>CM033641.1:266067014-266318444 GCA_019512145.1 Engystomops pustulosus | reverse complement strand
CGGATCCATAAGACTTACTAGTCACATAATGAGCAGGCTCCATCAGGGCTACTAGTCACATGACAAGCCGGCAATCTAGGCGACTGACACATTACAAGCCAAATTCATCAAGGCTACTAGTCACATTAAAGCAGGCACCATCAAGGCTACTAGTCACATTACAAGCAGCTCATGCAGGGGCTACTAGTCACATTATGAGCAGGCACCATCAAGGTTACTAGTCACATAATGAGCAGCTCCATCAGGCGATAGTCACATCATGAGCAGGTCATCAGGGCTACTAGTCAACATTGCAAGCAGGGCACCATCTAGGCTACTAGACACATACAAGCAAATTCACAAGGCTACTAGTCACATTACAAGCAGGCACCATCAAGGCTACTAGTCACATTACAAGCAGGCACCATCTAGGCTACTAGTCACATTATGAGAAGGCACCATCAAGAATACCACTCACATAATGAGCAGGCTCCATCAAGAGTACTAGTCACATTATGAGCAGGCTCCAATAGGCTACTAGTCACATATTAGCAAGCTCCATCAAGGCTACTAGTCACATACACGCAAAATTACATCAAGGCTACTAGTCACATTACAAGCAGGCACCATCAAGGCTACTAGTCACATTACAAGCAGGCACACTAGGCTACTAGTCACATTACAAGCAAATTTATCAAGGCTCCTAGTCACAGTCACAAGCAGGACATCAAGGATACAGTCAATATTAGAAGCAACATTTCATCAAGGCTACTAGTCACATTAGAAGCAAATTTCATCAAGGCTACTAGTCACATTAGAAGCAAATTTCATCAAGGCTACTAGTCACATTAGAAGCAAATTTAATCAAGGCTACTAGTCACATTAGAAGCAAAGGTTATACAAGGTACTAGTCACATTAGAAGCAAATTAATCAGGTCTTACTAGTCACATTATGAGAAGGCACATCAAAGAATACCACTCACATAATGGCAGGCTCCATCAAGAGTACTAGTCACATTATGAGCAGGCTCCAATAAGGCTACTAGTCACATTATTAGCAAGCTCCATCAATGCTACTAGTCACATTACACGCAAATTTCATCAAGGCTACTAGTCACATTACAAGCAGGCACCATCTAGGCTACTAGTCACATTACAAGCAAATTCATCAAGGCTACTAGTCACATTACAAGAAGGCACAATCCAAGGCTATAGACATGTATGAGAAGGTTCCATCAAGGCATACTAGTCACCACTATTAGCGTCTCCATCAAGGTACTAGTCCGCATTATTAGCAGGCTAATAGTCACATTACAAGCAGGCACCATCTAGGCTACTAGACACATTACAAGCAAATTTCATCAAGGCTACTAGTCACATTACAAGCAGGCACCATCAAGGCTACTAGTCACATTACAAGCAGGCACCATCTAGGCTACTAGTCACATTATGAGCAGGCACCATCAAGGAATCCACCAATATGAGCAGGTCTCACAAGAGTACTAGTCACATTAGAAGCAAATTTCATCAAGGCTACTAGTCACATTACAAGCAAATTTCGACAAGGCTACTAGTCACATTAGAAGCAAATTTCTTCAAGGCTACTAGTCACATTACAAGCAGGCACCATCAAGGCTACTAGTCACATTAGAAGCAAATTTCATCAAGGCTACTAGTCACATTATTAGCAGTCTCCATCAAGGCTACTAGTCACATTATTAGCAGGCTACAGCAAGGCTACTAGTCGAGTTATAAGCAGGTTCCATCAAGGCTACAAGTGACATTATGAGCAGGTTCCATCAAAGTTACTAGTCTTATTACTAGCAGGTTCCATCAAGGTTAGTAGCCATATAACGAGCAGTTTCTCATACTATGAGAAGTTTCTACCTTCTATTTTTCTAACATTTGCTTTTCTGGTAAAATTTAAAATTGTTCGAGATCATTTAAAAAAAAAAAAACCTTTTACAAGTTTTTATTTTTTTTTAGAAATAATGACACTAATTTGATGGCTTGTAACTTCCAATATATAGGTTAAGAATAAAGTAAATGTTACAGAGGATCTGTCACCTCTTCTGGCATGAATGTATTAGTAATTGTTTGTATTTTCCAAAAATATAATGGCACATTTTTTATAAGTTGTGTTTTACTTCTAACTTACCCTCTCCAGGTCAGGAGCTGTTAGGGGGAGTCGCATTATTAGCAGGCTACTAGTCACATTACAAGCAGGCACCATCTAGGCTACTAGACACATTACAAGCAAATTTCATCAAGGCTACTAGTCACATTACAAGCAGGCACCATCAAGGCTACTAGTCACATTAGGAAAAACTAAGAGGCAACATATGGAAGTGAATGTTGTGCATATTTATCTCAAGTGTGAAATTCAGTACTAAATATGTTCACCATGTGCAATCAACTAAAGCATATATGAAATCATCGCACACTGTTCACATATAAAAAATGATAAACAAATTAGCAATATAATAAACTAGCATGTGAGTTGTAACATAACTATACGAGGTAAAAAAAAAAAAAATACTATTTTTATATATAAACAATTGTACTGAATACACAATAAATGCTGCTAAGGGGTATTAACCTCTAACATTTACACAGTGGCATTTTTTAGGGAGGTATGACCCGAGAAAACACTGAGAGCCAGGTTTCTAAAAGACAACACCTAAATATAAAACACTGAACTTCTTGACAATCACGCTTGTCACTTGAAGTACTAAATATGTGCAAATGTCAAATATGTTGGCCTTCCTCTTGGTTTTCCTGACACAAAATTTCCATAGGGGGTGATATTTGCAGAAGTGACCAGCTGTTATGCTTTATGAGTTTATAGGATGGGATTAGTTTGGGTGTGCCACATATAGGCTGCTGGTGCGCCTTACAGATAGGCACACCACACGGAGTTGATGATGTATGTTGGGGAAATGGATACATTCAGGTGCCCCTATAACCTCCCCACACTTGCTCTGTAATTTATTTATTATCTGCATTGATTCTATGACCCTCATCATTTAATGTACTTTCATTAGAAAGTAGGGGTGGGCGACTGGTGTGATTTATAACCTCGTTAACATCACATGATTGAAGTATGTACATACGCATTGGCTAAATGATTTTTCCCCATTATTTTCATGGGGTTTATGAATGCTTGTTCACACCGAGACCCTGCTTGCAGGCTTGGTTAAAGGGAACTGTCAACAGCATTGGCCTTATAAAAAATGTCAATCAACTCAAGCTCTAGTTTTATTTTTTCATGTCCAGTATGATACATCAAACCTGAAATCAACTTTGAAGTAAGATAAATTGATGTAAATTGTTGTATAAAGTCCAAGGAGCGGAACATTGTAACACTGGTATCAAGATTGGAGCTCTGAACGCCTCCTCTTTGTGATTGACATATCCAGGGAAAGGAGTTTCTGGGAGGAGGAGACTTGACTTCAGTGTTGATTTTTCCGGACTTTCTGGGTCATGAAAGAAACATGGAAGGTGTTAAACTGCTTGTGTCAGGAAGTAAAGAGTTCTCCTA
Source organism: Engystomops pustulosus (assembly GCA_019512145.1). Classification (NCBI taxonomy): domain Eukaryota; kingdom Metazoa; phylum Chordata; class Amphibia; order Anura; family Leptodactylidae; genus Engystomops; species Engystomops pustulosus. The sequence continues at coordinate 266,314,924 of CM033641.1, read as the reverse complement.
AGGAGACTGCAATAAGGCTGTTGCCTCCTCCTCCTACCCCTGAGGGGTGGCAGGGGGCAACGTAAAAAATCTTAAATGGGACCCCCCATTTATTATTTTGATTTGGATTTCCGCGAGAAAGACATGATTTGACAGGTACTTTTTCATGTTTTCATAGATGGCACTTGTACATTGTCACAAAATTTTAAATGTTTGCAAAATCTTTGAAATGGGGATAGTTTGAAACACAAATCAGATCCAATCTGAACATATTTTTCTAAAAGCTATTTATGATTTACCAAAAATCAATAACTTAATATAGAAACTTTTGAACTACGGTTGTTCCTTCGCTTAGAATGGACTGTAGCTTCTACATAGAAAATTGATTCCTCCACACTCATCCCGGGGGTTAAAAACCAGTGTCAACTTAGTAACTTGGAGAACTTTTAAAGAAATATTGTCAAATATTTTTTTTTGTTATTCAATTCAATGGTTATTTCGCGAGATAATCACCATTTTATTTTTTTTTAAAAATCATTCAAAGTTTTGGAGATACAGCTTCATCTATCAATGAGAATAAGTTGACTTGATGGATTCAAGTACACAAAGTATGACAAAGGTATTAGCATCAGAAGATGGCAAATTTTTTTTCATTTTCGACACTTTCGTTAATTTTTGAAACATGTATTAAAAACCAATAAAACGTATAATGGTATCACGTGAAACCAAAAATATGTAGAGGTGATTTGAGCGCAAATGTAATAAGGAAAACATCATCTTTGGTGATGTTAATGATGTCATTAGCTCTATAGATGTTATTCTGTCCTGACCCCGCCTGTGGCTTTTTATATTAGATAGACACAGTATTTTATACAAGGATGACTTGGATGTAAGTTATAGAATTATGCCATGTATAACTTTGTCTGTCCTTTTCACTGACATGTGCTGCCTTCCTTTCATCATAAACCTTAAATAAATTATATACCACTTTAAAAAATGTGTTCACCATATAATACAAGTCCACATAGTGCTATGATGTAGGACATTAAAAAAGTATGATGTTGAACTGGGTGAAAAAAACTGAAAAAGTTCTTAGGCACTTTTAAGCCAAAAACTGGCAGGTTACTAAGGAGTTAAAGAATGGAATGAAACAACAAAAAAAAACATATAATATTAAATAATCCTAATCAAAAAGTTAAAAGGACTCTCTAAATATTTATACTTGACTTTTTAGATGATGACATTTTTTACAAAACTAAAATATTTGGCTTATCAATTCTAAAAATTTGCATTTGTGTTAAAAACTGTCACCCTGGTTCCTGGTTGACATTGTCCATGATTGGAATGGACAGGCTGGTACTTGATATTAACAGAAGAGATCAGGAAAATTAGTTGGGGTTTTGTTACAAATGCGTATAATTCAGCATACAGGGAGACCCAGATGGCTAACATCAAGCTGCTACAAAAATGGATTAGACTAATTATTGTGAGGCAACCACACGCCAGGTTGTTTATACACAGGACGTTATTACTGTGACAAACATTTGGCTTTAAATTGTGGCAAGACTCAACTCACACTTAGGAATAGTCAGATGAGCTGCTTCTATCGCTACTAGTCACTACAAGCAGGCCATCAAGGCTACTAGTCACATACAAGCAGGACCATCAAGGCTACTAGTCACATAATGAGAGGCTCCATCAAGCTACTAGTCAATAATGTGCAGGCTCCATCAGGGCTACAGCACATTACAAGCAGGCACCATCTAGGCTACTAGTTCACACAACATAGCAAATTTCATGAGGTACTGTTCACATTACAAGCAGGCACCATCAAGGCTACTAGTCACATTACAAGCAGGCACCATCAAGGCTACTAGACACATTACAAGCACATTTCATCAAGGCTACTAGTCACATTAGAAGCAAATTTCTTCAAGGCTACTAGTCACATTATGAGCAGGCACCATCAAGAATACCACTCACATAATGAGCAGGCTCCATCAAGAGTACTAGTCACATTATGAGCAGGCTCCAATAAGGCTACTAGTCACATTATTAGCAAGCTCCATCAAGGCTACTAGTCACATTACAAGCAGGCACCATCAAGGCTACTAGTCACATTACAAGCAGGCACCATCAAGGCTACTAGTCACCTTACAAGCAAATACCATCAAGGTTACTAGTCACATTGGAAGCAAATTTCATCAAGGCTACTAGTCACATTATTAGCAGTCTCCATCAAGGCTACTAGTCACATTATTAGCAGGCTCCATCAAGGCTACTAGTCGAGTTATAAGCAGGTTCCATCAAGGCTACAAGTGACATTATGAGCAGGTTCCATCAAAGTTACTAGTGTTATTACTAGCAGGTTCCATCAAGGTTACTAGTCATATAACGAGCAGTTTCTCATATTATGAGAAGTTTCTACCTTCTATTTTTCTAACATTTGCTTTTCTGGTAAAATTAAAAAAAAAAAACTTTTACAAGTTTTTATTTTTTTTTAGAAATAATGACACTAATTTGATGGCTTGTAACTTCCAATATATAGGTTAAGAATAAAGTAAATGTTACAGAGGATCTGTGACCTCCTCTGGCATGAATGTATTAGTAATTGTTTGTATTTTCTAAAAATATAATGGCACATTTTTTATAAGTTGTGTTTTACTTCTGACTTACCCTCTCCAGGTCAGGAGCTGTTAGGGGGAGTCGCAAACCCTCTAGGAAGGTTTTAAAGTGTGGGTATTGTGTAATTGCAGCGGTAGATACTGCCTGGAAAGGCAACAGTTAACTGGCGTATGTAATTAGACAATGACCTTTCTGTTATGTCAGCTGGAATGTGATTTCAGAGGTGCTACCACCTGACCAAGGGGAATATAAAAACCCCTGCTCAATCAGGCTGAGTTCACCTTTCCTGCCGACCAACTCTCCATGAACACTCCAGCATTCAAAAACTGCTGTGTTATATTGTTTGGCCGTTGCCTGCTGTTCAATAAAGAACTGTAAGTTGATTTGCACAATGTTGCCTTTGTCTGATCCCTGGATATGGCTGCTTATCACCACGGGCTTACCATCCATAACCTAGGGACTCATGCTACAGACACTCAGGGGTTTCCCCAGAGAGAAACCCCTACATCACCCCCTCCCTCCATATTTATTGCACACACCACCTGCTGGAGACCTGCCAGGCTGATCCTCATAACAAGCTACGTGACCACAGCGTGTCCAAGGCTGCACTAGCCAGCCACTCTGGTATTCAGGGCCCCGGCTGCCTCTAGGCCACTAAGAAAAGGCTAGGCCCTGGTGGGGGATGTTCCACTTGATTTTGATGGTAGGTTTTCTCAAAAGACGATTGCTGTAGAGCCAGAAATAGCTCTTGGTGCTTCCTCCACTGTATCAGTGATTGAAAGCTGTCTCTGTATACTCAGTCATATGTAGGGGTGTCAATCTCTGACAAGGTCACTTAGACCATGCCTTTAGAGGAAGCCCAAAGTGATTAATTGACATGAGGGTTATACAACCTTCTTCCTTTTGCGTAGCTTAACAAGCTCAGTAGCACAGTCTCAAGCACCATGAATGTTGAGAAAGGAGTAACTAAAGTTGACCTGCCACAATGAAAGTACAATCCAAGCAGATCATGAGAAGTTGAGCAGATTGATTTATATAGTTTAGTTGGAGAAAAATCACCATGACTTAATTTATTCAATATGTTTTCTATTTCTATGGTAAAATGGTTAAAAGCAACCATAGTCATGGGGTTGCCCCATAACTGCTATCCCCCACTAATCACTTATCAAAAATAGGGGTCAATGTCCTCTGAAAGAAGTCATAGTCACCATGCACACTACTGTTTCAGGGAAAGTCTAAGGGGCTGAGGAAAACAGTCAAATCTTATTCATCTCCAACATTAAATTGAGAAACTGGGCCATCCACCACAATCACTCCAATCAAACAATAGACCAGGGCCCCTGTTCTCATTATTGTGGGACCCTGAGCTAATAAGCACATAGAGATGACACCTTGACTTGAAGTGCAGAACTGGATTTGCTACTATATTTATCTTTGATAAATTGCTCACAGAGGATAGGGCAGGACCAGACATGTCAGAATTATGGATTGATGCTTATTATTTCATTTTATTAATTTCTAGTTAACACCCAGACGAGATGTAAAAACTTACATGATAGGCGGTCTCTATGCAATGAGGGAAGCCTTCTAGAAGAAGGAACATTGACAAATTAATATCTTAAGTGAGATGTGAATACTTGATTTGTGGCTCATTTGTGACATTGTCTCCTCCTTAGCCTCGTTGGAACAGTAATCACAGGGGAATATAATGTTTTCCATCATTTGGCTTTTTCTTCTTTTGAAACCTATACAGACGTATATAGCGTATCAAAATAGATCTACCTCGTCATCTCGGACAGGTAATACAGCTTTCAGTATCATATGATCCAATTATATTCTTGGGTGAGGAGATAAGAGTGTGGATGCAAACTGTGTGAACATTACAACACCTACATCAGGAGGATAACAAGATAACTTTGCAACTGCTGGCAGAAAAATAACCTTATCGTTTCAGTAACAGATAAACATCCAGAGATGTGAACTCAGAAAAATCAATCCATTTCTTCTCTGATGTTCATGGATCCTGCATCCAGGGATGAAGCTGCAAAGAAAATAAGTGGAATGATAAGCAAAAACAATAGAATTAAAGTATTAGAAAACAAACTTTTTATATAAAAATGAGTGTGTATACCCATTTGGCCTCAGATTACTTAAACATTAGTCCTCAGTCACATGAACAAAGTTTTGGGACATGTTGTTAGCATGTTGTTAGCATGTATTTCTATTTGCCCATACACACTTCTATGGCCCTGTGTATGAGCCAACTGCCCAAGCAGAAGCAGCAAGTCCTATTCCTGCCCCGGCCGTTTGGATCCATTGTTTGAGGCCCAAGAATGCAAAAGTCTGTGTGCTGGAAAGGTAATGATGGTTTTTTTCAAAATGAAAATGGTTTTCTAGCAGAAAGATAACTGCATACAGGATCAAACTGGTCCACCGGTGTACCTGTGACACCACTGGTGGGCCCCAAAACCTTTTGGCTCTTACTTCGTCGTACAAAGCTTTGTAATGTGTCTATTTTTTGCTGGATGAGATTATGTTTTACATTGCTACCATTTTGGGGACTGTATGAACACTTTTTAACACTTTTAATCCCTTTTTATGTTTTGCAAATTTACAATAAAGTTGCGTTTTAGACATTTCAGGCGCTATTTTCCATTACAGAGTTTACTACCAGAAATAACCATTTTTTATATTTTCATGTATCAGGACTTTTGTGACGTAGCAATATCTAAGATGTTTGTGATTCCAATATTTTTAATAATAATAATAATAATTAATCATAATAATAATTTTTTAGATTTTTTTTTACCAATCTTAAGGACCGAAGGGTAATTTAGCCTCGAACACACTGTTATATATCTTGCAAAATGACCGGTCCTGCAGTCTTATAAAGACCTCAGGCTGTCATGGGAATTGTAAAACCCCCCCCCCCCCCAACCCATGACTTCAGGCGAAGCAATGATCCTACCCAAAATGGTGGCGCCCATGTGCTACTGACACTAAAGTTAAACAGTTAACCCCCCCATTTGGTGCCAGAGGTGGATGTTTTCTGTATAATGCAAGGCTTTATGACTTTAATAGATACTGTCCACTATGAGATATATTTTTCAAAACTTGTTCTTTGCAATTATTGGCCCCTGTGGTATCTCATGTCACAGAAAGTGCAGGACATCTTTCAACCTGTGTTATTTTCATTCACGCACTGGCACTGGCAACCAATTGATCTGGTTGCACAGGCACAGACTTGTGCTCATCATGGTATGGGTTTCTTTCCGAGAAAGTAATCTTGCTTCATGTAGAACGATCATTAATGTATAACATGATTAGACCTTGTACAAATACATATACGCTTACATATAAATTATGATACGTCTGTACTTATTACATTACACTATTATTATTATAATGTCTAATGTGGTTTTTATATGTTTATATGTAACACAGCTAGTGGGACCTATTACTTAGTAATGGCATTACATAATGAGGTCGACTAAATAGCTTCCTAATTACCAAGTAACCGTTCTCTGGGATTTCCTCAGAAATTTCCTTACTAGCTATTTAATGACATGAGGGTCTTTATATAATACAGACTTCCTTTTCCAGTCTCTGCAGTTTCGTTTGCGTTGAGCTCCCTTTTCTGACGGCTTTCATTGTATATTCTGTTAATCCTAATCATGTGAAGTGATGAAGGTTTCTCCTAATCTTCAGGGTATGTAATTCTATGCACAACATCACATGTGGATTTGATGGCCAGGAGAACTGACAGCAGAAAAATGAGAAAAAATGACCTCCGATTAAAGTCATAAGGGGAACAAAAATGAGTTTAAAGGTCATTTTTACTAATAAGAAAGCTGAAATCGTATATGCCTTAATGCTCTGCCATTGCCGTAGAATGCAATGCTTGTTTATTAGTAGGGATTGCTTCATATATTCCAAATGTTTCTAATTTTCCAATGGTAACTTATAATAAGTGGATGTTTCCTGACCTGCTTTATGGATACAGTATTCATAAATCTTCATGGCTTAGACATGCATCAAAAAGAAGAAGAGAGATTCGTATAAAATGAATCTGTCTTGAGATTCATGCTGCCTGGTGCATAAAGTATTGAAATATTCTATGCTTATAATAATTGTAAATGAGGTCCAGCTGTCAGGAGCGTAGAAACGCTGGAACACAGGACACACAGAGGAACACTGGTGACGCTGGAGACAGGAACACGGAGGAACACCGGGAGGGTATGGGAATGCTGGAGACACATAGGAAGCGTATGAACGGAGGATGACTTTCTCTTCCTTAGGAAGCCTGGTATGGAAACCATAGGAGATCCTAGGAGAAGATTCGGCTGAGAGTGAAGGGAGGTGTGAAGGGAGGTACCAGATTATAAGGGCTGACCCAGATTAGCCAGGGCCAATCAGAATGGCGCTGGCCCTTTAAGTCTTAAAGAGCCAACATGCGCGCACCTTCGTGAGTGGGAACACACGCACCGAGGAGCACGGGTACGGCCGTGATACAAAATCTCTGTCCTCATTTGATAAATATAAGAAATTTCTGCTAACCCTTTCAATGTTTCTGGAGCAATTGAACAAGAAGATTAATTCTACTTTTTTCAGTGTTTGATTATGAAAGTTTTTATCCCTTGAAATTGTGTCTTCCATATCTGCAGCACTTTCATTGTTGGGTGCTTTCCATGTAACGTTTCTGAACATCTGGTCAATGTGATATATTGTGGCAAGTGAACATCTGTTTGCTCTTTTCATCTGTGAAAATGTGATTATGAAATATTAACCTTTTCCGTACAGATGGCCCTACAGTCATTCACACTGGTATTGTGAATTTGGCTCCACTGGCACCAAAGGAGTAAACACAAAGCATCTCAAGAAATACAAGACAGGCTCATCTCAGATTTCTATTAAATTGAGCTTATCCATGTGAAAATTCGAGTTCCCCAGAACAGATTAGTTTGGCATTTAGGAAGAAGCTTCCATAACTAGTGTTAGGCTTTTACTTTGGGAAGGTATCACTTACAGAATGATGAGACTGCTATATTCTGCAATTTCATAATTTGGCTTGTCATATGTTGTATATCATATATCTTACTGTTTAGGGATCTTTTGACATTATCTTAAACAAAAAATGTAATAATGATTTCAAGAAAACATAAAAGAGACAGTATATTAGCATTATATTAGCAGGAGATCTACTTTTGTTATAGTGATTAGTTATATAACTTTTCCATGAACAGTTTATTGTATTTTTCAGCAGCAATTGTATCTCCTGGTGCTGTTATTTAATGTTCTTTGCATTATAATAGGAAAAATTCTATGTGGCTGGAAAAAATTTCCAAATGAAGCAAATTTGACAAAAAAATTCAGTAGAACCATTTTCTTATGGGCTTTAATTCTAGGGCTTTCACTTTGCAGTCCAAATGACTCAAAAGTGAGTATATACTTAGTGTGCAATGAATAAAATATCAGGGTATCACTGGTACAAAATAGTGCAATTTCAAATAATACAGTTATTCAGCTCTTAAAAGGTTACACATAACCAAGACCCCAGACAATTAACATTTTCAGCAATACACAAATGTATGGGGGGGGCAACTATATAACCAAAATATCTAGAGCAGAGTCCAGGATAATGTATGGCTTTGAAACATTGGTTCCCAAAGAGTTGAATGCGGAATTGGAACAGTTTGGTTTTCTGCACTAGGGTGTCCTTGTTGGGTGGTGTGTTTCCGTGGCTAAAACAATGTCAGTCTGTATCCAGCACATGTTCAACTTGTGGATACACTCTCACCCAGGAAGGATTCATATATTCCATGTACTGTATATTGCTTACTGTATAACTTATATGTACTGTTTATAATGTTTGCACTATGTACTATGTATTCCTTACTGTACACTATACTATATAATATAAAGGTTGAAGCATATATATTGATTGTACAGATTACAACATACATAACAGCAATACTGATATATGCATATACAGAGATATTGTATGTTTTACAGTGTATATTTTAATCAAATTGGAATTGAAATATATTGGAATTATTGGGGGAGATTTATCAAGCTAAGTTTAAGAATGTGCTTTAGTTGCCCATGGCATCCAATTACAGCACAGCTTTCATTTTACCAGTGCTCATGAATATTTTAAAGGAGAGCTGTAATTGGATGCCATGGAAAACTAAGCACATTCTTAAAGGGAATCTGTCATCAGAAACTGTCCTATTAATCCACTACCAGTATGTTGTAAAGCAGCTGAGCAGCTTCTAAATTCTAGTTTCTTTCATGGGCCAGTGAGGTGGCATAAACCAGAAAATCTACTTTGAAGTAAGATGTGAATTGGTCTTATGAAGTCAAGGAGGCGGAGAGTTTATCACTGAAGCCAAGCTTTTTCTGTCACCCCCTTTACTGTAATTGATGGTCCTGCTTCCAGGGACATAACTGATCAGATCTCCTGAAGTCCGGTGAATAGCCATTCACATGAGAGTTAGTGTTCAGAGGCAGTGAAAGCTTGATTTCAGTGTTTAACTCTCCACCACCCTGACTTCTCACTTCTCACATCTAACTTACATCTCACTTCATGTTGATTTACTGAATGATGTCACCAACCTGGGCCATGAAAACAAACGTAATCTAGAAGCTGTTCAACTGCTTGACAACATACTGGTAGTGGTTTATTAGGGCAATTTCTGATGACAGGTTCCCTTTGAACTTAAACAGCTTGATAAATCTCCCCCATTATGTTGGATATAACAGTTTAACCATCGGTAATTTAAACCTGTTCACATTAGACACAGCCATTGCATTATACCATCAGAATTTGGAGCCTATGTCTTGGTTTACATTTATTTATATTGAATGCATTATCATTGAGAGTTTTACTTAACAGTGAGTAAAATACTTTTATATATCATCTTAAACTCCATATCCACATTGTGCACGTATTGTGAACTGTTTAGGAGACAGACTGTTTCATGTACGCTGGATTTATTTGGGCACATTTACTTACCCGTCCCGTCACGATCCCTGAGGTGTGTTGTCCATCGAGGATTTGAAGCTGCCGCGATTCACTAAGATCGTGCATCCAATTTCCTGCATGTGTCGCTTCCCTGCTGAGGTCCGCCGGAGTTCACCTTCTTCTTCCCGATGTATGTAAGTACATGGCTTGTGACACAATTTTGATTGTAAAATGTGCCCCATTGTGTTGGATAGTTAAACCATCAGGAATTGAAACCTGTTCACATTGGACACACCCGTTACATTATACCATCAGAATTTGGAACCTATGTACTTATTGACACCAATTTATATTCTGGATACATCACTATTAACCTCTTAAGGACATGACCCTTTTTAGTTTTGCATTTTCACTTTTCACTCCCCACCTTCAAATATCTATAACTTTTTTATTTTTCCATGTAAAGAGCAGTGATTGTTTTCTGCATAAAAAATTGCAATTCATAGTGACTGTATTTATTATTACATGCCATGTACTGGGAAGCGGGAAAAAAAATTCTGAATGCATTGAAAATTTTGAAAAAACGCATTTGCGCCATATTCTTGTGGCTTTGGATTTTACAGCTTTCAGTGAGCGCCACAAATGGGTACTTTATTCTTTGGGTCGGTATGATCACGAGGATACCAAATTTGTATAGGTTTTAAAATGTTTTCATACATTTACCAAAATGAAAACCTCCTGTACAAAAACAAATCTTTTTAACACTTTTTATAGAATTTTTAATATTTTTCAAAATGGCAAAAAAGTGGCACTTTCGAATTTGGGCGCTACTTTCCGTTACAGAGTTAAATGCTGGGAAAAATATAGTTATTATATTTTGATAGATCAGACATTTTGAGACGCGATGAAACCGCACATGTTTATGATTCTTACTATTTATATGTGATCTAGGGAAAGGGTGATACTACTGTATTGCAGTATATAGCAATATTACTGAGGATTTCTAATAGCCTGCCATCTGCTGGCTAGTAGAGATCACTACACATGGCATGTGTCTCAATGAGACTGTAGGCTGCGATGGCAACCGATCGCCATCCATGATGGCGGCGCCCATGTAATAGTAAGTTAGGTGCTGTGGTTAACAGCTTAACTGACGTGATTGCAGTGATCGTAACAGGCGGGCGTCAGCTTGTGAGCTCTCTCCATACACCCCTCGCAGCACAAGGACGTTATAGTCCTACTATTATACTATAGGAATACATATTTTTTAATTTTATCTTGATATGTAAATAAGTTTGCTAAAAACTTGCCTTCATCTATAGTGCAAAGGTCAGGAGGATCAAGCACAGTCAAACCTTCCTGACCGCTGTGATGGAGATCGAGTGAAGCGCTGATAAAGCATTTCACCAATCTCCATGTGCTCTGCCGGACAGAAGCTTTGACGTCATCAGCACGTGCAGGCAAAGCACATGGATGCATCTTTGCCTGCTCTGTTACATGAAGATGAGAGGGAAGAGGAGACGCAGAGAGAGGAATGTGAGTATATAAGTTTTTTTTATACAATGTGGAGCATAAAGGGGGGCTGAATGGGGCATTTCATTAATGGGGAAGGCTGCTGCAGAGCATTTCATTTCTAGGGTGGTTTCGGCATAAGATTGCTTTACGGAAGAGGCTGTATGGGTAATTTAATTACTGGGGGGGGGGGGGCTGCAGAGCATTCCATTACTGCGGAAGGGGCCTTAGCTTATAGTCGGGTTGGCTTATACTTGAGTATATAAGGTATTATTAGTCATTTTACATATAACTACAATCAGTAAAGCAAGTTGCACTAAACACATGACTTAAAGCGAATATATTGTTACACAGTATAAATTTTGCCTCTTTATGCTATAGTACAATCGCTCTACTCATGAAGCATATGGATACTTTAAAATCATATAATTATGTTTTTGCTGGGCTAACAGTTTGAAGCTAACACTTTAAGGTAGTGAAATAATTGAGTTATATTAGGCACAGCTGTGCAAACCACAGATTTCAGCCTTCAGCCTAAAATTGATTGTTGGTTAATTTCCAAGCTTAAAAAGTGAAGTTTTCTCTAAGAAATTGTAAGCGATGCAGATGCCAGTGGGGGTGGGTCGGTCATTTTAATGTGAGACTGTTGTGACTGTAAGAAAGTATAAATCAATTGTATACAATGGAAAATACACCAGAACACCTACCGATGACTCAATCTTTTGATATTTGCAACAATATTAAATCTAGGAGGAAGAATCTCTCTGTAGGTAATAGTTGTAAACATGGTAAAATATAGAGCAAGAGAGGAAGGAGAAGATCAGGAACAAGACCCAGAGGGTAAAATGTTGTAGACGTATTTTATAACTTTTTTATATAGTTTAGATTGGCTTCTGTTGCAGACATTCTTTAGCAGAATCGGTACTGTCATTTTTGGCAGCTATAATCCTGCTGGTTCCACTGTAGTCTCCGGTAAATTTCCACCTTTATATTGCAAAGGTCGTAATCTGAAGTGTTATGAAAAACCTTCAAAGTGGGCGGCAATAATTGGTCAATTGGTCAATCAACCAATTGTTGTATGGGAGATTCTCATTTGTTGAAGGATATCTATTTTAAGTGACACAATTTTGGGTTACATATGCTGTAATTAAAGGGGTATTCTCGTCTGGGCATTCACATTCAGTTTCATTAATCTGCAATTTATAAACATTTCTTTAATTAGATGGTATTAAAAAAAATGTTCCTGTGTGAAGATAATTTCTCATAAATGTAGTGATATGGTCCCTTAGAATCAAGACTGTGTCCTTGGATATGGCCACCTCTGCTGGAGGGATTGCACAAAGAAACAAAAGATCTTTGTCTATGAAATGCCCAGGAGTTAGTGCATGTCCTTCAGCCGTCCTGTGATAATGATTGCTTAATCCAGGTATTCAGACAGGAATCATTAGTGCATGTCTGGCCACCACTGCCAAAATGGGAGGTGGTCGTATCCAAGGAAGCTATATCGTTTCTAAGGGACAACATGGCTACATTTATGAGAAATTATCTTCACACAGGAACATTTTTTTTAATAACATCAAATTGAAGAAATGTTTACATATGGCAAATTAATTAAATTTAATGTGAATGCCCAGATGGGAATAACCCTTTAAATTTAAAAAATAAATTCTTTTGTAGCGTAGTATTGAAAAAATTGTTAATGTACATTTTTTTTTATAGTGGCCTGACTATTCAAACCTTTGAATTCTTATTCTTGAAACAGCCATTACACTCTCCTTGTGACAGTTCAATGTCTGATTTTGGAGCTCCACTGCCCATAAGATTCATTAAAGTGGATTTGGACATTTAGTTTTTTTTTTGTTCGAATTGCTGTTTGCAGGGTACTGGAGTAAAAATGAGACCATTTTGGGACTTTTTGCAATAGTCTCCCGTCATGAATCTGGCTTTGCACTGTATTGCACTAGCAGTAGTTCTATTTTTACGGCAGATTAATCAAGTAGCCCTGTTAGACCTTTTAGCAGTAAATAAGTCCCAAAAAACCTTAATGCGACTTTTTGATACTTTTTTTACACCAGAAAAAGCCCAACAAAACAAATGATATATAACCGCTATAACTATAATTTAGCATAATAATTTGCACAGCACCAGCCAGATATACGGTAAATATTTTCTTCCAAGGTAACAGAAGGTTAAAAGGCAAAATAAGAGTTATTTTACTTTTTTTAAACTTCTGTCAGCATGTATGAAAAACTCTTCATTCTTATATTGGAATCATTTAGTGATCAGGCCTACTGCACGAGCGTCTTTGTTCAGGAGCGCTAACACATTTTGTTAAGGTAAATAGGTAAAATCTACATAACCACGATCTTAGCAATACAGCGCATTGCTCCCCGGAAAGTTTTCCAACCTACACAGGATGGCAAGGCCTGTTATATAGAAGGTCTGTATATTGAAGGCACTCTTTAACTGTGAGAGATAGAATCTAAATATCACATTTTATGATTTTTAATTAATCGCCCATAAGATTCATTAAAGTGGATTTGGACATTTAGTTTTTTTTTTTTGTTCTAATTGCTGTGTGCAAGGTACTGGAGTAAAAATGAGACCATTTTGGGACTTTTTGCAATAGTCTCCCGTCATGAATCTGGCTTTGCACGGTGTTGCACTAGCAGTAGTTCTATTTTTACGGCAGATTAATCAAGTAGCCCTGTTAGACCTTTTAGCAGTAAATAAGTCCCAAAAAACCTTAATGCGACTTTTTGATACTTTTTTACACCAGAAAAAGTCCAACAAAACAAATGATATATTACCCCTATAACTGTAATTTAGCATAATAATTTGCACAGCACCAGCCAGATATAAATATTTTCTTCCAAGGTAATAGAAGGTTAAAAGGCAAAATAAGAGTTATTTTACTTTTTTTTATACTTCTGTGAGCATGTATGAAAAACTCTTCATTCTTATATTGGAATCATTTAGTGATCAGGCCTACTGCACGAGCGTCTTTGTTCAGGAGCGCTAACACATTTTGTTAAGGTAAATAGGTAAAATCTACATAACCACGATCTTAGCAATACAGCGCATTGCTCCCCGGAAAGTTTTCCAACCTACACAGGATGGCAAGGCCTGTTATATAGAAGGTCTGTATATTGAAGGCACTCTTTAACTGTGAGAGATAGAATCTAAATATCACATTTTATGATTTTTAATTAATCAATTTGCATTTTAATGCATGAACTAAGCATTTAACACAACATATTTGGTACAGAAACCTTTGTTTGAAATTGCATAGGTCAGACATTTTCAGTAGTTCATGACCTAGTTTAACCACACTGTAGGAGAGATTTTGGTCCAGTCCTCCAGACAGATATTCTCCAGATCTTTCAGGTTTTAGGGCTATTGCTGAGCAGCATTGAGTTTCAGAAGATATTCGATCAGGGTCAGGTCAGAAGACAGCCGGGGCTGCCGAGGCCACTCCATGACTCTGAAATGCTTTTTATGGAGCCACTCCTGTGTGTTTTTTTTAATCATTGTCGTACTGGAAGGCCCAGTCATGATCCATCTTCAATGCTTTTACAGAGGGAAGGTGATTGATGGGCAAATACATTCGTGAGACATGGCCCCGTCCATGCTTCCTTTATTACACTGCAGTCATCCTGTCCTATTTGCAAAAAAGCTCCCCCAAAGTATGACGTTTCCAACACCATGCTTCACAGTTGAGATGGTGTTCTTGGGGTTGTGCTCATCCTTCATTTTCTCCTCCAAACACGTTGAGTGGAGTTGACACAAATAAGTGCTATTCTGGTCTCATATGATGACATATTCTCCCATGACTCCTCTAGATGATCCAGACTTTAAATAAACCTGGAAATGTGCTGGCTTGAGCAAGGCACCCTTGTGTGCCCTGCAATATTTTAATCCATAGTGTGTTACCAACAGTAATTAGAGATCAGTGAACTTATCAAAAATTCAAAAAGCATTATATGTGTGTTTCGATCATTGTACACTACTGGGGGGCCGAGACAGTCATCTACTTGGGGCCCCTGGTATACCAGCTACTGGGAGCCTCTGCACTAAGGGACCATAGAATAGTACCAAAACCTGCATGGGTTAAGACTCAGAAACTTAATTTGACTGATCACTCCCCCCAGCTTTACTTTTTCACATCCAACTTTGAGTTTCTCAGGGTTGAAATCTTCTAGAAATTTATGAGGAGGGTATGAATTGGGCTTTGCTAGGGAGCCAGTCTGCCTCAAAAGTTATGTGTAATGATGAATCTCCTAGAACAGTGATGGCGAACCTTTTAGAGACTGAGTGCCCAAACTACGACCAAAATCCACTTATTTACTGTGAAGTGCCAACGTGGCATTTTAAGCAGTAACTTATTACTACCTGTTCTTCAACATCTTTCAATCGTATTAGCCCCTGAGGCCATCAATACAGTTGAAAGAAAGAGGGTCTCTCTGTAGAGGAAGATTGGTGGGTCCAACAGGATGACCTCCAAAGATGATGCAGTTCTGTCAACACCACCTCACTTTTCCTGCCGCTTCAAACAGCCAATGAAGAGTCGCTTTAAAATAGCGCTGAGAGCAGCATCTCATAAGTTGCCTGGGACCGCAGGAAGATTTGGTCCTGTTTGGTGAACTCTGTCCTGTGGTGATGACCTGAGTGCCACCTCTGGCACCCGTGCCATAGGTTCGCCACCACTATCCTAGAATATAGAAATACACACTGATGATTAATTTAATGTCTTGCATAATAGTTTGGTTTCAGTTTTCCTTAATCTTCATAATTTTTCATTTAAAGTGCTAGAATGAAATTAAATAGGGTGTAAGTAGCTCACAACCCTAAATAGCTCTATAGAATCTAGAAAATTGTTCTCCAGATCGGATATTTCCATTTATGGAAAGGATTGAGAATAGATGAAGGAGGTAGTCGGGGGTGGTAGAGTGGAATTTAGAGGAAAGCAATATTGTGGAGAGTGGAACAATATTTAAAAGCTTATGCACTATATAATGGAAACCTATGGGTGGGGTTTTCCCTGGGGTGTATACATCAAAAGAAGGTTTAAAAATAGATGCTTATACAAAATAGCCTTCTCTCCTAATTCTTAGTCTGTTTTAATATGCTCTAAATGAGGTTTGGATGAAACCAGTTTCTAACTCTAATAAAATATTCTAAGTGTAACTCTTTTACATTGTAGCGAGCACGCTGAATTCGTCTGGATGATATTAATAATAAATTAAATTATTTTGTATGGATGAAATGTCATGCATCATGTCAAGTCTGGTGAGTCATAGCACATCAAATAGTAATATCACATGGCCTACTTTTGTATTAATCCTTTGGTAGCTTATGCAAATGAATAGTATGTCAGACTTAACTAATGCGTGAAGAATTGAAATTAAGTATACTGGATTAGAAGGATTCATTTTAGCACAGGTTAGCCGTATAGTGAATCTGACTGATAGAGCCCTGGAAATTAATACAATCTTCCAATTAACATTGTAAGGAATATATTTAATACCCTGTGCCATTTTTCCACCAGGCTTTTATTGTCTCCTCCTATTGGACGATGTATCAGAATAATCTGATTATGTAGTATGCATATATTCTGGTTTTCATGATTCCTTCCAGTAATTATATGCAATGTAAGATGCACTTTTGTCTAATAATTAGTGATAATACAAGGAGACTTCAAGTAATGTCTAGTCTGGAAGAAGGAAACTTAATTAGGTAGGTTTTCTGTAGCACACAGCAGATTCTACTTCACAAAGAAATGTCCATAATTTCATCAGTCAATGAGATTCTGTAGTTAGTACAAAAAAGCGTGTTACATCTAATACAAAGCATGATGATCTTTGAATACTGTTTCAAAGGGTTTTGTACTAGAACAGCACTAAGGGTTGCTACTGAACACAAATCATAAGCCAGTGGTAAAAATGGAATTGTAACAAGAAAGAACAACTATAGATTGCCGGGCCGTAAGCCCTTGACTCGTAATGTCATTATGATGCTTCCATTAAATCTTCAAAAACCTCAGAGTTTTGTGGATACTAGAAGTGTAACAACAGTGATTTACAGGGGCCTGGTATGGATGGCAGAATCTAGTTCCATTCTCCCAGACCCTTCTCTCACTTTTAACAGCACAGTAACAGGGACGCCCGCTACCCGAGATGTAATGGGGCCCCACCTGCCATACTGAAGGTAGAGCTCTCAACCTGCTCCGGACACCCTCTTGGTGCCCCCTCCCTCCCCCATCACAGCCGCCCAAACTCCTGCCTGCCCACGACACATCCCCACCCCCCTCCTGCATGACGGCACAGCCGTCCACCTTTCCCCACATGCCATATTACAGACTTTCCCCTCACCCCCACTGCCAGACGACACAGGAGGCCGAACTCAAACCCGCTGGCCAAACGTCCCCCCCCCCCCACAGACTATGAACTGCCTCTCACTCTATACAGTATGTGTGCAAATTTTATGTATATATTGTATGTGTGTATATACTGCATGAGTTTATAAAAATAAGTGTATGAGTTTAGAACTTTATGGGGAAGATTTATCAAGCTGTCTCAAAGTCAGAATATTCCTTGTTGCCCATGGTAACCAATCACAGCTCCCTATTCATAAGCACTGGTAAAATGAAAGCTGAGCTGTGATTGGTTGCTATGGGCAACTAGGAATATTCTGACTTTCAGGCAGCTTAATAAATCTGCCCCTATGTGTGTGTGTATATAATATAAATGTATGTATATGAATGCATAAATATGTGTAATTGTATAAATGTGTCTGTACAAATATGTATATATTTTTTAAGGGGAAGGGAAATCCGGTATGGGGCCCAGCCACTCCTAGTTACCCCCCTGGTTGCTACTGTGTAGTCACTGTGTTAATCACAAATCCCACTCCTAGGCCACCAGCCAAAGCAACTGTGTGGACCCAAACTGGATATGTGACTAATCAAGCAGTAAAATCACATCCCACATGAATCCAAGTAACAAAACATATGGGTTATTCAGAGGGACACATAGTGAAGTTAAGAGGGACATACATATTATATGGGGATCCAAAAAAGAACTAGAATACAGCATCAAAAGTTGTAATGAGCTCATACATTTTCAAAGAGACCCTTATGATATAACATACATTGTATAGGGACTTTGCTCATTCAGACAGCGACATGTAATCATGCATAGGCACATGTAACTCTACATATGAGTGCTATAAACTTCATCACTAAATGTGCTTAGTAATGAAGTTCATAGCAGTCATATGTAGAGTTATGACTAGTTAGCCCTTGGGGGCAGACGAATGGCCTTTGCACATCTGTCCCTGGCATAGTGTATTTCTTTGCCAGGTAGGACCTGGAGTATAATTACCTGGCAACGCAGGAGCCTTTCCATATATCCGCAGTGTGCAGGGGGATGGGGTTAAAAACAAGTGCTGGTGCACAATGTGTCACTGTGTGATGAAGGTTAAAAGCAGATCAGACACCAGACTGCAGACATGGAGAAAGATGGATCCCAGCACTGGCTTTTCAATGAATCTAAATTTAATCCAAAGTGTTAAAAAATGAAAAAATTTTTATTTACGTCAATCATTGAAAAAATACAACCATCATAATGGTAAAAAGTGAAAATTCTGGTGATGCATTTTGATGCATTTCGAGTCAGAAGTGTCACCAGCATTTTCACTTTTTACCATCAATATTTTTTTTTTCTACGATTGACGTTAATAAAGATTTATTTATTTTTTCATTTTTTAAAACCTTGGATTAAACTTTACCTATAAGACTCTGGGGAAATCAAGCATTTCCATATTTCCAAGGAATTCACCATATTCATTTCATTATTAAACTTAATGTTCACACTTTGTACATTTAAGACAAAACTATCCACCAAATGGCCAAAGTCTGGTTCAACAAAAATGAAATCCACAATAGAAAATGAAACAATAATGAAACGGATGGAGCAGCAGTTACTGTGCTTCTAGTAACTAGACATTATTTAAGATGTAACTTGTCTGCTTATTATATGACCAATGTAGAGACCCTTCTATCGTATCATCTTCTGCTTAAAATCTTGTAGTAAATGCACTAATACAAACATTAGACCCGATGTTTGATATCCAGTATCATGTTTATCTGTACAGAAATGCCTCTCTATTAAGACATTGGGGCATATTTACTTACCCAGTCCTGTCGCGATCCCTGAGGAGCGTTCTCCAACGAGGATGAAGCCTGGCACGATTCTTCAAGATCATGCGTCCATTTTCCCGCATCTGTTGCTTCCCTGCCAAGGTCTGCCGGAGTTCACCTTCTTCTGCCCGGTGTATGTGAGTGTATTGTCTTGCAACACAATTTGATTTGTAAATCCCGCGCTTAGTCCGAATCAGTCGGATTGTCCATCGGCCACGCCCCCCGATTTGTGTCACATGCAAGTTGCGCCAAAATCCAATTACGTGCGCCAAAAACCCCACATAAATGCGGCGCATATCAGAAATAGTCAGGAAATCCGACGAAAAAGCGCCGTGCTGACACTTAGTAAATTGCCCCATTGTGGTAATACCACCACTGGTCACTAATCAATAAGAACAGGTCATCAATGTCTATTCCCAGGATGTCCCATTTCATAACGTTGGAGTAACTTACGATTGGTTATCAGTATCTGATTCGGTCTAAAATAGATAAGATCAGTTATTATTATAATATGAAGCAATAATAAATAAGTGGTCAAGTGATACTGTTGCACTAGTGACATAATTATCTCTGGGGAAATCAAGCATTTCTATATTTCCTAGGAATTCACCATATTCATTTCATTATTAAGCTTAATGTTCACACTTTGTACATTTTATCTCAACTTGTTTTGAAATGAGATATTAAAAGAACACTGTAACCTATAACTTCCAGGACAGGACACTGCTGTGTGTTCTTAGGTCAAAATGACCTCATATATTAACAAATCTGGAGCAAACTTTATTGGAAATCTGAAGCCCACCAGGGCTTAGATTTGATAAATATTTTTCTTGTTTTTGGTTTCTACAAAGATCAATGAGCGTGATCGCAGCCCCACGCTGGAGCTTTCTGCTGACCTCCACCACAGGAAAAGGATTGAGATGGATGTCTATTAATATTAGGTGGAAACATTTTTTTTATTAAATAACTATTACTATACAGGCGGTCCCCTACTTAAGAACACTCGACTTACATACGACCCCTAGTTACACAACGGACCTGGATATTGGTAAGTTTTATGTGCCTTAGTGCCTAGGCTACATGATCAGCTGTAACAGTTATCAATGTGTCTGTAATGAAGCTTTGTGTTAATAGTGTTTCTTATGAAACCCAACATTTTTAAATCCAGTTGTCACAGAGACAAAAAGTTTGGGCTGGGCCAATGATAAATATACAGTTCCGACCTACTACAAATTCAACTTAAGAACAAACCTACGACCCTATCTTGTATGAACCCGGGGAGCCTGTATTATATTTAATATATTAACCCCTTAACGACTTGGGCCTTTTTTAGTTTTTCCTTCCTTTTTTCACACCCCACCTTCAAAATCTATAACTTTTTTATTTTTCCACTAAAGAGCTCTGTGATGGCTTATTTCGCGTAACAAATTGCACTTCGTAGTGACGGTATTTAATATTCCATGGCGCATACTGGGAAGCGGGGGAAAAAAATTCCAAAATGCATTGAAAATGGTGAAAAAACACAGTGAACGTTTTCTGTGGGCTTGGATTTAACAGCTTTCACTGTGTGCCCCCCCAAATATACATTCTCTTTATTTTGGGTTGTACCGAATCACAGGGATCCACATTTGTAAGGTTTATAATGTTTTCATACATTTAAAAAAATTAAAACTTGTACAAAAAATTTTTTTTTGATTTTGCCATCTTCTGGCGCTAATAACTTTTTCATACTTGGTGTACGGAGCTGTGGGTGGTGTCATTTTTGAGGACTTTTGATGGCGTTTCCATTGTCTCATTGTTAGGACTGTGCTACCTTCTGATCAATTTTTTTATATTTTCCAAAATGGCAAAAAAATGTCATTTTTACTTTGGACGCTATTTCCATTAGGGGGTTAAACGCAGTGAAAACCGTTATTACATTGATAGATCGGACATTTCAGGCGGTGATACCTAATGTGTTTATGATTTTTACTGTATTAATTTAATATCAGTTCTAGGGAAAGGGGGTGATTGAATTTTTAGGTTTTTTAATATAATTTTTTTTTTTTTAACTTTTTTTACTTTTACTTTAACTATTTTCAGACTCCCTAGGGTACTTTAACCATAGGTTGTCTGATCGATCCTACCATATACTGCCATACTGCAATATGGCAGTATATGGGGATTTTACTCCCATTCATTACAATGTGCTTGATAGCACATTGTAATGAATGGTTAAAACGAGACAGCTTGGGCTTCGTGAGACCGCTGTGTCATGGCAAGGATCACCGCTCCCCATGATGTCATCGGGGAGCGAAGATCCGCGCCAAGATGGCGGCGCCATCTTTTGAAGCCTCGGCAGCCATTGCCGGCGCGCGATCGCGGTGAAGCACCCGCGATCGGTGCTAGCACCGATCGTGGGTGTTACCGGTAAGCCTTGCTGCAATATGCAGCAAAGACTTACCGGTATGGAGAGGGCTCGGCCGCGAGCCCTGCTAGCACCGGGACCCGGCATGCCGCCGTACTAGTACGGCGCGCGTCGGGAAGGGGTTAAAGGGGTTGTCAGACTTAATTAAAAACTCAGCAGGTGGGCTGTTAAAAAAAACAAACAGACTATACTTTTCTTATCCGGCCTTCTCAGTCTCCCGCGCCCCGATCCATTGGAGACATGCCTCTGTTTGCTCATTGGGACATGGCACTTCTGCTCCGACAGCTTCTGGTGGCCTGGCATGCCCAACCCTCTCCTGTCCCAGCACTGTATCGCAAATCCGAAGGACTGTGGCACAGGAGACCGGGAATGCTGGAGGAGGTAAGAATAGGTTTATTTTTCTTAACGTTTTTTTTTTTTAATCGGACAACCCTTCAATAGTGTAACTTTATTTTTGAAAAGTCATATAAAAGAAATCTCAGCAACTTTCAAATGTGTTCAGCTTCACACATTCAGTTTTTCAGATGCAGTTTTAAAAGTTAAAAGCAGGTGTGGATGATAATGGGTGAGCACCTACCTATGAGAGGTGCTACTCCTACTCCTCCCTTTTTCACTCCACTCCTGGTTTGGACATCGAAAACTGCATCTGAAAAACTGAATGTTTGAACACACCCTTAATGTTTTTCTTTTTAATGGTGTGGCCGTACCCAGTAACACACCCTTAATGTTTTTCTTTTTAATGGTGTGGCCGTACCCAGTGTAGGGAGAAGATGACCATTGCAAGACAAAGAGTGCGGAAGTAGAGCAGAGAGAACAACCTTTAGTTCCTTTCCAAATTGCAATTTGCACAGTTATATGGTAGGATCAATCAGACAACCTAGGGAAAAATTCTCGGTGAAAAAATTAAAACCTCCTGTACAAAAATTTTTTTTTGATTTTGCCATCTTCTGGCGTAATAACTTTTTCATACTTGGTGTACGGGCTGTGGGTGGTGTCATTTTTGAGACTTTGATGGCGTTTCCATTGCTATCATTGTTAGGACGTGTGCTACCTCTGATCAATTTTTTTATATTTTCCAAAATGGCAAAAAAATGTCATTTTTGACTTTGGACGCTATTTTCCATTAGGGGGTTAAACGCAGTGAAAAACCGTTATTACATTTTGATAGATCGGACATTTTCAGACGCGGTGATACCTAATGTGTTTATGATTTTTACTGTTTATAATATTAATATCAGTTCTAGGAAAGGGGGTGATTTGAATTTTTAGGTTTTTTAAATAATTTTTTTTTTTTTAACTTTTTTTTACTTTTACTTTAACTATTTTTCAGACTCCCTAGGGTACTTTAAACCCTAGGTTGTCTGATCGATCCTACCATATACTGCCATACTGCAATATGGCAGTATATGGGGATTTTACTCCTCATTCATTACAATGTGCTGATAGCACATTGTAATGAATGGGTTAAAACGAGACAGCTTCGGGCCTTCGTGAGACCCGATGCTGTCATGGCAACGGATCACCGCTCCCCATGATGTCATCGGGGAGCGAAGATCCGCGCCCAAGATGGCGGCGCCATCTTTTGAAGCCTCGGCAGCATTGCCGGCGGCGATCGCGGTGAAGCACCCGCGATCGGTGCTAGCACCGATCGTGGGTGTTACCGGTAAGCCTTGCTGCAATATGCAGCAAAGACTTACCGGTTATGGAGAGGGCTCGGCGCGGAGCCCCTCCATGCACCGGGACCCGGCATGCGCCGTACTAGTACGGCGCGCGTCGGGAAGGGGTTTTAAAGGGTGTTGTCAGACTTAATTAAAAACTCAGCAGGTGGGCTGTTAAAAAAACAAAACAGACTATACTTTTCTTATCCGGCCTTCTCAGTCTCCCGCGCCCGATCCATTGGAGACATGCCTTCTTTGCTCATTGGGACATGGCACTTCTGCCCGACAGCTTCTGGTGGCCTGGCATGCCCAACCCTCTCTGTCCCAGCACTGTATCGCAATCGAAGGACTGTGGCAAGGAGACGGGAATGCTGGAGGAGGTAAGAATAGGTTTATTTTCTTAACGTTTTTTTTTTTAATCGGACAACCTTCAATAGTGTAACTTTATTTTTGAAAAGTCATATAAAAGAAATCTCAGCAACTTTCAAATGTGTTCAGCTTCACACATTCAGTTTTTCAGATGCAGTTTTAAAAGTTAAAAGCAGGTGTGGATGATAATGGGTGAGCAACCTACCTATGAGAGGTGCTACTCCTACTCCTCCCTTTTTCACTCCACTCCGTTTGGACATCGAAAACGCATCTGAAAAACTGAATGTTTGAACACACCCTTAAGTTTTTCTTTTTAATGTGTGTGGCCGTACCCAGTGTAGGGAGAGGAGAAGATGACCATTGCAAGACAAAGAGTGCGGAAGTAGAGCAGAGAGAACCACCTTTAGTTCCTTTCCAAATTGCAATTTGCACAGTTAATGGTAGGATCAATAGACAACCTAGGAAAAATAGTAAAAAAAAAATCTATAAAAAAAACCCTAAAAATTCTAATCACCCCCTTCCTTAGAATGAATATATATATATATATATATATATATAGTAAAAAAAAAAAATCATAAACACAGTTAAACACAAAGTTATTGTCGTGTCCAAAATTGCCTGATCTATCAAAATATAATCAATGTGTTTGATATTCAATGTGTTTAACCCCGTAACAGAAAATAACACCCAAAGTGCTAAAAATTCAATAAAAAGTGATAAAGTCGTACCGTCCTAAACATGGAAGCAATGAAAACAAAATCAAAAGTCACAAAAAAATTACACACCCACTACCCCATGCACCAAAGTATGAAAAAGTTATTAGCGCCAGAAGATGACAAAATAAAAAATAAAAAAATTTTGTACAGGAGGGTTTAATTTCTGTAAATGTATGAAAACATTAAACCTATACAAATTAGTTATCTCCATGATCACAACGACCCAAAGAATAAAGTAGACATGTCATTTGGGACGCTCAGTGAAAGCCATAAAATCCAAGCCCACAAGAAAACAGCGCAAATGTGTTTTTTCACCAGCATTTGGAATTTTTTTCCTGCTTCCCTGTAGACAGCATGGAATAATAAATATTGTCATTATAAAGTGCAATTTGTTGCACATCACTGAGCTCTTTATGTGTAAAAATAAAAAGTAATGCATTTTTGATGGTGGGGAGTGAAAAATGGAAATGAAAAAACAAAAAAAGGCCCAAGTCTTTAAAATCTCCATATATTTAGCGAGTTAACTTTTGTTTAAGACACTTCTAAATAAAGACATAAAGTAGACGGACACTTTTGCTATTTACCTTCTCAATATATAAATTGTACTTTCCCAAAAGGGAATATGGGTTATGTATAAGACCCCTGGAAATGTCATACTGTTCACCACAATTCTCTGCAGAAAGGAAATAAGTAAAAGACGTCTTTAGTGATATAAAGTGAAGGAGGCGGTGTGCCGGAGAGATTTCTGCCTTTGAAGCTCGGTGTTTAATTGAGACAGATGTGACAGCGGGCAGGTATTGTTATCCACAGGTGTGATTAGCTCATTCCTTCAGAAACAGAAATAACCATAAATGTCACTGCCAACCTTTTATCCTTCTTCACTTTTCTCTGGAGTACACAACTTTAACCTCATTTGCAGGTTTATGTAAGGAAAATGCTTGACCCTTCTATTCCGGCCTTGGTTCAGTATCAAAAAGCGACGATCGTTGGGAGATTAATTCTGTCTTCTGTGCGGATCAGTATCTTTATATTTATCTATCTGTTTGTATCTAGGCTACTTTCACATCTTATTTTTATGTTGTGTGAGATAGAGACAGGGAAAGTAATTAGGGGAAGATATGTTAGCCCCAATTTTTTATACTATTGCCCACATTAATTAAAGCCCCTGCACCATTTTTTGTCTAACTTTGCATGTTCTTTTCAGTGCACACTGCTTGCACAGGTATTTATATAGTGCCTGCGACACATTACATCCCACTGAAAATTATAGCTCACTTCCAGTGCCACCCTGCATCCAAATGCACCCCCCATAGTTTTAAAATATAGGCCCACATTTATCAAAAAGAGTGCACACTTCACTTTGTGCAGTTTGCCTGTATAGGGTGCAGGGTGGACCGTTTCAATTGTGGTGCACGGTCTTCATGAATCTGGCGCCCCCTGCACTGCTCCAACTTTGTGCACATCACACCTCTATCAGACACCGCATGATAAATGTGGTGCAAGGTCCGACGGTACATCCTTTCAATGCAGAATTTTGTGAAGTGAAGCCGCAACACAAAATTATGCAATCGGACTGTGTGCCACATTTATCATGCGGTGTCTGAAATGTGAAATGTGTCCCACTCTCTGTTAAAGGTGCACCAAAAAAATGGATGCACTCTGTTGGGTCAGTGCAAGGGCGCCAGATTCATGAAGAAAGTGCATCACAATTCATGAATCTGTCGCACCCTTCACACTATGCAGCCAAACTGCACCTAGGTATGGAAAAAGTTATAAAAAGTGAAATAGAACTCCTTAGAAACTCCTAGAAAAACTGTGCCACAAAAGGAATCTGAAAACTAGAAGTGTCAGAAAAGTAATGAATTCACAAGTGGTGCCACGATTTTGCACCCAAAAAAGAACAAGTCGTGACTTCAAAAATAAGGCGCAAGAGGCACAGCAAGGAGTTTACCTTTTCAAAGGCAATTATAAATGCCCCCTGTGAGTCTCAAGCTCCAAGGAGTTTGTTGTGTGTAGTGGACAACAGAAACTTTTTAGGGCTGGCTTCTTGTAAATAAATACACTCATGTGCACACACAGAATATACACACACATACAGTGCCATATGCAACATACTCACATACAGTGTATACAGACACCTTATACACATCACAGATACTGCATTTAAACATCACAGTATATGTTATATACATATTATGCTGGACAATGTGCAGTGCAATATAATGGTGCACATCCTCCATTCTTTATTGGGTCAGGGTGGATGACGGGGCCCCCTGACACTGTGGGCCCCATAGCGGCTGCTATGGCTGCTTCCGCTGTAGTTACGCCCCTGCTCCACACCCACATGGCTAAGTGTTGCATGTGAGAGCTGAGGCCACAAAGTCTGGGACTGCAAACATGACTAAGTTTTGCTGTTGTTTTTCCAGGACCGGGTAGTAAGGTACCTGATATAGTCAGGTTGACTTGTTTAGTTAGAGCTTGGACAAGCGGGTTTTATGTCCTATCTGTGTCCCTGTCTCAATCTGTTAAACACATTTATCTGACACTACCAAAACTAATCCTCCACAGTTGTAATACTTTTACAGTTATTATGTCCTCCTTCCCCCCCTATTTAACTCAAAAGTGGGAGGTGGAAACCTCAGCAGCAGCCAATGATTGGGCACTGACGATGTTCAGGGTGTCTCCAGAGTGATGTCACTTTCCATATATGGATGGTGACATCACTGGGGAACCTCCCTGAGTGTATGCTCAATGGAGCCTGGGAGGATGCAGAACTGCTACATTTGCCTCTCATAGGCTTCAATGGCCTCCACTTAACATACAGGTCACTCAGTAGGGGGGTGCAAGACGAAACAAAAAGCAAATTGCTGCGTTTCCATCTCGTGTTTGGAAAAAACTATGCATCTGTCTGATGGTAAATATCTACAGTATGCTCAATGTATACACTGTGAGCTCTCTTGACAAATGTTCACCTAAACTTACCCTGTTATCTACACCAATACCCATCTGAAATTGTCAGTGATGTTACAGACAAATTACCTGTGTTCCACAAGACATTTTGTACTTTGTTTCCTATTTTCTTGAAAAACAAAAAAAACTCATTTTGCAAATATTCCATTGCATTTAATATCCTAAGATTCAGATATTTTTCTTTTGCATTGCTCTACGGATCACCATGTAATATGATCTGCTGTATTTCACTAAATATTAACCATTCAACACGGTTTGATTTACAGCTAAATAAACACGCTCAGTGACCTCGATGTCACCAGTGAGAAGCATCCAATCACGGTTGTATATTACTGCTACACTACCAATGCCATTCTGAAATCCTCGGGGACTTGGTATGAGAAAACACAGAACTGTAACAATAGCCATTGACCTAGGGTCAATTGGATGGTATGACTGTACGGCTGATGGTTCTAAAAGTCAAAGTTTCGATGATTAGGAACCACAAATACTGAAAATGAGTAATAATAAACAGAATTGATGAAGTCACTATTTGGCATAACATCTAAAAGATAGGTGTTCTGAGTGGAATAATACACTTGACATAGCTGGAATGTTTATACTCAATTAGCTCGGAGAAGTGTGTTTTATTTTAGTCTCCACAGACAGTTGACAATTCACAAAGGGGGGGCCCACTAAATGAACAAGTAGTACGTGATTGGAAGGTTGGCTATTATGCACTCTCTCCATTAGTACTTTAATTTCCAAGTATAAATATATTACTTGCAAAGTAAAAGTTGAGAACTATTCTCTCATGTCCAAGCTATCCAGCTACGAATCACTGCAGAAATTATAGGCATTTAACGGGTTGCAAATATTTGCACATGGAAGGAAACACCATTTACTGTGCATCAGTATCTCTACGACAAAACTAGAAATCAAACCTCCACAAAAAAAAGTAAAACATTGGTTTCTTCACGTTTTGGTCAGTATTTGGGAAAGAAACATGCAAATAAATTTTTTCCAAGGTGGAAAAAGGAAACAGAGCTACAGAGCCCTGTTATCGGGAAGCTCCCTTTACTTTTACATTGGAATATACAATTTCCCTTTGCAGCCCTGCATAGTATGAGGCCAGGAGTATGGTTTGGACAATGTGACTGGGGGAGGACATCCGGCAGCTGGTACCACCTATATTCATCAATAAAATCAAAATCTGAAATCCCCATCTACCCTCAACACTGGAAATTACCTGTACTATACACTAAAATGTAAAATCAAATCTCAGCATAGATAGGATATAGAGATGTTTTTCAAAAAAGTAGATTTTTCAAAAATTGTCCTAAGAAGTCTCCTTCAAATATTTGTCCTAATAAGTCTCCGTTAAGGGAAAGCACTCAAGCTGTTCATGCACTAGTTAATACATAATTAAATGTACAGGAATCAATGTATCACTATAACATGCGGTATTGGTTAGGTACCATCTTTTCTGTGTGATCTTGATTGGATTATGATTAGAGATGAGCGACATGCCGTCCGAGCTTGATGCTCGGTCGAGCATTAGGGTACTCGAGACGGCTCGTTGCTCGGACGAGTATTTCCCTGCTCGAGATCGAGCATTAATTAAAAAAAACACAGTGAAGAACAATGAAGAATAGAAAAAAACAGTGAACCAGGATCATTAAGATAAAAAAACAGTGCAGAACACAGTGCAGAAAGATTACAGATGTTCGGCACATCTGCTTGTCGGGAGATACGCGCGGAACGGCGCGAACAAGATAGCATGTGAAGAACATATATATGTGTGAAGAACACATTGCAGATGTATTTAAACATCTGCAATGTGTTCTTCACACACTATAATTGTTCTTACATGCTATTTTGTTCGCGCCGTTCCGCGCGTATCTCCCGACAAGTAAGCAGATGTGCGCCGAACATCTGTAATCTATTCTGCACTGTGTTCTGCACTGTGTTTTTATCTTAAATGATCCTGTGTTTCACTGTGTCACTGTGTTCAATGTTTTTTATTCTATTCTTCACTGTTCTTTACATCTGCTAACTTGTCGGGAGATAATATACGCGCGGAACAGTGAAGAATAGATCGCAGATGTTTGCAAATTATCAGAAGACATTATTTTTCAATTAAATAACACATTTTATTCCTGAACCATGGTCCCTTTGAAAAATGCTCGGGTCTCCCATTGACTTCAATGGGGCTCGTTACTCGAAACGAGCACTCGAGCATCTGGAAATGTTCGGCTCGAGTAACGAGCACCCGAGCATTTTAGTGCTCGCTCATCTCTAATTATGATTGATTGAGCTAACAAGAGTTTTCAAAGTTAATATCTGAATGAGAGCAGCACCAGTCAGTCTGTATAACCTCATTATTAAGAGGGTCATTTACTAAATATTATTTCTGTATACATCTCTCTGTAATGTAAAGATCAATACAGTGATCAATACAGTTCTCTCTAGTTGTAACCTATGGCTAAAGACACACATAGACACAACAGGAGAGGAACCTGCACAAATGTATAAGCATTCTATAGGTGTTGTGAGAAAGTCAGAGGTGTTGTGTGGGAAAACCGCTATCTGTCTTACAGGCAGATAAAATGCATGTGGTAAAAGCCCTGGGTTTGTCTGCAGTAACCCAAGGGTTAATGCAGACATGTGATAAGCAGGAATAGTCTGTTTGGTCCATGTTGGCCTAGCTAACATGGACACATTGGTAATGTCTGTACTGGGCCTGCTTATTATGGAGTAGGGGTAGGCTGGTAGTGGGACTCCTACTCCACCCGGGCTTCGGTCCTGGGCTTTTGTATAGCCCACAGGTGTGGTTCCCAGGCCTTGTTAGAGCCTTATTTAGTCTGCAGGCCAGAGGCAGTAGGAGAGGTACTACCTGGAGAGCTGAAGGTAACTGAGTGCCTCCTGTATTACTGCTGGCCAAGAGCGTGTGCCAGGCAGCCTGGTACCCGTATAGCTAGGATCTGAAATTGTATTAGGCAGTGCCTAGCCGGGCAGGTTTATTTTTGTGTTGCTTTATATGTGCCAAAACCAAGGCTGTATTTATGTTGTTTTCTGAAGTGTGAATAAAACACTTTATTTGGACTTTAACCCTGCATGTGTCCCTGCTTCCTGTACTACTACCAGACATCTACCTGAGCAATTCCCCACAGAGTACATATGCCCTAACTGATTATAGCTAAAATATACTATACATTGTATCAACACTACTAAATATAATAATAGACTGAGCTTCTCATGTACCATTTTTTTGTAGAATTTTTTTTTCTCACATTCTATCTGCAGATACAATATCCACAATCTGCTCATCTCCTGTTACTATATAAAATGCTACCTATAGATGGCATATTGCACAATCATCTCTGCTTCCCCTGCTCTATAAAATGCTACCTGAAGATACAACACTATGGGGGAGTTCATTAAGACTAGCGTTTACAACGGAAGTTTTAAAATCCCCCCGCTGGCGCTTGTGCGCCTGTATTCACTTAGAGGCTCTGACCTCTGACATAATTTTCTAAGCCTCATTTACATAATAAAGAAAATATGATTTTAGAATAATTCATGTATGAATTAACTAAGAACCAATGGAATTACTCCAACAGGGAATGGTTCCAGGATTAGAGACCTGATGCTTTACTATTTCTCTCATGTAGCCAAATAGTTTTACCTATATTTAGACATTCAGCCAGTGCCCCCTTTCCACTCTCCACATCACTAACCCGACGTGTTCTACATAATTATCGTGCTGGATAGATTTACTCATCTTGCTTTCTTGTTTGTTCCACTATTTTGTCCAGACAATGTTATTAAAAACTGGGAGGAAATTGTTAATAGACTTTTGGTTGCAGAATATAATCTGAGGTCAGGATGATCTCAGCAAGGGATATTCTAGACAAAGCTTGTGGTTTTATATTCTTGTGATGTTGCTGTGTTTCTACCACAGTACAGACTTCAGGCAGGTCCTGAATGATAACAAGACAGTAAGCTGAACTATGTGTCTTGTCTAAGCATTGGACTCCGGCAATGTATCCATTCTGCATTCTAACTACAAGCTTTGTGCTCCTTATGGGCTTCTTATGAACTCTGACACTAAAATTACAGTCAAAATCACTAGTAAGGTAATCATCTTATTATAGGTAGGTCTATCACATACACTATAATAACATTGTTCAGACTGTATACATGAATGTAATATCAAAAGAGAATGAAAACATCTAAACATGAGGAAAAATATTGTAACGACAGTTGTTTTGCTCACATTATGTTGCACTTAATACAAATAAATGGTATAAAACTGTAGTTTGCTTGTCCTACACTGATTCATTATAATATGAGGGACTTTTGCAATTGCATTGGTATTTCTGTACTAGATTGTGCTTATTAGTATTAATACCATCTACCATACTGTAAATCATCATCTAGTAATCTAATACACACAGTGGATGCATGAAAAGGATTCATACAATGACATACATAATGCAAATCTAATAATGCTATTTATAATATTCTAGCCTCTTTGCTGCCTGAGGCGAAAACATAAATGGCGCACCCCCCCCCCAGCAGCCTACTCCTGATCTCCTGCTATATTTGTTCCACTGAACACTACACAAGCTGATGCTGTCTTCCACACTAGTAAGTGAGTCAGTGACACAGACATTAGTGGGATCTAGTACCTTACAGGATATTATCTGCTCCACCCGGTAGATGGCTTCATTATGACTTCTCCCAGCCATGGTTGAATGTATAACTCATTGTATTTTACAGTTATCTTCAGCTCCCCCAAGCACATCTCCACACTACGCCCCTAAAAACACCACAGTCACTTACAGGATAATGTCACCTGGATAACCGTGCTTACATACAGGAACACCTAATTATTAATAATATATATGCATTGTTTTTTTTAAACCTAGTTTGAACACACAAGGCAGAAAAACTACCAACGCATATGAAAAGTTATTACATAAGTAAGGTTAGGCTGTCCTTAGTCCTTAGTTTGTTCTGCTCTGCATGTTGAAGGCATCTGTGAGACACAAATGCCACATAGTATGGACTTGCCAGTGGCAGGTCCAAACTTGTGATGGATGAATCGAGCCCAAGTCACCCACATTACAAACAGAAATTCTGTCGCCCACCTCAGGGTTTGGTCATCTGCTGCCTGAGGTGAGATTTTCAACCCACCTCATGGCAGATGCAGCCCTAATGGCAGCATTAGTACCTAAAGTAATGTACTGCATTAAGCTCATCCAAAAAGGCAGCAATAATACAGGCGGTCCCCTACTTAAGGACACCCGACTTACAGACAACCCATAGTTACAGACAGACCCCTCTGACCTCTGGTGAAGTCTCTGAATGCTTTACTATAGTCTCAGATTGCAATAGTCAGCTGTAAGGCGTCTGTAATGAAGTTTTAATTATAATCCTTGTTCCCATTACAGCAAAGAATGTTTAAACTCCAATTGTCACTGGGACCAAATTTTTTTTTGTCTGGATCTACAATAATAAAATATACAGTTTCGACTTACATACAAATTCAACTTAAGAACAAACCTCCAGACCCTATCTTGTACGTAACCCGGGGACTGCCTGTACTTCATTTTGTCACTAATAGGCATGTAAAAAGCCCCATTAGCAAAATTTTTTTATAGGTTTGCCAATCTGCATGCCATTTTGGGGTAGCAGGGGTGGTGAATGCCTTGTTCTGCCATATTTACTGAATTCTTCACTGGAAGACACCCATTTGAAATCTCTGCCAGGTCTTATCTGGTAGAGATTCATTCTGGTGGAAGAGCACACCTCCAGATCCTATTAGTATGTCTGGTGAGCAGTCATTGCTAAATTTAACTTCCCTTCCTGGTCAGCTGAAGAGGGTCTGGCCAGCTTGCCCATGCCATCTTTATACTTCCTTCCTAATTTAAGACTGAAGTTCCCCTGATTTGACATCTATTTAATAGCCATCCTTTGAAGCCACCTACTGCCAAATGTAGTATGGACACCTTCAGTGCACCATAGCATGTGACCAAAACAGAAAACAGACCTGCAGGGGAGTTGACCTTCTGAAGCCCATATATTAGCAGAAGACAGGTAGGGGGTGGTGGTATTTAGTCAGCCAGAATTAAAATAGGGAAGTGTTCAGACTACTGCAAGAAATCACTTATAATGTTCCTATGACTGAACTCTTTATAGGCAGTCGCTCAGTAGTCTAATCTTCTCAGGAAACGGAATGATCAAGGGAAATATTCTCTATGCATGGAAAGCATTACTGATTAGTCTTCTTATCTGCTGGAGGTGGATGGAACCTCTGAATGCTTATAGAAACACTGCTCACTACAGGAGAAAGAGCAGAAATTAATAAAATTCTGAGAAGTTGCTTTACATAATGAAGTGTATTGCAAAGTTTTCTATTATCATCTGCACTATTCTGAAATAACAAAAAGATCTGTGTGAAAGGTTTAATTATTCTTTAACTTTAACTGACTATCAGTCTGTTTTCTAAGTGCAGGTGGTAGTGCTCCTGCCAGATTTGTTCAGACTACAATAGGGAAAAGAGAGAGAATACAGATTGAGTGAGGATGAAAACTATTTAATCCATTCATTTATTAACATGCTCAGGATCACAGCTGCAGAATCTATATTTATAAAATGAAAATCTGACTTTGTAATTTTATCTAAAGAACCACATGGCGACAGTGCACCTTGCAGTGAATGCAGAGATTTATCCAGAGTATTTTCCTTAGATATTTGTCTCCTTTATGCATCTTTTAGTAACCTTTACTGTAAATAATTTTTTTTTTGGCTAGAGCAGGGGAAAATAACAAGCAGACACTCATTGAAGGCTGCATGCTGGGTTTAATATTAGCAGATAAAGAATATTGGGTCTAACAGCAGTGTCCCTGAACATAGTTACAGAGAAAGAGCCAATAATTGCTAAACCACCAGCTGAACCAGTTATATTTTTAGTAAATTTTATTTTGTAAGGATGACACTATTGATGATAGTAACTCTGACACCAACAGTGCCAATGTTATGTGCCTGAACAGCAGTAAAATCCCATACAGAACATGATGCTGCTAAATACAGAAGATCATTATCTAGGACTTTGGCTTACCATCTGTCAATTTTATTAACATCTATGCAGTGTTATTTCCTACACTTACCACTATGGGGCCTTCCAAAGTTTAATGCCATGAAAAAAGGCCAAAGAATTTGGTTGTTTCCCAATTTTATTTTGAAATAACCTGAAGTATTCGCTCAGTGAAAGACAACAATATTTCAAAGATTGAGTTTACTTCTCGAAAGTCTCCGAAGAATCTCCTTTGCAAAACATATTTGAACAGCCCTATCTACTTCCGATTCATAGCTAGAGTCAGTACAAGATAACAGCCACACATAAACACCAAAACCTACAATTACATACATGGGAGCCATTGGAAGAATAGTGAGAAAGAATACCCAATGTTCCAAATTTATGATACGCTGAGTAATGACATTTACTGCAGCTGCTGTAAGAGGCACATGTGCATGTGAACGACTTTTAGGTAATGTATCTACCTCATTTTGCATTTTAATAATATCAAAAACTGCTGCATAGTTACATATACAGGCGGTCCCATACTTAAGGACACTCGACTTACAGACGACCCCTAGTTAAAGACGGGCCCCTTTGCCCACTGTGACCTCTGGTGAAGTTCTCTGGAAGCTTAAAGGGGTATTCTCATCTGGGCATTCACATTCAGTTTGATTAATCTGCCATTAATAAACATTTCTTCAATTAGATGTTATTAAAAAAAATGTTCCTGTGTGAAGATAATTTTCCATAAATGTAGTGATATGGTCCCTTAGAAACAAGATAGCTTCCTCGGATACGGCCACCTCTGCTGGAGGGATTGCACAAATAAACAAAAAGTTTTTGTATATGAAATATCTGAGAATTACTACATGTCCTACAGTCGTCCTGTAGTAATGATCGCTGAAGCCAGGAGGTTAGGCAGGACTCAATAGCGCATGTCTGGCCACTGCTGCCTAAATGTGAGGTGGTCGTAACCGAGGAAGCTATCTCGTTTCTAAGGGACAATATGGCTATGTTTATGGGAAATTATCTTCACACAGAAACATTTTTTTTAATAACATCCAATTGAAGAAATGTTTATATATGGAAGATTAATGAAACTGAATGTGAATGCCGAGATGAAAATACCCCTTTAACTATAGCCCCAGGCTGCAATGATCAGCTGTAAAGTGTCTGTAATGAAGCTTTATAGATAATCCTTGGTCCCATTACAGCAAACAATTTTGAAACTTCAATTGTCACTGGGGCAAAAAAAAAATTTGTCTGGATCTACTAGGATAAAATATACAGTTTTGACTTACATATAATTTTGACTTAAGGACAACCCTATGAAACCTATCTTGTATGTAACCCAAGGACTGTCTGTGTAGTCATACAACAAAAAAATATCTGCGATTTGCTGTGATATCAATGACACACAGCTGTGTAAACAGTCTCACAATAATACCTACTATATAATACATCATTAGACTCTGGACTTAAATGCATGTCCAAATCGGGTTTTGTATAACCCATCCCTGGACATGCATTTACACCCTGCACTAATGTCACTGTGACAATGGAAATGGTGCCTGGATACAGCTGGGATTCCCATGTCACAGCTGGGATCGCAATAGCTGTGATCCCAGCTGTTTAACCCTTTTAGGCACCGTGGTCAAACATAACCGCAGCGCCTATAGGGCATGGTAGTGTTAAAGATGACCATAAGGGTCTTCGGATACACAAGGCTTTAACAGTCCCCGTCAGCGTTGCAAGGTGATTTTTGAATTATGTGAGTCTTTGTTTCCAGCGCTGGAGAGGATTTGGTAACACAGAAAAGACACACTTTCCTTACTGAAGATTAGTTCAAGATGAGACTACTTTATTTTTGGCACTGAAACACTTATATAGAATATCATAAGACACTTTGTATAGGGTGTGCAAGTACGCAAGCGGGCAATACTATTGGGTGGTTTGACCCCGGAAATGCAACACTAATGGATGTAAGCACACAAACGAATGTAGAACCATTGGCTGTCTTCACAAAAACAAAATGCCCAGGTGCTCCCCTGAACACCCTCTAGGTGGTTGTAGTGAGTGCTAAGTCTTTGTGTTTTCTACCTTACTGTGAATAGAAACTTTGAAAAGAAACCCCACCCAAACTTTAGTTTTCACTAGACAAATTATATGAAATAAATGCTGAGTCTTAAAATGGCTGACAGTACACAACATGGCATCCGAGACCAGTGCAATCTCCTTAACAGTAGACATGCCTCTGACACAATCGCCTCCCCCCACCGGTTTCAGGGGGGGGGAAAGATCTTCTCCATGGCAGCCTGCAGCAGCACAATTACAGTTTCTGTCGGAGACAGCATCTGTCATTATGTGTGTCAACCTATGCATCAGATGAAGTTCAAGTCCGAGAGTGGGAAAGTTAAACATTTTTTTTTTAAGTTAAAAAATAGTTACAATAATTTTTTTTTTTAAAAAGTAAGAAATGTCCCAACAAAAAATAGTAATAATGACCAAATACCTAGATAAAAAAGTGAAAATCACCAAACAGTACATATAATATATTGCCAGGTCTGTAACAATGTGTACAATAAAATAAAATCATAACTAATCCCTTACAATGAACAATTTAGTAAAATAATTTAAAAAACATGACAAAAATTCGGATTTTTGTGTATCCAACCAAATAAAAAAAAAGCCAAAAAAAGTGATAAAAATGTCAAATTTACCCCAGAATGATTTCAATAAAAAGTACAACCCGCATATTGCAGCAAACACCCACTGGTGACTCCTGTAAAAAGCCAGCAGGAAGCTTTAATCGTCGCTCCCCGATGATGTAGTATCTCAAACTCCCCGGAATAAGGAATAAATAAAAAAAAAAAAGAATTCACCCTCTTTCCCAAGAACTGATATAAATAAACAGTAAAAATTTTAAACATGTTAGGTCTCACCATACCCCAAAATATCCGATCTATCAAAATATAGTAATGGTAATTCGTTGAATTTCACCGTGTAATGGAAAATACGTAGTGCTTGAAAAGAGCTGAAAGAGTAGAGTTGAATTTCTTTTGTCATTTTGAAACAAAAATGTTATAACAAGTAATCAAAAGGTCCTGTAGTCCTTAAAATGGTAGCATTGAAATCCTCATCTCAAGTCGCAGAAAATAACACCACACGTTGCTCTGTTCACTGAAGTATGAAAAAGTTATTAGGGCCAGAAAAATTAAGAATTTTTTTGTACAGCAGGTTTTAATTTTTGTAAATCTATGAAAACCTTATCACACCTATATAAATTTGGTATCAGCTTGAACAAAGGACTAAAGTAGGCATTTTATTTGTAAAAGCATTAAGCCCACAAAAAAATGGCGCAAATGAATTTTTTCATTTGGATTTTTTTTCTGCTTCCCAGGACTCAACATGGAATATTAAATAAAATCACTATGAAGTGCAATTATTAATGCAGAAAACAAGCCCTCACACAGCTCTCTACAGTGAAAATGAAAACTCAAAAACAAAAAAGGGCCTAGTCATTAATAGGTTTAACCAGCATTCTATAGGCAATTATAAGGGGTAGTAGGGATCTGATTACCCATTCTTTAGAAGATCAAGTCAGCCCAGTTATTTTCTATTTCATATTTACACATTTATTGTAATGAGAGTTGTGTGAATAATGGTTAATAAAACATAAAACATATCTTATTTAACCTGTTTCGGACTGCTCGACATCTTTAAACGTCAGCGGGCGCTGGACCAGAGTTTGCAGCAACATCTTAAGACATAACTACAGTTTTCTACCGCTCCCACTCTAGCCACGGGAGCAGGACCCGGTCTCCAAGTGTCGGAGACTGTAGGGAGAAGATAGATGTGGTGTATTACCGCTTCTTCATTCTCCGCTCGGCACAGTATTGAAATGAATGAGCGCAATGCTTAGAGGAGTGGAGCTGGCACTGGCTCTATAGACCTGGTGGTCACGTGACAGCTGGGGGCTAAAGAGTTAATCAGAGCTGCTGTGTCTAATTAGACCCAGTACAGCTCTGATCAGCACCACCAGTGACAGGTGGTCATTTTCCTCTGTAACTGATGCTCTTATAGATGCCCCGATTACAGGGGAATACTTGTAAAAGAATAAAGTAAAATTAGTAAAAAAAAACTGTGAAAATGCCCCTTAGGGGTCTTTTATGACCTCACAGTGGACATATAAAGTAAAAACACACAAAATATTAATAAATATTCATAAAAATACATTGACATTTCCCTGTATAATAACAAAAATGCAGCTACACTACAAAAAACACTGCCATAGTCACCCGTTTACCGGAGACTATACATATTATATATCAAAATGACTGAAACAAAATAGGGAATTCATTAATTATGTTCATTTTGAGTTAATTTGAAAATTAAAAATATGTACTTTTTCCACTTTTAACCACAACTAAAAATATAAATGACAAAAAAGTTTAACCTTTTATTATGTTTTTACCCCTTAATGCTCTGCGCCGTATCTCTACGGCGCAGAGGTGCAGGGAATGTATGAAGAGGGTTGTTTCATATTGCTGCAAACCCCCACCGCTAATAACCGCGGTCGGTGCTTGCACCGATCGCCGCTATTAACCTTTCCGTTGCTGCCGGCATTTAAAAGACGGCGGCGTGATCGGTTTCCATGGTAGCCTCGGGTCTTCGTTTGACCCGAGGCTACATGGCTTCTGCAGATTTGTTGCAATGAGCCAGTTGCTCATTGTAATGAATGACCTGCAAAAATGCCATATATTGTAATACAGAAGTATTGCAGTATATGGTAGCAGCGATCTGACCATCTAGGGTTAATGTACCCTAGATGGTCTAAGAAATAGTGAAAAAAAAAGAAACAAAAAATGTTTAAAAAAAAAAGAAATTAATAAAATATTACCCCCCTTTCCCTAGAACTGATATAAAACATAATAAACAGTAAAAATCACAAACATATTAGGCAATATAAAATATAGGTAATATTAGGTAATACAAAATATAAAAACGGTTACAGCCGGCGGTGACCTCTGAGACGGGAAATGGCACCCAAATGTCCGAAATGCGACTTTTACAACTTTTCACATCACATAAAAAATGGAATAAAAAGTGATCAAAATGTCGCACAGACCTCAAAATAGTAGCAATGAAAATGTCGGCTCAATTTGCAAAAAATTACACATTACACAGCTCCGTGCGCCAAAGTATAAAAAAGTTATTAGCGTCAGAAGATGGCAAAAAAATGTTTTTCATTTTTGTACACATTCGTTTAATTTTTGAAAATGTATTAAAACGCAATAAAACTTGTATAAAATTGGTATCACCGCGATCATAACGAACCAAAGAATAAAGCTGAGGTGTTTTTTGGAGCGCACAGCCCTTAAACCGCCGCTTATCAAAACTCGCTATAAATGCCCGGTCACTGGAGCCTTTTCAGGCTGCGTCAATTTGGTATAAAACACTTAAATTGACCATAGCAGTCAAAATTTTTATTAGTTTAATTATAAAGAATAGTTTCAAATGAAAATTACGAAAGTCCCAGAGATCTAGAATAGCAGCACCGCTCTGTTGCTGTGTTGCGGCTGTGACACTGTGACCGCAATTAACCACTTGATGACATTTTTGTAGCCTTAGAAAACCAATTGTTTTTATTTAATCAGCAAAGGTGTGTTATAGGGAGAAGCAGAGGATGGAACAGCTCATTATTCTAACATGTTTACACCCTTCCTTCTGGGGGCAGATTGATGATTTTGCTAATTATTATATATAGTGCATGGATTGCTCAGAATGTAGGAAGATCTGGGAACATTTTATTTGTATTTCTAAACCATTGAGAAATCATTGCAGCTGAATAGGAGCGTGAACAGTTTTCTTCTAGATAAGTCATGTTGAACTTTGTATGAGATGTAATGCACAAGCGGCTGAGGGTCATTAATAAAGCCTATATGACGGTATAAATAATTATAGTGAGGATGGTATGCATTATGCATAAGTCTTAGG
The DNA here is from genome assembly GCA_019512145.1 of Engystomops pustulosus. NCBI lineage: Eukaryota > Metazoa > Chordata > Amphibia > Anura > Leptodactylidae > Engystomops > Engystomops pustulosus. The sequence continues at coordinate 266,274,458 of CM033641.1, read as the reverse complement.
TTTTAACGCTCAAAAGTGATTAATGACTTCGTTGTGACACAGATTATAATGTGTCACACCAGAAACAGTGGGGCTTGTATTAGGTTAAAGACTATGCTGGCCTTTATTAGATTGCATTAGGAGTCTGAACTTATAGTAATAGCTGCAAGAATAGTTTTTTTTATATTTTATTTGAGTTATTATTATAAATGTGGGGTACATTTACAAATATATGGATCTCATTGCAGAATTTTAAATGTTGAGACTGGACACTGGATTCTGAACATCTTTATATAATCTATAGGACCAATATAGTCAATAGCACTCAAATGATTAATGGATGTGAGTGCTAACAGTGCACAATTTAATATATAGACCAGGTCTTGTGGTTTCTATAGGGGCAGGTCTACGCAATTACTGTATAAAGACCCAGTGCCATGTTCAGGACTAAAGAAAAAGAATCATCAGAAAATAACATTTTTTAAACTAAGTTGTTTTTTAAACTATTTTTTTTCCCATTTCTTTTGACTATTCTGACTATAAAGGATAAATGTACTATATCCTGTTTGTACTCTTTAGGCATACACTAGTCTGACACTTGGTAATTTTGTAGGGATGTTCTTTGCAGCAATCCCCTCATTACAAAAATGTAATAGAATTACAAAATAAGGTAATACCTCTTTAACAAACAGCATCCTCCTCCTTACTGCGTATATCTAGTAATCTCATCATAGATACAAAGAGTTGGTTTTAGTCTATTGCTATTTATGAGGCAGCTGTAAAGCATAAACCTTAGTGTTTTAGCAGTTAACAAAGCAATATGGCAGCCCCCACAATCCTGCATGAAAATCTACAATCATAAAATTTAAACAGATTAGAACGTGTGATACATTTAGCTATCTGGGTCTACTAAGACAGAAAAAGAACATTGGAGATACTTTATGTTCCTTTATAAGCGAGAAAAGCTTTGTAATACTGTATACTTTGTTAAAAAAAAATTGGAGATCAAGGAGATGAATCATCATGTACTGTATTTAAGGACTATACGTTGCACAAAAAAATCCTTTGATTTTCTCAGAAATCAATGATGCGCCTTATATATGAACCATACTTACAGACAACAGCTGCCTTGAACTGTGTAAGGTCTGCCACCTGCTGGTCATTCATCCTTATAATCAGGTGCGCCTTATATATGAACCTAGACATTTTAGCAGGCACTTATTGATGGTGCACCTTATAATCCAGTGCACCTTATAGTCCGAAAAATACTGTATAAGTTTTGGATCAAAAGAGTTAACATTTACCTTCTTCTCCTTATCTCTATGCTGCATACAAGTCATCAGTTATATTGCTCATTGCAGGAGAAAGAAGGCACAATAAAGGCATAGAGAAGTGTTTTTTCTTAATAAATTATATTTCAAAGTTTACAAATATCTCTTGCTCTATTGATTTCTGCAATAAGAATTGCTTCAAATTATTAGTTATGCTTTAAGTAAACTGTATTAATATATTTTATACACACTGCTGTATAATGAAAACATCCAATATCCAAACATCACATACGTACGTTTCTTAATCTCATTGTTTTTTACCCTGTCAGCAGTACGCTGGAAGAAGTGCTTTTGACTGTGATATTTGTACATAATTTGCTTTCTGCCCTGCACTAGTCTGAACACTGCCTTATTTCACTCCTGGCTGTCTTAATTTATTTATAACACTCCTATCTGTCTCCTGGTGACATTGTTCTGAGCTGCAGATGGTTAAGCTAGCAGTGATGAACAGATTCCTTTTCCACTCACTAGTCTGGTCAGTCTGGATGTCAAGGGACCTGTCCAATCACTCTCTAGACTGGAAATCTTCTAAGAGGATTGTCCACCCTTCTTAGGGCATGCTATAAGTCTTCTTTGACACTTACTAGTTTTTTTGATCTTCTGACTTGTCTTCTGACCATCAATTTGCCTCTTGATTCCTCTCTTCATTATCCTCTTGCTTTTGACCCATATCTGTATGACCATTCTTCTGTGTTTGTTTTGTCCTCTCTCTTGGTGTAGGAAGGGAATGTTGAACAGTCGTCGCCTATTATCATGAGTGGACTGAGAATCTCAAGTGGCCCTGGAAATTAATCCAAAAGAGGCCCCATGCTATAGGTCAGATAGGTACAAGTTAGTGGAGTAAATAGATGTGGTCCAAGTCAGCAGTCTATTAGTAAAAGCCCCCTTTATACAACAATAGAACCATTATAAAACTGCATTCAAATAATAATATAATATAACTACTTGTCAAGGCTCGGGGTCATTGTACCCCCTGGACGCTATATAAATAAAGGAATTATTATTATAATTATTATGATAGAAAATAAATATTAATGATGATACAGATTTCTAGATGCAGAACTATAAAGTAGATTATATATACAGTAGATAGATATGAGAGATAAATACAGTAGAAGAGAAAAAGAAGATTGAAAAATATATAGAGAATAAGTTATAAAAGCGAAAATTACAGCAAAAAGAATTAATGTAAACCGCAATATTCTGAAAGCAGACACTTGCCCCATTTTCTAAATTGCATTAAAGGGCTTATAGACATAGGCACCTTCATGCAATTTTGATTCAAACTGAAACATTGTATAAAAAATACTTAACATTTGACTATGATGGCAAAAATGTGCCCCAAACAGAAAATATTTACCATCACATTTCCTAAATGTAATAGATGGACAAGTGTAGAGTTCACAAATGCCTCATATTGATATAATCACATAAATAAATCATCATAATATCACTAAAACTGAAATAACTAAATATCTGCTTTTCAGCAAGAAATTTTAAGACAGTCACAACCTGCAAAATATATCAATAAAACAGATTAAAAAGTAAAGGTACCTGTAAAACCTATATAATTTGGAAAGAAGACAACCAGGCGATGCATTTGGCAATTAACATTTGACCACCCTCATATACCTTTGTGACAAACACAAATTATTATACAAAAAGTACATTGAAAATGCCTTGATAACAAATGTTTTAACATAAAACTCACATCGAAGTGGAGGTCTGCGCACAAATAGGGATTTAAAAATAATAACACAAAGTGAGCAGATTTATATATACCACAATACACAACATCAAGAATTTACACTCCCAAAAATTTAGTTGCTATCCACAGGTGTTTAAAAATATATCACACACAATATAAAAAGCTCCTATTCTGTTAAAATCACATTTTTCCAGAAAACACCATCATTCATACACACTACCACCTTCATGCAAATTTGCAGCAAACAGCAAGAAAATGCAAAAATTGCATGAAAGTTCAAAATTTCCTCTGAAATATGTACAAATCCAGATTACATATATAAAGAAAACATACTTTCCTAAAACAGTAAGATGTGCTGAGATCATACAGACCCCACATGTGTATATTCACCAAAATATGCAGTAATGGGAACGTTAAATCCGTAGGGGACACCAAACTGTTTTTGCAGAAAATTGCACTGAGCTTCACACAGATCTATCATTGTATCATTGTATGTGCCCTAACACAATGGTAACCCAAATAAATAACTATATACAGGCGGTCCCCTACTTAAGAACACTTGACTTACATACGACCCCTAGTTACAAACGGACCTCTGGATATTGGTAATTTATTGTGCTCTAGTCCTACACTACAATGATCAGCTATAACAGTTATCAAATGTGTCTGTAATGAAGCTTTATTGTTTATACTTATGAAAACCCTACATTTTTAAAATCCAATTGTCATAGAGACCAAAAAAGTTCTGGCTGGGATTACAATGATAAAATATACAGTTCCGACTTATATACAAATTCAACTTAAGAACCTACAGACCCTATCTTGTATGTAACTCGGGGACTGCCTGTATACATAAACCAAGCCAACGAGATAACAAGTCACTTTTAGATATGCGCCAGTGTATTAGCCGCACAATAACAGAACCCTTCGCTCTTCATAAGAATTTGAGTGAGAACGTCATAACATAGGTGTAAGTAATGGAGGATGGTGGGAAATAAAAACTTTATTCCAGAACATGTGTGTGTATTTGGTGTTACATATAACTTTATGGACATGTTCTGGGTTGCAGTGTTAATATGTAGCCACAGCAGATGAAGAGGATCGAATGTTGATCGTATCGGTCAATTTCCGGAAAAAAAAAATATCAAGAAATAAAAGGCAATGAGAGAGGCAGGGTTAAAAACATGAATATTAGTTGATATTATTCCTTATCAAAATGTAGTAACATATAAAGTGAATATTTCCATTGTCTGTGAGGTGCAGCAGCTCCTGTGTGCAGCAAATTCTCCCTGCAGCCTGATGGCTAGGAATCTGGAGGGGGGTACAATTCAGGGGGCTGTATCTCTGGCTTTGTGACACATAGAACCTCACTTCTTTTTTCCTCTAAAAGAAGAGAGTCTACTATTCTATTTTATATCTGTGTTTCTAAGTGTCAGGAAAACAGAGATATTAACTGTTAAAATGCCGTCGGGAGTAATTTTTATTTATCAAATTCGCACCTGATATTCTGAGTTTAAACCTGAATATGTCTTGATCCATGGCACCTAGAAACACAATTTTATATTAATTTTAAAGAAGAGATTCTCCTCGTTCAGGGAGCCTAACTTTGCCTACCCATAGGGCTGGCCCTGCACAGGACTGCTGCCCCTGTAGCTGACTGGACTACTGCCCCTGTAGTTGCCAACTATACGCGGGACTGGGCTGCTGATCCTGTAGCTTCACATTTTACACAGGGCAGATGCATCTGTAGCTGTACATTTTACACAGAGCTGCTGCACCTGCAGATATACATTTTACACAGGACTGCCTTTGGAGCGAACACTTTACACAAGACTTCTGCATTCTTTCCATAAATAGAATAACTACCTCTTCCTTCACTGATAATTCATGCAGTGGAGCACATTTACTTACCCGGTCCAGTCACGAGGATTTGGGTCCAACAGGTGTCGCTGCTGCGCCGAGGTCCGCCGGAGTTCACCTGCTTCTTCCCGGTGCATGTGAGTGCTTGATCTTGCTACACAAATCCTTTTTAAATTCTGCATTTTTTCCGAACCCGTCGGGTTGTCCGATGGCCACGCCCCCGATTTCTGTCACGTGAAAGCTGGCGCCGACGTACCACAATCCGATTGCGTGTGCCAAAATCCTGGGGCAATTCGGTGCAAATCGGAAATATTCGGGAAACCCGACGAAAGTGCGGCGTTCTGACCCTTAGTAAATGTGCCCCATTGTCTTTCTTTGAGAACAGTCAATAGCAGCTTCAGACATCAACCTCCTCCTCCCTTTCAACACAGAACTTATAGCAACTACAGACCATCCTCTCCTAATGCCAGCCTTGGCCCAGGATTTAGGATAGCTGTTTATAGCAGCCACAAGGCCATGCAGCTCTCTATAGTAGTCAGGTAGATATAGGAGGAGCCCAGTGGCCCCATGAGCAGTCTGCCCACCAGAGAAATTCCCAGACGGTTACATTGCCAGTTTACCCCTAGGTTTAGCTTTAGGGTTCCCTTTCCATGTCTGTCCTTTCCTTTTTTTATCTTTTTGTACGTTCCCTAACTGCAGCATTATATAACCCCTACAAGCATTCTCATTTTGAGTGGCTTAGGTAATCATACCAAAAAGTTGAGAAAAATCCTGCACTTATCAACTTATAATACCAATTGTATAATATGCATACATTTTAATAAACTAACAATAACCTAGCTGTCCTCACCTTAGCAACATGTTATTTAACTTGAATGCATATACAATGTTCCTTACATAAGCTTTGAATCCCAAGCCCCTCATGTCACGCCAAAGCTTTACAAAGAATCCAAGGTTGAATGGTCCACAAAAGTTAATTAGGATTAAATGAACGTCTACTGGATCTGTGTGAACAGCAAAGCGACATATGAAGTATTAGAGAAACCATGGCTTTATAATAGGCCATTATTAAATTAAGCAAACTGTGCTTCTATGTTTTATTCTTTGTTTAACCTGCTGTAGAATGTCTGAAGCTGAATAGATATGAACTTTATGTATTAGATATCTAGTAAAATCAGTCTAAACTTCCTGGAAGAAATGGAAACCATCATTTAAGTTTAACCACACAACTGGGGGTCCTGGGAGGCAGATATTCCTGTAGAGTGATGAGCAAATCCTTTATATTATATATTATACTTCTGATGCTTCCTTGAAGAGCTCCAAAGCTGAATGAGCAGTGAGACTGTCCCAGCTGCCGGTAGAATCTGGCCCTTTATGATGTTATGGTCCCAGTTTCCAAGGAGCTTAGTGTTTTTGTATTAAAAATTGGTTTTACAGAAAAAAAGATATGTTATTTTGTACCTTTCATTAGCATGTGCTGTGTGACTAGGCAGTTGCCAAATGTGAGAGCATCTGGAAAGGAGCAGTTCCCCCCACCCTTGGGGAACAGTTACTCCATGTGACCTTTTCAAATATATGAATACACCCATCACTTGGCTTAGCGACGCCCCCTGCTCCTCTACAGCCAATCCCGAGTGAGGGGAGTTATTCATATATTTGAAAAGGTCACATGTTTCCCAACTGCCTAGTCACACAGCAGATGCTAATGAAAGGTACAATATAACATATCTTTTTTTCTGTACAACCTATTTTTTATACAAAAACACTTTGGCAGTATATGTACTATGCTCTGTGGGGACTGGGGGAGTGCTTAAAATGGGTCTCCTGGTGACAGGTTCCTATGACACACAAAGGGGCAGATTTAGTTACCCGGTCCATTCGCGATCCAGCGGCGTGTTCTCTGCGGTGGATTCGGGTCCGGCCGGGATTCATTAAGGCAGTTCCTCTGATGTCCACCAGGTGGCGCTGCTCCGCTGAAGAGCATCGGAACGCACTCAAGTTCACCGGCCTATTCCTAGTAAAAGTAAGTGCAAGCTCTGCGACACATTTTTTTTAAAAAATGCGGCGGTTTTTCCGAATCTGTCGGGTTTTCGTTCGGCCACGCCTCCCGATTTCCATCGCGTGCATGCCAGCGCCGATGCGCCACAATCCGATCGCGTGTGCCAAAATCCCGGGGCTATTCAGGGGAAATCGCCGCAAATCGGAAATATTCGGGTAACACGTCAGGAAAACGCGAATCGGGCCCTTAGTAAATGACCCCCAAAGTGTTCTGTTTTATCCAAGTTAGCCTCACAGTTTCTTCTTGTGGCAGCCCACTTGAATCATATCCTCTGGAGAAGCCAATTTTCAATCTCCATTGCCAAACATCGCTAACGCTCGTGCAAGCATTTAAAATGAAGACAACTGCCTACAAGGTGAAAAGATTGAAGAGAACCCGTCATGCAAAATAACCTCCCTAAATTAAATATATTTTCATAAACTGCCATTAGAGAGCATTGCCTCTATCCCTTCATTGTCCCTCTACATGCCTGTAAACCTAAGCAATGAGGTCCTAAAGCTGTATGCAAATGACCTGTGAAATGTCCAATGAAGCATTAGCATATTCAAGCTGTCCACCTTATTCATGAGTGGGAGGCACAGCCACACCCCCAGTGCATGACTGACAGCCTGTATAATGATGTGAAGCTGTATAATGATGTGCTTCCTGGTGCTGGTGGCCACACCCCCTGCAGCCTGTGTGTGCATGTGTGTGTGTTTAGGAGAGATACAGCAGCTCCAGGCAGCCATGTTACAGCAGAACATGTCAAATTCATGTGTAGCTGATGTCTGTGTCTCTCACATGTGTATTAGGAGGATGCACCATGTCAGAAGATGCAGCACACACACTAGCAATGCTTTACTATGCATTACACACAGACATGAGCAGAGAGAGGAGAGGGGGAACAGGGGTGACATCACTGCCTCTGACCATGTGACCAGCCTCATTTACATGATAAAAAATAGATGATTTTACAATGAATAATGTATGAAAAAACTAGATAAAGACTGGGATGGGATCCTTGTGAACTGCTCCAACAGGTAGTAGTGACAGGACAAGTGACACAGACCTGATGACAGGTGTCCTTTAAGCACAAACCAGGAGCACGGATATCTCTATTAGTGCTTTTTAGTACTCATTTTTCAGTTTGCATAACTCATAACTACAATGAAATTGATGCTTCAGATATTGCAAAAAAACTTGCGGAATTTTCCTAAAATGTTATAAAAATGAAGCATGGAAAACCCTAATTTAACTTAGAGCAAAAGAGGATAATGACACAATTGGTTGGCTGTAGGTTATGTGAGAAAGTGAGAGGTGTTGTGTGGGAAAACCGCTATCTGTCCTACAGGCAGATGAAATGCATGTGGTAAAAGCCCTGGGTTTGTTTGCAGTAACCCAAGAGTTAATGCAGACATGATAAGCAGGAATAGTCTGTTTTGTCTGTGTTGGCCTAGCTAACACAGACACATTTGTAATGTCCGTACTGGGCCTGCTTATTATGGAGTAGGGGTAGGCTGGTAGTGGGACTCCTACTCCACCCGGGCTTCGGTCCTGGGCTTTTGTATAGCCCACAGGTGCAGGTCACAGGCCTCGTTAGGGCCTGATTTAGTCTGCAGGCCAGAAGCAGTAGGAGAGGCCCTACCTGGAGAGCTGAAAGTGAGATTGCATTCTCACAGCAAAGGTAACTGAGGGTCTCCTGTCTTGCTGCTGGCCAAGAGCGTGTGCCAGGCAGCCTGGTACCCGGATAGCTAGGGTCCCCCAAATGTATTAGACAGCGCCTAGCCGGGCAGGAATTACTTTTATAATGTTTTTGCATGTGCCTAAGCCAAGGCTGAATTTGTGTTCTGTTTTGCAAGTGTGAATAAACACTTAAGTTGGACTTTTAAACCTGCGTGTGTCACTGCTTCCTGCACTGCTACCAGTCAACTACCAGAGCAATTCCCCACATACCGCCTCTGGTTCTGTGTTATTATTAGCAAAAAAAAATAAAGGAGTAATATGTTCTTCACAAAAAATGAATGTATAATTCAATTTTTGGTGGCATAGGTTTTTGAGTTTTGAATTTTTTTAAAATATGTGTATACAGTATATATCCTACAAATGATTTTGCAATCAAGCATTGAAAAACTGGTTACAATTGCATAAATGGTAAATCTAGGGCTACACCTAGATGATTACGAACATTTGCACTTCATGGCCACTCAAATTGTAGTAGTATCTCTTTTAAGACAACACAAGAAACTAATTATTGATAAATGGGGTTGTCCACTAATACAAAACTTTACCAGGCTAATTATAAGACTATAATAGGGGCAATCATATCATACCTAACCTGGTAAAGTTTGTCTAGCCATAGGGACAATGAGATGTGTGACTCGCTGGTAGTAGGATTCAGGACATACCTAGTGACACTTCTCTGGTTAGATCACCAGAGAGAGCTAGCAAACACATTGGGCACTTTTACTTACCCAGTCTTACCCGTGTCCTGCTGCCTTTCAGAGGTTGGAGGGGGCTGTGCAGTTATTACTGTATGCAAGCCCTCTCTGTAAAAAACACTCCCATATCAGTGGTTAGAGGGCCATGCCAAGGACATCCAAAGGCCCAGGGACTACACAAAAACTTTATCAAGTTAAATATGATATGGATGGCCAATCAGGGTCTTATTCTGACCCTGGTAAAGTTTTGTATTAGTGACCAACCTCTTTAAGTCCCTTTATCTCACAGGCCTAAACACTCATGAAATCTTCACATGTGGCTAGCTAACATCTTTGTCCCAAAACAGATGTCTAAGAATTCTTTTCAGATGCTTTCTGTTTTACAAAATCTGACACCAGAATCCATTCCTCATGTGGGGAGGCTGGGAAAACTCAGAAGAGATACTCTATATCAGTGGTGGCGAACCTATGGCACGGGTGCCAGAGGTGGCACTCAGAGCCCTTTCTGTGGGCACCCGGGCCATCGCCCCAGCACACCAGACAGGACTCAAAGAATCTTCCTGCAGTTTCAAGCAACTTAAAAGATGCTGCTTTCAGTCATATTTTAAAGTAACTTACTTGGCTACTTGGGATTGTAGGAAGAGGGAGAATGTGTAGACAGGGCCTTATTATCTCTGAAGGACTTCCTGCTGGCCCTATGATTCTCTGTGTACAGAGGGACACTGGAAAGAAGCTAAAATGATGCAAATTTTCCCTCCTTTCTTTCTACTGTGTTGGTGTCCTCAGGAGGCCAGTAAGATTGAACATTGTTGAAGAACAGAGAGCAATAAGATACTGCTCTAATTTTGGTTGGCACCTCTCAATAAATGAAGGGGGTTTGGGGCTGCAGTTTGGGCACTCGGTCGCTAAAAGGTTCGCCATCACTGCTCTATATGTTCAATTGTGGTTCTGTATTCAATGTCTCTGTAAACCAATATCACTCAAAGCAAAATGAGAAAGAAAGTATGTATGAGGCAATAGAAGACCAGAGTATGTATCATAACTGTTTGTCAAGACCATGGTCCTCTCTACAATGCTATCATGTGGCCATAAGTTACCTCTCAACCAGAGAGGCCATGTTAATAAGTAGATCCTGCTTCCAGAGAAAATACAAGATTAGGAGACCATAAAATGTGCATAGTCCTACTTTTGTGTTTCCTCAGTTTCATCATCTCTTATAGTGGATGAGATACAATTCCTGAAGACAATAAAGTCTTGAGACATTGGGGCTCATTTACTAAGGGTCCGAATAGCGCATTTTTGTCGAGTTTCCAGAATATTTCCGATTTCCGCCAAATTGCCCCGGGATTTTGGTGCACGCGATCGGATTGTGGTGCATCGGCACCAGCTTTCACGCGACAGAAATGGGGGGGCGTGGCCGTCGGAAAACCTGATGGATTCGGAAAAACCGCGGAATTTTAAAATAAATTTGTGTAGCAAGAATAGTACTCACATACACCGGAACGAAGGTGAACTCCAACGGACATTGGCGCAGCAGCGACACCTACTGGATATCGGGCACACGACTTAGTGAATCCCGGCAGACCCAAATCAGCATCGGACAACGAGCCGCGGGATCGCGAATTGACTGGGTAAGTAAATGAGCCCCATTTTAGGAGCACACTGCTATTTAATCTAAGGGATATTTGCACAGTGGTAATTGGAATTAGGGAAGAAAGGGAAGAATGAGTGAGTTGAGGGAGACTTCGGCTGAATCACAGGGTGTCTGGCTGAAAAGACATTTCTGAGGGAGGAATGAGGAAGCTGAGGGAGACGTTGGCCAAGTCACACAGTGACTAGCTGAAAAGAAATTCCTGAGAGAGGAGATGATTAAGGGAGACAGAGAAGAGAAAACACTCCCCTATGACCCGGTGAGTGTCCTGGCAAGATGCCAGCTACATTTCCACAATAATTTAATAAAGATATGGCCAATGGATTTTTTATAATAAAAACTAAATGGGAAACAGTGAGAAAACTCTTTGGATTTAATGGTGAAAAACTGATCACAGGTTCCCTTTAAGTGAAATAAATATGGATGACTTTCCACTCTATAAGTGAACTCTGCAGCACAAGTTTAGTTATTGCTCATGTGAAAAAGCTATTGTATCTGTAAGCTGACAATAAGCAATAGCATTTGTAGAATCCTGGGATGTAATGAACGGGTTCAGCTGTCACAGTTCCTCTGTTATTCATTTTTAAAATGTCAGCAATTCCTTTTCCATAAGTTAACTTTTATGCTGTCTCAAAAAATGCAATAAAATTGCCAGCAATTCATCAGTACTTCACTTCTGAGATTTATGTTGAACCCAGGACAATACAGTGGGATGTAGGGTTGCACTTGGCGGTGAGCCCAGATAAGTGGTTGTCTGCGTAGCAGAGTTAATGTGAGACTCCTCCATTGCCTGACATGGAATCCTGAAGGAATATTCTGGGATACATCTGCAGTTCATGTGCATCAGGTTACCTCAGGATAGAATTAGGACATGTGCACTGGAAATGGGGTTGCAAACATCACAAATGCCTGCAACATATCCGCTGACTTGTAAGATAGTAAAGCAGGGATTTCAGTGGAGAATTGTCTTTTATAAAGTTTTCATTTTCTTTTGACGTTTTGCTGGAATAGTGGTAAGGCCGCCTCCTTATATCTAACTTCAGTAGGAGCTAAATGATTACAAATCTGTTTGCCCTCACGGTAAGTGATCTAATGTACATGACACAGATGTAAACTTATATGTATGTGACTTATTTGTATATATGTATTAAACACAACACACCCTAATAATGGCTATTTGCTGATAAGTAACAGGTTCTGACATTATAGACTCTTAAATGATTATTTCAAACTCAGTCATTGATTCATTTTTAGTTGTATAGTGTGGTGTCAGGAGAATATATGTTATATATGTGGTCAGCTGTGGTATGTATACACATTGTGGTCAGTCATATGTATATATGAAATATATGAGGGTTACAGCATGGTAAGTTGTTGTGTGATAGCTATGTATCACTTAGGAAAATAGTAAGTGACATAGTTGTTATCTAGGGCAAAACTGGGCCGTGGAACACCAGGTGTCGGGCCGGGGTTGAAAAAAAAAAAAAAATCAATACTCCCCTCCAGCACTCCTCTTCATCCACGGATCCTGCTTCTTTTCATCTCAGATTCCCAGCAGTGCTGGCAGAGGCACGTCTATGCTCTTTACCCGCACGCACCCACTATGATGATTTCATCAAGCAGTGACACGGCCGGGACATACAAAGTGCGTGCAAACAGAGAGCATAGAAGTGCCTCTGCCTGCACTGCCGGAAATCTGAGGAGAGATGAAGTTGGAGATGCATGGTGAAGAGAAGCGCCAGAGGTGAGCACTTTCTTTGTTATTTTTATGGGGCCTTCACTGTGACATTTAATTAGTGTAATGTGAAACCCACATTACATCCATGGCACACTGCACCCCACATTACATCCATGGCACACTGCACCCCCACACAACATCCATGTCACTCTTCACCTCACATTACATCCATATCATACTGAACCCCACATTACATCAATGTTACACTGCACCCCCACATAACATCCATGTTGCAATGCACCCACACATTACATGTATGTCACCCTGCACCCCCACATAACATCCATGTCATTCTGCACCCCACAATTTCTACTCCTGCACTCCCACATTACATCCATGTCACACTGCACCCCACATTCCCCCTGCACCTCCACATTTCATCAATTACACGCTGCACTCCATATTACATCCATGTAATGCTGTACCCCACATTACATCAATGTCACAATGCACCCCCACATTACATCCATGTCACACTGCATCCAATATTCTCTCCCTTGAGCCCCCACATTACATCCAAACTGTCAGGTTTATCTGTCAGGTTAGGGTCAAATCTGTGTTGTACAGAAGTGTTACTGAATAGATGATTCAGCCCGAGATTTTTTCCCTGATTAGCTTGGCTGCTAATAATAATGAATGACAGCTCAGTTTTATGGGAAGTGAGGGAAGCTGCTCTGGCCTCAAGCTGATGTCACAACCAGGAAGTGTCTGTCAACTTCAGGAGAAGTTGAAGATGATTTTATAAGAAGGGCTGATAAATATACCAGGATGTATCTCAGGCTAGGAAAAAGGCAGCAAACAATACCTCAAAGAATAGAAATGTCACTGTCCAGAAGTCCACTGTTCACTGGCAAGACAATAAAAAATTATTATAAATAATGATAATAAGAAGAAATAAGCTGCATGCTGTGTTATTGCAATAAAACAACATATTATTGACAATTTTTGATATAGTATAAATGTGTTTGTGTCCAATGAAGGCCATGGAATAAAGTGAAATAATGTAGATATGAGTATTAGAGAATTGATGTGCATTGTTACCATCTTATATTCTAATGATAAACCTCAGAACTATTGAATAGATCTAGACCAATGAGCTGTGTTAAATGTCGGAAACAAGTATCTTCAGTCCCACACAACCACAAGCTGAAATGACAAAAGAACCGGCTTGGCATTCCACTAGCTATACAGAGATAAACCAAATGGAAAGACGTAAGGAAACAAGTTCAGGTTTATGCAGTGATTTCATGCATTATAATTGTGATGACCTTTCATTTTGTGTAATTTACAAAAAACTATAGGTCAGATAATATTACTAATGCAAGCAAACCACATTAACAGGAGGTGTATTTGTACCCTTGGGTCTGAGCATTTGTTTTAGGATCATTTCATAAAAAAAGTTACACATATTTGGCTATAATATGGATTGTTGAGGGGTCTAAACCATATCCCAGCACCGATCTGCTAATATTAGCAGAGTGTATGAAGATGCAAGATAGCTCCATACTGACTTGTGTGATAAGATGATCAGGTGAGGGACCTCCATTGATCTTCATTTAATGACTCATCCTAAGAATATGCCACAAGCTGTTAGTCTTGTACAACCCTTATAAGTGAGTGCACAGAATATGCAATACAAGAGTCCATGGAGAGAGCCCCTGATGGTAGGGGGGAAAGAAAAACAGAGCTTTTTTCTAATCTCAGACAAATCTCTTAAATTTGCTGTTGTGTGTACGTACCCCCAGATCATTCAAAAGGTGCAACGTCTTTCTGTCTCTTGTCAATTTACTCTCGCCAATACAATAACAAACTGTCCGTTCTCATGTCCAAACCTCTTAAACTTTTATACCTTTTTAGGGGCTTAGTAAACATGCCCCAACCATTACTATTGTGCTAGCCATTGTTTAAATGCCTAGTACACGGTACTATGTATTTCTATGGGCACAGGAACATGCACATGACTGTGGTTGTCAGGGCTATGTATATGCAAAACAGAGCAGATCCTATTCCTACTTGTGTTTGAGGCTCAGGCACTCTTTAATGCGGTCATTGTTATATGAGAGGACCTCACATACCAATGATACATGGTCTGCAAACAACAGACCATGGGCCCCATGTTTGCAACATGAGAAGAACCTACAGTGATGGACATGTACCCTAAAAGGAACACCTTTTATGTCCTAGACTAAAAGCTGAAACCAAATACCCTGCATCAGCTGTTCTATATCACTGTTGGTCTATAATACACAGTTGTCTTCAAGTCTCAGCTTTTAGTTTGGTGCTAAACCTGCAGTTTCTTCAACTCCTTCAACTGTGTAGTGAACCCCTAGCAGCAGTACAAAACAGTTCATCTGTTCATGGACTGGGGTTGGCCCGCCACAATCCAGTATTAATTGGCCTAGGCTGAAAATAAGCCATCAAAAAGCCGGATGGAAACCCCTTAGAGAGATCTGTCATGCAAATGAACCCACCCAAAAGAAATACTTCAAAAAACTATTGTTAAAAAGTGTGGCCCTTAGCTCCAAATGGTTCCTCTTCATTGCTGCAATGTTAAAAGTAACTTAGTAAACTTATTTGCAACTCACCTGATGTAAGTACAATAACACTACTTGAGTCTAATGAAGCCCTGCATATTCATGAGTAACTTGCATTGCCCACCTTTTTGTTCCTAATTGACAGGTCCTAATGCTAAAGAACTGCTGCTATGTGGAAAATTGAGAGAGACCTCTGTTACATCATTGGCCACTTCATGTCCATTGACTAGAATGATATCATCTAAGGTCCTGTTACATCTGCAACATCTACCCCATGTATGTATCTGATCTCATGAAATCACAGCAGCCTCCATGGAGGATAGGGAGGAGTAGAAGTCCATGGAGTCTGCTGTGATTTCATGTCATACGGTTTGCTAAAGGACCAATGATGAAGTCTCCATGGTTACATGACATGCTGAGAAGAGGCACGGGACATGCGGAGGAGTAGATGGGAGGGGCCAACTGAGGAGGACATGCCGTCTCTGATGCCAGCGAATATAACCTTAAGTTGATTTAGCTAAACAATTTTTACCTAAAAGAAAGGTGTCAGTTAGTTAATAGGGCTCTATAGGAGCTGGCTGTATATGTGAAAATGCGGTGACAGGTTCTCTTTAAGTGTGGAGCCTACCAAATCATCAGAATGTTTAAGTGTGGGCAGAGAATTTCCAAAGATAAAGTAGTAAAATTTAACAAGATGAGAAATATGCATTGTCCTAATGAAGAACATCAAGGGGATTAAAACAAATTTCCCTAAAGCAGATGTAAAGCCATTTGTGATGTCTAAATGAAAACACTGCTGTCCTGGAATGTGCGGCAAGTGTTCATCATCGACTAATATGTGTAACTACTTCAGGGAATGTGCCCATTTGCTCTTGGTATAGATGCTTAATGCAAGTCTGTGCTTGTTAGTAATGAGCACAAGCCTAAATACATCCTTGAAGAAGATTTTCATATTGTTACTTTGAACAATGCAGGGTTTGGATGAGCAGATGTAGAATACTTGACATGCCTGCTTGGATTAGTGAATTACAAAAATTCCTTCAACAAATGCTTAGGGATGGGACATTTCTGAGACAGATCACATTTTTATAAATCATTTCATAGCATTGCGGATATGTACAAGTTTTTGTGTGCAATATTTAACCAAGAGGATGTAATGTCATTGTAAGATATGGATATGGAAGATGCAAATACACAAACAAAACTATGCAAAGCCACTTGGAGCACAAACTAGTACGAGACGGAAAACAACACCTTGTGGCAGCCCAGTTATACAAATATCTCCACAATCATAGTTTCCCTTTGCAAATATAAATGCAACATCCAGACAGCAACAAGGCCATTGAAATCATTCTGTAATCACAACTACAAACAGTGATGCAAAATTCAGTTTACATAAAATACAATATGGTTTACATATTGTCTAAGAAATTAGTTTTACAAGTCAGTGCTGAAAATCTGTACAAGGGAAAATGAGATACTTAACTCAAAGTGTTCCTCCAGTTTTATAACAAAAGCGAATACAGTTATATCTCTATAAAGAGACCCCCCAATTTATACATAAAACATGGTCGTTTATAGTGGTGATTAGCTCAAAGGAAAAACTATGAAGAATACAGGATAAATTGTCCAGTATAGCTCCCAAAACACAAACAACGGTAAAAGAAATTATTTATTTAATGCATGGAGTCAGTATATAACACAAAACCCGGACCACCAGACTAGGACTAATAAATTAGTCATAATACTGTATACTGTCATCCCAACCCCCACAAATAACTAGTAATCCCATTGCATACCAGGCATAGAACCATACAGGGCCAAAGCCAGCCTGCACATGGAACCATACGGGGCCTATCCCAGTCCACACACATAACCATAAGGCCCACTACTCTCTTTCTTAGACATCCTAGATAACTTTCTAGTTGCCCCACCTCTTGGAATCGTATTTGGTAGCATGGCTCCCCTCTCATTTCTAGTCTTACATATGACTTTGCAGGGGAATTTTTAATGGGAAAAAGGAAATTTCACATAAAAGGATATTTCCTACCCTACCTGGGGGTGCTGTTAGTTAAGTGGTGGAAAAGCTTGTCAAAGATTCCCTTTAAATTTTTTAGGAAATAGGTGCAGTAAAGTAAAGAGAAGATGTAGGAAGATACTAATAACTGAGCTCTTACATAGCTTTTACATTAACATTTCGTTCTTTTACATTTACATGAGCTTTTGCAGTGGCTAAAAAATAGAACTTGAGTGAGAGACTATCTATCCCTATCCTCATAGGTTGTAAGAAAATGCGAGCAGGCCCTCACTCCAATCGTTCATATGTTTATGTTTTTACACTGTAAGGCCTCTTTCAGATGGCCATTATGGGGGCCGTAATATGGTCGCTTTATTTATGACCAGTCCACAGCCTCCATAGATCTCTATGGCTCCTGGTCACGGCAGCACCCTTATGCTGCTTATGGGAACCTGCCATCCCATTATTCCCCCTAAGCCCACCAACAGTACCTTGTGATGTATAATGCATGTCCCCCAGAGCTCCTTGTTCTATATTTGTATGTGCCAGTAAAATTATCTTTTACTCTCATGTCAAACGCTCTACAAGCATGATGGGTGCTGGCCCTGCCTCTTAACACCCACCCTCATTCTTCTTCAATGTTGAGATACATAGCTGTGCTGGGGCTAGCATGTACACGCAGTGTTCAGCACTGAAGGAGATGATAAGCTGGTGCTTAGAGGCAGGGCTGACACCCACGATGCTTGGAATGAGCAGAGCATACGATGGTCAGGAGGTGGGGCTGCCTGACTGCCTAGTTGAGCAGTCCTACCTCCTTGACTGTGTTTTACATGAGAATAAAAGATGATTTTTCAGAAGTGTTGGCACTTAGAAATATGCAACAAGGACCTCCGAAGGACATGCATTGTACTGTTGGTGAGCTTGGAGGGGGGAGGGGGGATGACAGGTTCCCTTTAGATGTATATGTCCTCTTTGATCTGTAAAGCTCTATGGAGTATAATGGTGCTATGTAACTAAAGATTAGTATTATCCCTTCAGTACATACCAACAATTTTAATAAGCCATAATTTTCAATTGCATCAGCAGCTTACAACACAGCAGTTTACAACACAGGGCCACTATTACAATTTCCAGGGCCACATCAAGTTTCCAATCTTCCTTTGTATAAGATATATTTTAAGATATGCTGCCAGAGAGCAGAATGAGGATAACCATTGGGAAAGTCACTTTGGCTTCTGCATTTATGATGAATACAAGTTTAGTAATGAGAAGGTAAGAAATAATAATGGTGAATATATAAAATTACCTAATTGCTCATTTATGATTACTAATGTGACATGCTTCTATTTGCTGGGTACACACAGTATCATGGGTTATGATGGAAGTGTTTACGCTTACACAGTAATTTACCGTAATTAAGAAAATGATAGAGTTTTTTCCCATATAAATATGACAAAATAATGTGTTATGTGCCCTTTATGTGGAAGTGCTTATGGATTTGCTTTATTATCTGCAGTTTTAACTACAATAGATCCAGAGAGATTACCGAGGAGCACATCAGAACACCATGAAGAAGGTATTAATGTGCCACAGGGTGTCAGTACATTGCTCATTTTGACTGCTGGTGTTACAAGTCGCATGTAGGTGCCTCATTTTTCATAAATCATGTACTGCGCAGAGATTTGCCTTCTGAATCGTGCTAACAAAACCTCCAGAAATACTGCTTCATTATAAATGCATGCGTTTGCAATCTGCAATAAACTGGTTCCGTCATCTCATTGTAAACATATGCAATAACAATCCACAATATTGTAATTAAATAAGTGAGCTATAAAGAAATGCATGTACAATCTGCAGCAAAATAACTCAATTACTGCACTACAGACGTAAGCATTTATTGTCCGGAATAAAGCAGCTCAATTACTATATATCAGCAATGCATTGCTTTACGGCAGAGATAAAAAATAACTAAGTAAGAATATTACACATATTACAAGTGCAATACTTAAAAATGTGAGCTATGGTACAGAAATACAAGAACTTAGATAAGTTTACCTATCCAGAAAAGATTATTCTAATGAATAAATGGAATAAATACAACATTTTTATTAATTTCAACAACTCTTACATGCAATTGTCAGATTTTCAGTACCAGAAATCTACAAGCTGCACCAAAGGGGTTTACACCCTACAGAATTCTTCTATTAATAACATACAATACTGGTTTGGGATGACCTTCTTCAACGATAAAATTGTCATTGTCCTCTTGTTTGCCATAGTATAATCATCCATTGTACTAACATAATGTACTTGTTATGTGATACACAACATAAAGTGAATCGGAATGAGCAAAGTATGAAGTATTGACAAAGACTGATTCTAATGGTGTCTCACTTATGTTCTAAATGCTTTGGTTTTAACAAAAGAATATCATTATTTTAGCTAAACTACAATAGAAAATGAGAGGTACGCAACCTGTGTTTCCTTTTTCAAGGGCCCCCTACACTTATGAAAAATGTGTTAACCAGCTGGAGGTAGATTGGAGGAATCAGTCATTTATAAATACACTCACAACCATGTTGCAATCAAATGACCCTCAGTCATTTGTGTGGCATCGGCGCTCTGCTGATATGCCAATGACAGTAAAAAAAGTTTTCCTATACTGCAAACCCAGACAGGGGTAAGAACTTTCAGCTAGTGCCTTGTGTATAAGCCCACAGAAATATATAGGGATGAGTGGTAGCCATTGATTAAACAGAAAATGGTGGATGGAATCTTAATGCCTTCATGGCATTTGAATTACATTGAAATCACAATGAAAAAATATTAAGCTCTCATGCCTACTTGACTGTCAATATACAGTAACATATCACAAGGGTCTTCCTACTGGAGAAATATTCCTTAGTTTTATGTAATCCACAGATAGGGTAATTTAAAACAGTATATGGGCAATATGATGTTTCTACTGGATAATGCGGTTGATAAGAGGTAGTCCTATAAGCAACTCTCCCAAGAGGAATGTAAGGTACCTCACAATATCTACGTTAAATGGCAACAAAAGTGGCTAAAATATTTACACAATCCAATTGTTATGTAGTAAGAGACCAGCTTTGATGGACTAAAAAACAAACAAGGACAGTAAGGCCTTAAAGGGGTTTTCCCATGAAAGAAAAGTCTCAAATTGCAATCCCCTAGTGATGTTAACACAATACAGATAATTTTTAACACTTTACTTAACAATTTGCTCAGTGTTACTGCTGTTTTAGCTCCTATTACTCAGTGATGGCCATTGCAAAATTCCAGGGTGCGGGCGGGGACTCTCTAAGCAGACACATTGGGGCAGATTTATCAAGTGTCTGAAAGTCAGAATATTTCCAATTGCCCATGGCAACCAATCACAGCTCCCCTTTAAAATATTCATGAGCACTGGTGAAATGAAAGCTGAGCTGTGATTGGTTGCCATGGGCAACTGGAAATATTCTGACTTTCAGACTGCTTGATAAATCTGCCCCATTGTACTCCATCTAGTTCTGGGAGCTGACAATGTTGTCAGATTATCAGGGTACAAGGTTTATATACACTTTCATTTAGGTTGTGAACATTGTACTAGTAACTGACATATTGAAAGAGAGACGAGACAGATCAGAGATGACATCCATTAGATGCCTATAGCGCATAACGACACAGTCATCTCTCCTACATCTCTGCTATTTCACAACACACTAGATCTGCCGTACCTTCCCAGATAAACAACTTATCTGTGTGTAGCTTGTAGATGTCTCCATGCTGCTGCTGCTGCCTCAGGAACTCAGATTCTGTGTCTCAGTAGTCATTGCAGCTGTGAGTGATCTCCGTGCTGACTGCAGCGGGAGGAGCTACAGTGCAGAGACAGAAAAACTCCACAGCACGGCTGTCGCACAGAAATCCAAGATGGCGCCCCCTTATCTTAAGTCAGAAGTTACAGGGTCGTGTCTAGGGGGAACTAAAATTGTGTACACCAGGACTGATAGAGACAGGTTGGACTTATATCTGTGAAATTCTGTATTTTTGTTAATAACAGTGAATTAGAGAATGTGTTATTTTGTTATCCTGAGCACATGTAAGAAACTTGTCTTCGTGGGAATACCCCTTTAAGTTAAACCCCCTATCCAGCTGGCCTTACCTAATTGCCCAGCCTACCCTAAGACTTGGTGACAACTAGTCAGTGTTCCCTTCCTGTACCAAAAACTCTGAGACTAAGACTAGACAATACAAACAAAGAGGATAAGTCATCTATTATGAGTCAGAAACAAGAGGAAAATGGAAGGCATCAAAAGGCAAGACAGGTGGCAAGAAAAAAGGCAAAGAGTCAAAGAATCCAAGATACAGAAGTCAAGCTATACACCAGTGTCACGCACCAGGGGTAGTGGACCTACTGGGCCACTGTGGAAAATGACGTAAGCCAACACCTGGGACTGGAGTGGTACCCTGCTTTCACCAGAACCCACCGCAAATCGGGTTGGACTTGCTGCGGTGTGGTACCACCAGATCGTAGTCAGGGACAGACAGGAGGTCGTGACAGGATCAGAGTCAGGGATGTAGCAGAAGGTCAGGACAGGCAGCACAGGATTGAAGTCAATAACGGAATCGAGGTCACAACACAAAATCACAATAACAGTGCAGGGCATAGGAACAAAGCTTTCTCTAAGGCACAAGGCACAAAGATTCAGCAGGGGGCACAGGAAGGGTCAGAAACTTATCTTGGCAAGCTGCCAGCCAGTACCAATTATTGGCGCATTGGCCCTAGGAGACGGGGAACACGTGCGCAAGACCCCAGGGAGTGAGGAGACCGACGCTGGAGCCGGGAGAGGTGAGTAAATGTGTGGACAGGCTCTGGGGGCAGAGTAAGGCTCACGGGTGCACCTGCGACCTGGGATATGGGTCATAGGGGCACCAGTGACCACCAGCTGGCTAAAAAAAAGACTTATAGCAAGCACAGATGAAAAGGTAGAGAAACCTTTTATGAGATGTCCTGGTCCAGAAGGTGATTTGGAACAGATTCATGACATCCAGACAAAGCAGTATACATATGTGAATGGAGGAAGATTTTGTCCATCTCAGCTAACTTAACTGCTTTTATCCCAGTATAAAATCAACAGAAGACAGATGGTTGTACTGGAATTTAATTAAGATAAGCCAGGAAAGGAATAAAGCAGTGTTCAAACTAGTAAAGAAATAATGTAACATTAGAATACAATTACACTCCTCCTCTCCTTTACTAGCACATCCTCAGCCATACTTTATGTACAAAGATATTACGCTGATTTATATAGATTACTTGTTATTTATGTGCTCATCACCCACCCTAGTTTTTCCTAAAAAACAAACAAACTAAAAAATATAAAAAAAAACATTTTTTTTCCTGTTTATTGTAATGCAGAAAACAAATGTCATGGTAAGGATGGTAATTTGGAATGGGTATACCGTCTCCTCAGTTTTGAGGACTTGCTATTGATAGTCTGTGCATAGTAAGCAGACTTTCTCATTGACGTGCTGTGAAGAAAACAAGATTAAAGTAAGTCAAAGCAGTCATTCCTTCCAGTGGATAAAATGTGCTGGCACTCCTCCTTCTCTTTACTTCTTTATTGGGCACATAGAACAGTAAACATTTTGGAACAGTTATACACTTTGTACATCAAACACAACTTTGATTAAGAACTTTGAAGTCTGGAAAGTATGCCCATTCTGGTACGTGATTTAGATGTGATCAGTAAAGAAGAGAAGTATTTATAGATTACCAGTGCCAACATCTTCACTTACTGGATGTTGGGCATTGTAGAGTGAATGTTTTCTGAGCGAATCTTTTCTGCTGTGCTCTCACTTCTACCTGTTATGGTATTCTATCATATTCTGCTCTGTTATGGTATTTCATGTATCAACCTTGTTCATTTACTTGCTGTTTCTATTACTGTATATCACATATAAGTTGTATTACACTCAGGTCCCAGTTGGTCACTGCTTCCTTGTGCCTTTCAATATTTGTGATATATCAGCAATTGTTCCACCAATCACTAGCTGCAGTGGTGACCTAATGTACTGTGATTGGCTGAGTTCATGATATTTCCTGTGTGTCAAAAAAGGACCAGCAGGAATCAAGAGACAACATGGGTATTGAGGATAAAGGTAAGTTTGACTTTTACCTCTTTTGCCTCTTGATAAGTTACCTACATATGTACATATAAGCTGATGAGAGTATAAGCCGTGGTACCTAATTCTAACACAAAAAAACTTGGAAAACCTATTGACTTGAGTATAATAAGTCTAAGGTTGGAAATCTAGCTAGCCAGTCTGCACTGTCTATGCCCCTAGTATATAGCCATCCAGCCCATGCCCTCTAGCTAGCCAGCTCCAGATCCCCCAGTATATAGACAGCCTCCTGACCCTCAGTATATAGCCAGGTAGCACATGCCCCCCCCATACATAGCCAGCCAGACCATGCTCCCTAGTATATAGCCAGCCCATAGCCCCAAGTATATAGCCACCCCCGGCCCCCACTATATAATCAGCCAACCAATGCTCCCCAGTATATATCCAGCCTGCCTATCTCCCCCAGTATGTAGCCAGGTCCTGCCCCTTAGTATATAGCCAGCAGCCCATGCCCCCAAGTATATAGCCAGCCAACCAATGCTCCCAGTATAATGCCAGCCTGCCTATACCCCCCAGTATATAGCCAGCCCCTGTCCCTTAGTATATAGCCAGCAGCCCATGCCCCCATGTATATAGCCAGCCTGCACATGCCCCCTACTATATAGCCATCCAGTTCCCTGCCCCCAGTGTATAGCCAGCTAATGCCCAAAAGTCCAGCCTGTAAAAAAACCCTCTGTACTCACCTTTATGACTCCCTTCACAGGACCTCTACTTTCTATCAATGCTCTGATTCTACGTCTCTATGACCCCGCAACCAGCCTTCGCACACACCATGACATCAGATGCTTGCGGGGGACGTCAGAAAGGTAAGAAGAACACCTACTGTCTGACCCTAGTCAATAGCCTCTCACATAGCCAAACCAGTTCCCTACTCTGTACTGAGGAGACCCAACCAGGTTGAAACAGTGCTGTCTACAGTTGGGAGTCTGTTCCTTCTGGAATAGATATACTGGTTTGACTTAATCCCATATCATGATTTTAGACTTCTTGTAGGTCATACTTGGTGTTAGGGGGGCTGCCTTTCAAGGTAGCAAAAGGAGGCATTGTTTTCCATTTGACAGCTTGGAAAACGTATTTGCATACTTCCCGGAAAGGTAAGAACAGAGGTTGTTTTTTATAGACTCTTGTATAAGCCGGGTTAGGTTTTTTCAGCACATTTTTTGACTTATACTCAAGTATATACAGTAATCGACTTTATATCTTATAGGTGTAAAAATAATATATTGAATAAAAATAACTTTGAAAAACCTGTTTCCTATAAAAGGGTTACTTTATTTAATAAGGTTCCTCCTTGCACACAACTCTGTATGAATACAACATATGACATGTATTTGGTAGAATAAATGTGGTACATTTTTTAGCAGAAAAGCTTGAAACTTAAAAATAGAATCAGAATCCTAAGTAAAAGTTTTATGCTGTTTTGCATCACTTTTTCTAGCTGACAGCAATGTTCTCTTTTGTAAATTAAATTATTTAATCCTCACATGTTTTATTAGTATGCAGAACCTGTTAATCAGACAGCTTATATTTGATTTACTTATGTTTGCTGTGTTGGTTTACAACATCTCAGTGCTAGAAATACTTCAGGGCACAAGCGAAGAACATGATTAAAAGAAAAAATAGGTCTGCATTATTAATCATGAAGGGAAGAAAAGTTACCATGAAAAAAGTGAAATGTCTGCTCCAGACATGGTGGATTCAGAAGGATTCTCTAGGTCTTTTAGTGAAATAGGAGAATGTGCCTCCATTAGATGGCCAAAAATGTTGATAACCTTTGTATGGTTAAAATGCGAAATTACATTGTTAGCGATCCTCTTATTGCCATTGGTCTAGATTTTCTAATATCCAGTGACCTGCTGCTTATGCTGGGGATTAATAACTCATTTATATAACTGGGCAAGCATGCAATACATGTCTCATGGAATGGGTTCATAGTCAGGAGACCTCTTCTCCATCCCCAAATAGGTAGTTATTGTTTATGGGGAAAGAGAGGTTGCAGAAGCAGCCAATATGGCAAGATATCTCTATGGACTTGTAAACAAATGGGTGGGGGGCGTAAAGGGCTGGAACGAAGGGACAGGGAGGAATTTCAAAAGCAAGTATATTGGTAAGGGTTTGAAAACATCGTTAAAGGAAATCTACAATTGCTTTTATGCATTATGAACCAAATATACCTTTAAAATGCTGTAGCTACACTGATGCAGAAATATATCTTGTTTAAACCATGAACTGCGTGGTTTTGCTAAAAAAAAATTATAAAATTCAGGACCTTGGGAAAGCTGGGTTGCAACCTGGCTGCCTACATAAACACATTACACTGAGCTTCCTGAACTGTCCAGACAGGACTAATCAACCTGAGCTGGATGACAGTAAATATCTCCTCCGCTAATAAAGTCTAGTATCTGTATGGCATACTATACCAGACATTGTTCTAGTACATATGCAATAATCTACAGAGATAGATATTCCATGCTGATAATTTACATTGGGTGTGGAGCAACTTAATTGTTTTGTTTTAACTAATTAAAATAAAATGTATCTCTTAGTGATTTAAAGGGTTAACGCTTGGCATTATTTTGAAGTGATTAATCCATCACAGTCTCTCGGTCCAATACAAGCTTCAATTGGTGGGCTTCCATTACCATATATTTGGCTACACAAAAAAGCTGAGCTACGGTGTTGCATGGCTGCCATTGAGGTATAGGTTTATTATATTAAAGGACATCTACAACTAGATTTACTGATGGTAGACTGCTTGTGTCAAACCCACAGAGTCCTGGCACTTGTTTTCTTATTCTTTAGTTCAGTGATTCCAAAAAAATCTGTTTAAATAAAAATATGTAAATCAGCCAGAGACGCTCCGGCCTACATCACCTGAGTGTCTTCTGGACGCTCACCAATTATGCACGCCACCATTATTTATAGTCCCTATTGGCGCCCACAAGCTCTTCAGATAGCAGGTGACATCACCTGTAAGTCTGCAAATCTCATACATGCGCAGTAACACTAACCTTGCACAGCCAGCTGGAGAAGTTAAAGTGTTACTGCGCATGTGCAGACAACCGGGTGATGTCATTGGCTGTCCTCAGAATTTTGTGGCCGGCAAAAGATAAAGGGGGAGTACATAATTGAAGAGTGTCTGGAGACAGAAGGTGCTCTGGTGACATAGGCCGGAGAACCTCTGGCTGATATACATATTTTTATAAAATTTTATACTTTATAAACTATCATTTTAAAGGGGTATTTCGGGAATATGAACGTCTGATACAAAAATCCACAATGCTATAAAAAATGAATATAACAAAACTCAATGTCATTAGTCATAAAACCCGATCATTTTTGCTTTAGTTTGTTGATTAATCACTAAATTATAAAATATTTGCAGGATAGAGTGAATTATAAACAATGATCTAAATAAAAAATCGCATCTGTATAAGTGAATTGTACATTAATCTGAAATATTCGGTTTAATTCCATTCTTCATGATGGCTTTTGCCTATTCAGCGTCTAGTACTTATTGGTTCATTTGTAACCTTGGATTCTTTTTATCATTTCTTTATACAAATGCCATTAGCTGTCAGGCTTGATATTTTCCCAGAAACATAGGTTTATATTGCTTATGGTTTACTTAATTTGATATAACTTGAAAAGAATGTGAAATATGTATAGCAAAAATAATTTCTGCGAACAATAACCCTTTCATAAAAATCATTTCTAGAATTGATGTGTTCTCAATGTGATAAAGTGATCAATTAAATGTACAGCAGCGGCGGAGAATGTTATGCTCTCTCACATTACCAGGAATAAAATAACTTTCAATCACTGATCAGTAATCGTATCACACTTTTCTTTTTGCTTTTTGTATCTTTCTTTTTTGAACATATATAACATAATTATTTCATGTCATCCTATCACAGTGTTTGATCACTTAAAGGGGTTGGTCACTTTTACTCATGTTTTTGTAATGTGTGTGTAAGTTTGGGGGCAGAATATTAGGTAATTTATCGATTTATATCTATTAATTGTTCTACACCACTTTCTTGATATGTAAAGTATAACCACTGGTTCAGACATGTCTTTTAACTCATCAACATTTGTGTTCAAAAAATGGCTGCAGATGGAGGGTCATGTGTTCCCAACTGTCCATGACCAATAGCTCTTCCTGGACCTTAATCTTGTAAAGTTTTCATTGGAAATTCTACCTCTACTCACGTAAACCTATTATCACATATCATATCTTGCTCTCTGGTAGGGTTGGAAAAGCCACCAAACATTTAAGGAAAGATTCCCATTGTCAAACTGACCATGCTTAAAGGGAATCTAACACCACGATATAAGGTTGTGAACTAACTGCTATGTTTCATAGGGCTAACACCATACATGTCACCCATACCTTTGTCTTTGTTTTGTAGAGGCCCCATCTCTGTCAATGCTTGTTTTTAAATAAATATCCAACCAAGACTGAAGAACACTTCAAGGTTTCAGCTCCACAGCAAAAACTACACCCCTAACACTTCCATCACCTTCTCTTATTCTTCTTCCATTAGGTAAAGCACTTCTAGTTCCAGTAAGATATGGAAGTGGAGCAGCTATGTTAATACCTCCCATAGCACCTCATTTGAATAACTGTAAAGTGAAGTTTTAGACTGAAGCAACTGAACAATAAAATACAATGGTATGGGGGGTTTATGTTGGCATAGCCCTACACAATAATAATGATAATTCCTTTATTTAAATATCGCACACAGATTATGCAGCGCTGCACAGAACTTGCCAAATCAGTCCCTGTCCCCATGGGGTTCACAATCTAATCAACCTACCAGTATGTTTTGGAGTGTGGGAGGAAACCGGAGGACCCGGAGGAAACCCACCCAGAGAATATACAAACTCATTGTAGATGTTGACCCTGGGAATTGAACCCAAGGCTTCAGCGCTGCAAGGCTAAGCCATCGTGCTGCTCATATAACATAGCATTTACTTCCGAAAGGTAAATCATGATGAACTCCAAACAGAGATGGCAGATTCTAAATCATGATAAATTGCTAAATAATTTCTACAGAATTTCTGAGTTATTAACCAGAGCAGAAATGTATTGGATGGGGGAATTCATTAAGTCTGGCGTTTTGAACACCACTCTAAAAATTCCTACCGCTGGCAGTCTGATGCCCACATCCACTAAGGGGATCCGGCTTCTTAGTGGATACAGACACAAATTAAGATAGTGGGACATAAATGGAAGGAGGGAGCCCTGTTACATGTAGAAGTCTTACCAACCTCTTTCCATATACAGGCAGTCCCTGGGTTACGTACAAGATAGGTACTATAGGTTTGTTCTTAAGTTGAATTTGTATGTAAGTCGGTACTGTATATTTTTATAATTGTAATCCCAACCAAATTGTCTCAATTGTGACAATTGGATTTTCAAACTTTTGGATTGTCATAAGAACCAGGATTAACAATAAATCTTAGTTGCAGACACCTTTGATAACTGGTATAGCTGTTTATTGAAGCCTAAGAATAAAGTACAGTAAATTACCAACATCCAAAGGTCCGTTTGTAACTAGGGGTCGTCTGTAAGTCGTTGGCCGTCGTTGGCAAATCTGCAGGTTAGGCCTCACATTTATTAGCCAGAAATTATAAAAAAATTCAAAGAGTAAATTTGGGGATAAGCTTCAAAAGTGAGAGAAATAAACTAACTCTGAAGATGTCCAATAATAATAAACCTTTGTATATTTATATAAGGTAATAAAATGAGTCCATTCCATAATCATATAGATATAACGTACACACAGACGATACTAGTCTCCTTCAAAAACCATTAACTTTTAACTCCACCATAAATCTTCTACATTTTTCTTTAATGTTTTATTACTTTAATTTTGTACTGACATTTACATTACATCATATAGCTACACGACAAAAAGCCAGGTTTCTTACCTCCATCCTAGCTTGTACTGTCAAGTGCTTCTCCTAATACTACATAATAACAGCCAGAGAAATATATAGCATCAGTGTGGGATGTTTTCACTAGTTTTATGCCTATTCAGCCATCTTTCGAATGATAAATTGAAATCATCTTGAGATTTATTGTGCTGCTTTGCTTAAACCACTAAAATGCAAAGCATAGATGAGGTTGTTTATGACTGATGGAACCTAATAGACTAAAGCCTGGCTATTTATTAAAAAAAATAATTAAAAAGCATAAATGACAAACTCTTCTACTAATTCAAGAAGGCTTGTGCCTAAGTGAATAGACCTCGGGGGGTTATTTTGGATTCATGTCAGACATATAGAAGCTTCTTTCCTGCTCGTTTTGAATTGCAGACAAGTTCTTCCAGACATTTTGTTTGTGGTTAGGGACAAATCCAGACCATCTAAAAATACAACACTGTGGATAGCTTCTTTTAATGCGTAAAAAAAAGAGACGAAAGGCGAAAGACACAACACAATTTATCTATTCAGTGACATACTGCATTAAATATTTGCCAGTCATTCAGACACAAGTATTGGTTATATTTAGAATGCTGTCTTCTCCGACGTGCCATTTTGATGGAAAATGTCTCAAAAGTTCGGGAATTTTACATTAAGGTCATTGTGTGAGCAATACCAGTGATCAGCGCTGCAGATTCCAGATTATAGAGGATAATAAGCTGGGAGTTAATGGCAGCTTTTTATGAAACTACATGTGTCTTTCTGCTTCATCACATTCTAAAAGTTACATTTTATCATATCTTTCCGTACTGAGGAGACAACAGATGTTTGTGAGTTGCAAGTTTTACTCGCTCTGTGTGTTATAGACTGTGAATTAATGTAAAGTCACACAAAGCACGAATAATGAAGTCTTAATGCAGATGTTTTGTTTTAGTGCAGATAAGAAGAGGGATTTAATGTGTTTGATTAAAAAATGTAATCTTAATTCATTTGTCTATAAAATCAGCTAATGCGCCCATGTGTTCTCTGGTTTGATGCTGACTTAAAGTGAAATCTCATTTGATTCACAGGAAACCTAGAAAATGTAAAATCCACTGTTAATTATCAGTTGTCTAATTACATTTCATTAGTGATTTTTTTTCTGTTCGGTATAGAAATACACAATAATGAGAAAAAAAGTACCCCTCATTGTCTTCCGTATGATTTTACCAATCTCTAATATTGCTCTAGAGGAATTTCGGTGCTCTACAACATTACAACTAGGTTACATTCTGGACTTTGGGCAGTTTTTAGCCATTCTGGTGTAGATTTGCTGGTTTTCTTGGGATCATTGTCCTGTTACATAAATCAGCTAGATGTAGTCAAGTTTAACTATTTTGTATAAAATGAAGATCATGATCAACTCATTGGAAGGATTTGTCAAGAGGCGCCCGTCTTGATGTCCGGCCCTACCGCCATCCAATGCTCTGGATTTCTAAGAGGCCATGGGCTCCTTTTAAATCCAGTGAACAATCATGTGCCCAGATCAATTCCACGCCAGTTCCTGCCTGGCATACTGTAGAATCCAACTATAACCTGTGCCAAGATCCAGGCTCAGGCTATAGTATATTTGGCCTGATGCATGTTCCCCCATGTGTACTTTTCAAAAAAAAGGTGGGAAGAGGGGGGAAAAGTCTCAATGATATCCGTTTGTCAGCAATCACAACATTTTCATGCCATGTACACCAGATTAATGGTATACATGGCATATGGGGCGTTCCACTACAGGGATCTGGCGGAACACGGAAGAGCATGGCCACTATCACATGCTGGTGCAGGAGCCAACGTATGATAAATCTTCCCCAGTGTTAATAAAATTTATCAAATCTTTTAGGATTCCCCATTACATACTGCCAAGAACAATATTTTGGATCACTGCACTTGTTTTGCTACTTGACCTTATCTGTGCTTTTTCAAAGTCTGGCCAAAGCAACATACAGATATAAGTCAATCCATAACTTGAATTTGGTTGAGGAAAGACAGATCTATATAATACAGTGGATTTAAAAGAGAAAGAAAGACAGAAAATAAAACATCACATTGTAGGAAACACCACTAGGAGGTCAGGTAGGTTTCCAAGTAATAGCACCCAGCTGTATGTTTCCTCCTGTGAAATTTCAGTCTCTTCTGTCATGTCCTCTCAGTATCAGAAACTTTGCCTTTCTACAACTTAACTGCCTTTGTTTCGACAACGTTGACCCCAACCAGGTGTTCCCATTTTTGTTTTTTCCACTCTCTCTAGTCACAATGTCATCTATCCAGAGGTCATTTTTAATTTAGATGTTTTGAGTTTCTTTCTCAAACTTGTCACCTTCCATTTATGAAATTATGTTTCATCTATTTTTTTTTCACTGATCACTGATCAAAGGTCAAAGACTGTGAGAATTTTGTTTCAAAGACCATTGACGTCATATCAATCAGTCACATGGCTTGTTTTTAACAACGACCACAGCCACAATGTACAGAGCTGCACTTGACAAGGAGTGATGAGACTGCAGCACTTGGCTGAATACTGTAGCCAAGGTCGGACTTGCCCACTAGAGTACCAGAAAATCCTCTCAGGCTTTAGCATATTATAATAAGTCCCCAAGATCCAGAAGAAAACAGATGCATTTTGAAGTGAATGAAGAAATAACTTGACACTAAGGTCTATTTCTTGTTTAAAGAGATTCACAAATATTATGGATTATTAGGTTTTATGGATGATACATTTTTAATGGGAAGTTTAGGAATGGAGGTTGGGTCCTCAAGATCACCACATCTGGTAGGCCCAACACAACTCAGGCCAACACTGGTGACAAGGCAGTGCCCTTTATGACATCACATTGTCCCATTGTGACAGAACAATGCTCCTTAATATCTCAATGTCAATCATGAAATTACAATGTCCCTTTGTGTCATTACAATGCACATTATGACATCACAACAACCATTTATGATGTCACAATGCCCCAATATCATCACAATGGGGCTCATTTACCAAGGGTTCGCACGTGCACCTATTTCGAACAATGCACAATTTTCAGGGATTACACAGTTTGCACGGGTATTTTATAAGTTTGTGCACTGGGATTGTGGCTCATGTGACCCTTTTTTTGGTGGAGCTGCTCTGGCTTCCATGTGACACAGTTTAGGGGGCGTGCCGTCGGTCGGTCCGACTGATTCAGACTGAGTGCGGAATTTAACTTTCAAATTGTGTCACAAGTCCTAGCACTTGTTGGACCTGAGCC
This sequence comes from Engystomops pustulosus, assembly GCA_019512145.1. Classification (NCBI taxonomy): domain Eukaryota; kingdom Metazoa; phylum Chordata; class Amphibia; order Anura; family Leptodactylidae; genus Engystomops; species Engystomops pustulosus. The sequence continues at coordinate 266,241,778 of CM033641.1, read as the reverse complement.
GGGAAGTGACACATTCACGACTTCAGGTGCACTATCTTAGCGAATCGCGGCACAGTGTATTATAGATGGACAATGCACTTTCTGTGAATTCCAGCAGCAATGTAAGTAAATGTGCCCCAATGTCCTTTTGCAACAACAGCATTTATAACATCACAATGAACCATTATAACAAAACAATGCCACATTGTGACATTCAAAAGTCCATGGAGGTATGCTGTGATTTCATGTGATCAGATACATACAGTACATGGGATAAGGTAAAGGACCTGGTAATGGACCTTAGTTGACATCACCCTGGTCATATGACCTGAAATGCTAAATACAAGGAGGCTTATGGCATGGAGAGGAGTATATGGGAGGGGCCTGCCAAACAGCACATCCCCCCTTTGATACAAAGTAAGATAACATAAAGTTGATTTTTTTTGGGTAATGGGTGGCATTTAGTTATTTTGGCTCTATGGAACCTGTCACTAGCTGTATTTGTGAAAATGGGGTGACTTGTTCCCTTTAAGAATATTAAAAAATGTACAGAATCCCACTGGTCTAAACAGCTTTACACATGAGAAAGTGATTCTTCTAGAGCACAAGTGTCAAATACAAGTCATCATGTGTGCCACCTTGAGAGTGCACACAGGAGCGGAGACTAAGAGATCGGCTACTGCTTCAGGGATGGGGGAAAGGTGAGTTTTTGTTTTGATTTTTTCACAAGGAGCAGGGCCTGCTGGGGCAAAGATGTGAGCACTGTGGCTGCTGCTGGGGGGTAGATGTGGGCACTGTGGCTGCTGCTGGGGGGAGATGTGGGCACTGTGGCTGCTGCTGGGGGGGAGATGTGGGCACTGTGGATGCTGCTTCTGGGGGATTCGGGCACTGTGGCTGCTGCTGGGAAGGGAAGATGGGGGCAATGTGGATGCTGCTGGGGGTGAAGATGTGTGCACTGTGGCTGCTGCTGGGTGGTAGGTGTGGGGCCCTGTGGCTGCTGCTAGGTGGAGAAGTGTGAGGCACCATGGCTGCTGTTGGAAGGGATGTGGGGTGCTTGGGGGAGGTTAACTGGGTACTGTGGCTGCTTCTGGGGGAAAAGGGGCAATGTGGCTGCATGGTGGGGGCCTTCTGGCTGCTGTAGGGGTACTCTGGTTATTGGTTGCTATGGGGACACCTACTGACCATGCCAATATCTGAGGCCCCATTCAGATGTGGCTATTGCTTTGTGGCTGCTTTTCATAATGCAACCACTCTTCCTGTGATCACCTATTGAAATAAGATTGCGTTTGCATCACATTTATTAAATGCAGGAGGAGTCTGTGTCTTTTTAAATACAACGCAATCACCACATGTGAACGCAGCTCCAGGTTATTGTTATTCATCAATACGTTCAGCTTTGTGGTTGCGATTGTAATGGTAATTCTGTATAAATCACAATTATAAAATTACATTTGGCCCCTTTAAGGCAGACGTGAACCCCCCTCCCCCGATGAAAATGAGTTTGACACCCCTGTTCTAGAGCACATTTTCCTCATATGAAGATGAATGCTTCCATTTCTATTGACATAATTGCCATATTACAAGTACAATTCCCTCAGCTACTTTTCACTGTAATTTTGGTAGTTCAGTATAGATAAACTACTAGCTGCATTGAAGAGGCATTCTGTGATATTGTCATTTAATGCACATCTCTGTTACAGCCTTAATTCAGAAAACACTGCCTCTGTCACTTAGTTGTCTTTGCAGCTTATTTTTGTTGTTGAAACACATTTTTACTCGAGAAGAACTTCCTGTATGTTGGAATTATCGCACTGTTGCCTTGGAGATGGCTACTTTCTCGTCATAAAAAATATGAGAAAAATATGGTACAGCTGTTGTGTTACTAATATACCAATTGTCCCCCCATCAGCGAGGCATCTGTCAGAAAGTGTCTTCACACTTATTTACTTAATTATATTTACCAGGAATAACCTTAATATGTAGTCATTTTATCTAGCCTGCTGATAATGTACAGTAATAAATGGTATAGTGTTGGTTCTTACAGTAAAGAAAATTAATGTGGTGTAACTCAAAGCAATGGTATGGGAAATGTTATTGTATATGTAAAGATAAAAACAAAAAAGGACACAAAATGACCAATGCCATAGTGTAGTGAACAGAAGCACAGTGTTAGGATTGTGGATAGGAGTCATATAAATACAATGGATAAAAAAAGACTGTAAGAGGTAAAAGTTATGGGCAAAGAAGACGCCCACCAGAGCCACCATTGGGTGAGCCTCCTCCATTACATAAACCATTCATGTTCGAACTGATGTATATCACCCTGCCCAAAGAAAGACACTGGGACACAAGGGCTTTGCGCCGCACTTTGGTCAGACTGTTCACGTTCTTCCTGGCGAAAAGGAACTCTCATAGCACTTCTGGCTCATTAGCATAGTTTTAAAAGTTGATTTTAAAAGGAAGGAAGCCATAAATAACAACTATAAGAAGTTTACCACAGTGATGGTGTCTGGATTTAGCAGCAAGTACCCCTGGTCATGCTTGATTTTGATGATAGATTCCTATAAAGGGATTTTACCTTATGTTTTTGTACTGTGTGTGCAAGTGTGGGGCAGGATATTAAGTAATTTATCAATATACATCTATTAATAGTTCTGCACAACTTTCTTGATATGTATAGTGAAGCCTCCTGTCAGTGTCCTCATCAACCAGACATTCCTGTCCATAAAATGGCCACAGTTGGAGGGTCATGTGATGTTATCTGTCTATGAACAATCATCCTGCTAGGGCTTCATGATAGTATTCATGAATTTAAAGAGAACCCGTCATGCAAAATAACTAAACTAAATATATTTTCATAAACTGCCATTAGAGAGCATTGCCTCTATCCCTTCATTGTCCCTCTACATGCTTGTAAACCTAAGCAATGAGGTCCTAAAGCTGCATGCAAATGACCTGTGAAATGTCCAATGAAGCATTAGCATATTCAAGCTGTCCACCTTATTCATGAGTGGGAGGCACAGCCACACCCCCAGTGCATGACTGACAGCCTGTATAATGATGTGCTTCCTGGTGCTGGTGGCCACGCCCCCTGCAGCCTGTGTGTGTGCATGTGTGTGTATAGGAGAGATACAGCAGCTCCAGGCAGCCATGTTACAGCAGAACATGTCAGATTCATGTGTAGTTGATGTCTGTGTCTCTCACCTGTATATTAGGAGGATGCAGCATGTCAGCAGATGCAGCACACACACTAGCAATGCTTTACTATACATTACACACAGACATGAGCAGGGGGAGGAGAGGGGAGGGGTAACAGGAGTGACATCACTGCCTCTGACCATGTGACCAGCCTCATTTACATGATAAAAAATGAAATAAATTTTACAATGAATAATGTATGAAATAACTAGATAAAGGCTGGGATGGGTCCTTGTGAGCTGCTCCAACAGGTAGTAGTGACAGGACAAGTGACACAGACCTGATGACAGGTGTCCTTTAAGATCAAGGTCCTGGCAGGATGATTGCTCATTGGTAGTTAGAGATCACATGACCCTCCAACTGTGGCCATTTTATGGTCAGGAATGTTTGGCTGATGAGGTAAAAGACAGGAGGCTTCACTTTACATATCAAGAAAGCAGTGCAGAACTATTAATAGATGTATATTGGTAAATTACCTAATATCCTGCCCCCACACTTAAACACACATTACAAAAAACATGAGGTAAAGTGGGGAAACCCTTTAAGGATGGAAAATACTGCATAGTTATTGGTCTTGAAGACTTGGGTGTGACATGAGGAAGCATTATGTGTCAGCTGGTGGAACATATACAGTATGCAACACGTATTCATATAATTGTTTTGTCTGTGGTCCTGGGACAGGTAAGACTTTCTTTTTAATCTATAGGGATATTCATTCACTTATGGGACTTACACGTCTTATACATATCAGGATTGGAGTTTATTTATTAAGTTATTTGATGTCTGTGTAGATAAAAAATATGGACTGAGCATCATATAGAATATATTCCAGCATGTCGCTCTGCCCACTAGGGAAATAAGTACTATACATAGAGAGGAGCACTACACACATCCCCGGAGGGAAATACGTTAAACTAAATATACCTTTTTGTTATCATAAGATTGAAGTCTAGAAACCAACTGCAGGCAAAGCGAGCAACACTTTTTGTGAGCTGTGAATTCAATCTATATCAGCTAGAAGCATCAAGGCAGCTTCATCCGGCCTCCAGCCTCAGAATACAGATAAGCCAGATGATATATCGGGTACACTTAGCTGGGAAATAAAGTACATCTCAGTCCTTGAACTCTTCCATTTTGGAAATGTCATTTTGTTTTTTGGTAAAAATGTACGATATACAATATTACATGAATTCTGTGTATTGTCATCTTATGTCAGCATGTGAAAAGTGACTGCATTGAAAGCCTCATCTAGGTAACTTTGGTCACTTATGGCATACATAATTGTATGACAGCCTACAATTAAAGGGTGAGTCTGGACACAAAACATATACATGCACAAAAAACCTTAAAGGGAACCTGTCACCAGGGACCTCATTTTCACTAAAGACATGCTACAGAAGCCCATTACAGCTTCATTGCAAATATGCCTTTCTGCTTTCTCTAAACATTTGCATTACAGTCTAATTGTGTGTTATAACTTATCTTGCACCCTGACAGAATCCTCTGTGTAGACCTAGGAGTTGGGCTTTGGATTGGATCCTGGCTGTGAGCTCTGTGAAGTAACAGGAGGGAGGATCTGTACAGGAGCACAAAGGTGGGGGTAAGAGCTGAGGAGTGAGCAGCACATGATGTTTTTTGAAATGTGTGCTTGGTTTACTAACCTTTATTCCTGGTGGTAGATGTCCTTTAAAGAAAAGGTTTATTTTCTGTATTTGCTGATGTCTTAGATTCAGTGCAGTGAACTCCTAAGCAAGATATTTGATTCTAGACTTACTGTGCTGAAAGGCTACATTAGGCATATTACAAGTCTCTGATACATTCTATTCTGCCTTTAAAAACCTTTACTGGAATATTTTCCATTAAAGCGTTATCCTTTTTCCCCCCATTTACTTATTCACCTGCATACATTGCCTCTGGCGTCTCATGTTAAAATTAGATAAGCTTTTATAGTAACTTTGAGAAATTCATTTCTCAACAGGAAGAGTGCCTTTTACAGAACAAAAAAAAAAGAAACTAAAAAAATAACCGTACTTGTGAACCCGCAGCTAATTGAAATCCTTGTCATGTCACAGCGCTGGGGTACAGTGCAGACACATTCTCTCCTATGCAAGGCAAGGTGAAACCATGGCAGTGCAAAGTGCAGAATGTACAACGGCAGTGACTTCATTATTCCAGTACAATCCATCTAGAAGTATACAGTGTGTGTATTCAATGGAGAATTGTCATGTATTTTTCATGGGCATGAGTTATTTTAGTAGGATGTTGTTTTCCATTGATTTATTGGAAGTAAATGAATTAAGGGACATCTACTTTCACAATCAGGCATGATAAACCAGGGCCACTTAGTGTGGTAATCTTCTCATATTTGTTATTTATGGCCTCCGTCCTTCTAAAATCAACGTTTAAAATTATGCTAGTGAGACAGATAGATTAGGGGCGGTAACAGAGCCCCTAGTGTTGCAACCTCACAGGCTGTTATACTGTCTCCCCCTTACCCTGCTCATGTAGTACTTCCCCATTCCTCTGTCTGATGTAATATCACTGCAGCACAGGAAGTTTCTTTGCATACTGTTACAGCCTGTGTAGCCACAGCATGGATGAGCTCTGGTAATGCTCTTCCTTAGCATCATTTTAAATTTTGATTTTAGAAGGAAAGAGATGATGGATAACAAATAAATGAAGATTAGATGTATAAGTAAGTGTCCCTGGTTTATCATGCTTGATTTTGATGCTAGATTTCCATTAAAGGGAACCCATCAGCAGAACTTGACCTGATAAACCACTACCAGTATGTTTCAAGCAGCCAAACACCTTCCACATCATGTTTCTATTATGACCCAGTGGGGTGGCATCTTCGAGAAAATCTTCTTTGCAGTGAGATGCAAATTGTTTAATCAAGGAGGCGGAGATTTTAACACTGAAGCCAAGCTCTCTCTTCCTCAGAAATCCCCCTTCACTGTAATTGGTGGTCCTGCATCAAGACACATCACTAGCCAGATCTCCTGAAGTCTGATGCATGTTTTTTTTAATCACAGAGGAGGGTTTCAGAGCACCCCATCTTGACTTCAGTGTTAAACTCTCCTCCTCCTTGACTTCATACACCCAATTTACAGCTTACTTCAAAGTTGATTTTCTGGATGATGTCACCAGACAGGACCATGAAAGAAAATATAACTAGAAGGTTTATGCTGCTTGAGAATATTTTGGTAGTGGTTTATTAGGTCAATTGTTGATGACAAGTTTGCTTTAAATTTCTATATTGTGAGCATTTTTATACATTTTATATTAAGGAAAACACCTCTACAAATGCCTTATAATTATCATAGAGGGAGGCCCTTAGAACTCCTTCTATAATCCAGATTAGTGGTAACTGCCAGATACATCGCATGGCTCTACCTAACCTCAGCAAGACATGTGTACTGCAATGCAGGCGCAAGCAGACAACTTCTAGTCTCCACCCCCCTGGAAATAAAAAAAAGTTAAATAAAATTAAATATATTTAAAAAAAAATACAAATAAAATTTTCAAAATATTTGATTTCTTTGCAAAACCATGTTTTTATCCACTTTGATGAACCCTGTAAAAAGAATTCAACTTTCTGCATGGAAGGTAAATCCTATCATATATTGCCAGGCATTGTAGATTATTTGTACAACCATTGATACTTTACTACAAGATACCATGTGATTTTGTAATTAATGCCAATTTGCCTTAAAAGGATTGTCCCATTGCAAACATGAATGTGCAATCTGCAATTTGATCACTGTAAGCTTAATTGATCAGTATGGGCTTATTCCTTTTTTGTTCGAGATTGATTTCTCGAGGATGACCTTTCACCACCTTCACCAACCATAACATCATAGGCCTCACCATCCCCAAGTAATCAATGTCGATATTTTTAGGGAAGTACCAGGCTTTTTGTTGTAGCCCAAACATGCCCATCACCAAACAGGCTATTAAGGTTGGGTTCAAATCACATTTTTAGTATACTTTGAAAAACTTTCCATACACTGAGGGTACCCATTGACATATACTGGCAATCAGAGGCATAGTTGTTCCCTCCATCTGCTCACTATTCCATGCATCTTGCATTGCATGATGCCTAGTGCAGCCATACCACAAAATGGTCGCAAACGACACAAAGGTGGTGTGGATACTTCTTAAATACCCGTACAAGCAGTTTGCCCAAGAAATATGACAGCCTTGAGGGCAGTTTCAATGACTTGATCTTAATAGGGGGGCAATTGTTTTACAAACACTTTTTTCATAGTTGTATGAGGATAGAATAAGAGGTAAAGATTCTAGGCAGATGCATAACTGTACTGCAGCTCATCTGAAAACCAGCTCCCTACTGCTCCTGACAGTAAATATCGACCAACTTGTTATTGTCATACACACAATGGTCCCATGCCATAAAGTACGAATGAGACATAGATATAAAGGTAAAAAGGTTTATTCAACAAATAACAAAACAAACGAGTGAAAAAAACATTAGATACAGAACCTACAGAATCTACAGTGTGAATGTCTTTGAAAAACCTACATCTATACATAAAAAAAGGTTTAAGGAGAAAAACAACAGAGGCATAACACCAAATACATAACATAGCTCCAAAAATACAATTTATTAAAATTTAAATAGCTTCTAAGAATATTACATGTTTAACTAACTAAATACTATGACGAATACATAAAACGGCATATATGAGTTAGCTTTACACCAATGGCCTTTGTGATCAAATACATAATCCCATTTGTCACTCTCCAACCATGTACCGACCAATTATCTGCTTCTACCATTAATAACATTACCTTTAATTCCTACATGTAATTATTTATTATCTGCTTCTACCATTAATAACATTACTTTAATTCCTACATGTAATTATTTATTGCCTACACAGCAATGGCAAAATGTTCTGAAAAGCAAATGATTATTTATAAGATAAACACATAGAAATAGTCACTTCATTTTGACATAATAACCATTAAAATAAAATAGGTAAAAAGGTTCTGTGATAAGCGTTAAAGTCCCAATGAAAAATGGCTACTGCCCCACCCCCTCTAAAATTGGTTATACACTTTTGCCCTGGGGACTACAGTCCTATTGCTTAGGAATAAATGTCATGACATCATTTGCTCCCAAACAAAAATTCATATAAAAATATTTTTTTAAAAATGCCCTTTCCAGATATTCCCAGTGTCGAGAAAGGACAAAAAGTAGAAACCAGCTGGGGACTGGTAAGTATCAAAATGACAGTGGGAAGGGATTGCATGTTAGAGACAAAACTTTTCTTTTTGTCTCTTTGTTTTCATCCCACTAGGAAATACCCTAATAGAGTCCATACCTGTATTGCGTATTTTAGTGACATATACTCTAAAGGTGTAAACCGTAATACTCATACTTGTAAAATAATAATAATAGAAAACATATACACAGTCTGTTGTTCCACCAAATATGAAGGTTCTGAAAATATTAGGAAACTTACCTAGTACAAGTCTCTAATTCTTTCCCAAAACATGTAGCAGAAGCAATTTTGTAATAATAATATATAAGTAAATTAAAGGACAACTACAACCATATTACTGGTGGTAGAGTGTCCTAAATCGGTTGCTCATTCCATCTAGAGGATGAGTGGACGGTTCATACAGCTTTTATTACATCTTAAGTACCGCAATATTAACTTTGTAAAAGTGCCACAGGCGCTCAGGCTGACGGTGTCCGAGCGCCTCTCTGCTTCACCAGCTTTTAATATATGCACCCCCCCTCCCTTGCAAGCATTATCCTGATCCAAGCTGGGGAACTAGCAGAGACCACAGCCCTGCTCTCTCCATGCCCCGGCTCTCTGACATCACCTGCCAGATCCTAATTCCCCAGCCGGGAACCGGAAGAGGCTTGCAGCGGGGTCATGCATATATTAAAAGCTTGTGAATTTGAGAGCCTGAGCGCCTCTGCCACTTATAAAAAGTTAATATTTCTGTATTAAATATGCAATAAAAGTTGTACAAAACAGTCCCCTATCCCCTAGACCAGTGGTGGCGAACCTATGGCACTGGTGCCAGAGGTGGCACTCAGAGCCCTTTCTGTGGGCACCCGGGCCATCGCCCCAGCACACCAGAGAGGACTCAAAGAATCTTCCTGCCGTTCCAAGCAACTTAAAAGATGCTGCTGTCAGTCATATTTTCATACATACTTCGCTACTTGGGACTGTAGATAGAGGGAGAATGAATAGACAGGGTCAAATTATCTTTGAAGGATCTCCTAATGGCCCCTACAGGTCTACAGAGGGACACTGGTAAGAAGCTAAAATGATGCAAGTTTTCCATCTTTCTACTGTGTTGCTGTCTTCAGGAGGCCAATATGATTGTTGAAGCACAGGGAGCAGTAAGTTATACTTTAATTTTTGGTTGGCAACTCGCGATAAATAAGGGGGGGTTTGGGTGTCTTTTTGGGCACACGGCCGCTAAAAGGTTCGCCATCACTGCCCTAGACGGAATGAGCAACCTTATTAGCACACTCTACCACCAGTAATCCGGTGGTAGATGTCCATTTAAAGTCCAGGAACCTTCAAATAAGTGGTCACCACAAAGACAACACTAATCCAGCATCTAAGGATTGCTTTACTGTAAGAAAATACAAAAGTGAGATGAGTGCTTTAACTAGTAGATGACAGAGAAGTTATTTTCCTTATATATTCCTGCTACATCCCTGAATGAATGGTTGATGTAGTTCATTTATTTTCCTATTTCCATAATTTTGGATGTGTCATCTAAATAAAATTTCATTTGAGGCATAAAATCGAAATGAGACATAAAAATATGTAAAGTTTTTGAACTATTCTTGACAAATGAGCATGGCTTAGCAGGGAGGAGGTGTGGCTTAGAATGAACGGATGCAGCTTAAAATTCAACAGGAATGTCAAAATGTTTGTGCAAAGCAAGCCAACCAAATACACATTATTGTCAAAGGATGTTACCAACTTTAGCATACAGCTTGGGTCACTGTGATAAATTTGGCACATTTTAAGATTGTCTGGTTTAAATTTACATCGTCTCAAAATACCCGATAAGTAAATCTACCCCAATGTATTCCCCATTCCAACACTTGAATGAAACACCTCTGACAGCAGCTTATCTCTAGGTACCAGAAGGAGATCCCGGCACTCCGAGGTAGCAACAAAGTTTTTTAAATTGTTAAATAATTAAAGAAATTAGCATCCAAACACCTAAGGACATTATCGTCTCCCTTAGCTTTCTCAACTGCTGACATCTGTCTTCTGATGACATATTTTGACTTCTGGGTCAACAAGTCTCATTGTTCCAGTTGCTATGTTACAATGAGAATGTTCTGATCATGTCACCTGATCACTTTATGAGAATAGTACTACTGTGATTTATCTAAGGAATGTAAGTAATGGTGCTACTTACTTGTATGGAAAATATGAAAGATGATTGCCTTGTCTGTAGCTTTATTAATAATATTAGGAATGGCTTGATCAGGTCACATGATCGGAATATTGTCATTGTAGCATAGCAACTGTAACATAGTAACTGAAAAGTAATTTTTTAGTATGTGTCAGCAGTTGAGAAAGGCTTAGGAAACATGTCCATAGGTATATGGATGTTACTTTTTATATTTAAAAAATAAAGGAAAACTTTATTGCTACCTCAGAATGCTAGGATGTCCTTGACTTACACTACATTGTCTTACTGTAATCCACAAGCAAGAGGTAAGCATGGTTGAGTGCCGTCCAATCTATGGACATATTTCTAGGTAGCACAAGGGTATGAGGTGTACAAATTCAACATAAACACACTGAATAGGTAAAATCAAGTCCTTCTGCACACTTGACTATTTGACTGGCCTTTATGCACACAACCATATATGGTCTTTTCTATTTTGTATATATGGCTGTATTTGGGACGCAAATACGGAACATATTGCAACAGTATGGAAATGTATTGCACCGTATCCTTAAAAAATATGGTGGACTAGGAAATGATGGATGGCTGACTATTGGCTGGCTGACAGAATGCATTTTCCACTGGTACTGGATACTGCACGTACATACAGCAGCATACGGTGCACAGCTGTACATTCCCATTGACTTCTATGGGCCCTATGGAATGGAAATACGGTCGAAAATGAGACACGCTCTATATTTTTATACGTCCCATTCATGGTACAATATGGTGGGCAATACGGCCATACACATGGATGGCCGTATTACCCATTGAAATGCATGGGGCCATATTCTGGCCGTTTTATACGGTTGTGTGCATGAGACCTTAGTGTTACAGAGTGTAAATCTCTGGAGAATATTTTTGTGCTGTATTAATAAAGATTAGTATCATTATGTTATTAGGAACAAGAGTGGCATTTGTTTCATGGCTCTAACGGTCTAAGCATGCAGCGGCATTGGTATGGTAGATAATTCTAGCACAATATCTGCAACAGAACTAAATATACACAGTATAGGCAGTTTATATTGGTTTGTCCCACAATTGTGGTCATTGTTTGTAACATATACACTATTTGGTTTGGTTCAGACGTACTGTTTTTGGTGCAGTTTTTCATGTGAGTTTTTAGACAAATGTCATACCTGTATTTTGTGTACTGTATATTGTATGCAAACTCACAACCACAATTACAGGAAAAATTTTTAAAATGCATGCAAATACCCAGGTTTTTTTTTGGAAAGAAATGGTGTAGCTATTCTAACATGCAATACAAATATTTTGGAATGTAGGAATGGAATGTAGAAATCTAATGTATACCACACTTGAATTTTTTATAAAGATGAATATATAAAGTTATTTTTCAGGACCCTCAGCCGGTCCTATGCTTTATCAGGACCCTCAGCATTTTGTCTAATTTTGAATTACTTAGTGCAGCTTCTAAAAGCGAAATAACACTACCATAGCGATACAGCAGCTAGAAGGGCACCATGTTTGTGAACGTACCTAATAGCCCTTAAAAACTATGCCATTGTATCTAAGGCTCCGGCATATGCTACGGGGAATGTGCTCTTGAAAGGAATGTATTAAAAAATCTTTTGTTACATACTGCTGTCAATTTATATATATAGTAGAAAAATAGACATATTTTAATACCTGCCTAAGATGCTTAACATTAATGCATAGTGATTTAGAAAAATACTTTGTGAAAAAAATGCAATATTATTAAAAACATCAAAACATACCATTTTCTATAATAAAATAGAATACCCTTACATTGGAAAATCTGCCTCTAAGTAAGTGGATCTGTGCAAACTAGAAGTGATAATAGGAGACAGATATCTCTTTGTTCAGAATAAGAATACAGTATATAGCAACCTAACGTCACAACTGGTACCAACTGCCCACAATTACTATTGTGATACTATTGTTTCCCATGCCCTAGTACAGTGGATGGAGGGGAAAGAGAACGGCTAGGCCTGTGTATTCTACCTCCATGAATTCGGGAATTACTCTTAAGTGGACTAGGGCCTACAGTAACATGCTCATTCTTCAGAGAAGAGGAAGTCTCACTGGTGCCACCACCACAAGTCCTGCTGACGTAGGTAGCTTCTTTAGAGGCACTCAACAGTTGTATCCCCTGCTGCATAACACTCACAAACATTTGTGCAGATTGCTGGTGATGTTGAGACATTAATAACAGATTTGAGGCAATTTTTTCCAAAATTGCATTCTGCTGCATGATGAGTTCGGAACTGGACTTCTCTGAAGCCATAATCTGCTTGAGGGATTTACTCATATCCTTCACATGACCATTAAGAACATTCAGCTTCCTGGACATAGTTTTGCGGAACTGGCTCTGTTCTGAGTAAATGAGGGCTGTGTGCTCAGTGATATCATTCCTGATCGCTGGTGGTACTTGATCACTGCTGAAGGGAGACATCATCGGCAGTTCATTGAACGTCTCGTCAGATACAGCCTTTTGAACGTTTGTGCTGTGCTGCTCTTCTTTTTCAGGTTGTATATCTTGTAACATGAAGTAATCTTTCTTTTTGTTGCTATCAAAATGGCTTGAGAGAGGAGCCATATAAATTTCTGCTTTTTCTTCTTCTTCTGCGTCACTGAATTCTGACTTGTCATGAAGGATATCGGTCAATGCCATGCTGGTTGATATTTCTAAACAAAAGCATAGAAAAGTGGTTATAATTCAAATGACTTACGTAGTAAAAAAAAAAACTCCTGGATATTGATTTGATCTGGATTTTCAAAAAAAAAAGAACATTAACAGGACATTTTAAATTTTCAAATAAGAATTTACTTCTGTTAAGATGAAAAAAACATCTAAATCGCTTTCTTAATTTCATTCAAAAGTTTAACTATCCTTCAATATATAAACAAGCATAAACAATCATTAAAATGTTTGGTATGTATCAAAATGCTGGTTTAATATGCCCCATGCCTCGCTTTCTCCATATCTTTCTTAGTCCCCAGCAGTCTTGGTTTCTGGGTACCGCTCAATAGCCAATCATTAACCTCCAAAGTCAAGTTCCTGAGGAGTGCAGTGATTGGCTTTAGTGGTTAGTGGTGTAAAATGATGTATAATTGGACGCCCATATATGTAAACATCGGCAAGGAAGCCTCTTGCTCATAAAGTTGCGGAAAAAGTTGGTAGAATTTCTTTTGGTTTTGTCAATTAGGTCTTGTTGGCCAAGGGAGTGATATTTTGAGATGAGGAGATGAGCGAATCATTCAAGATTTGATTTGCTAAAGCTCCATTGAATTTTTCAAATGATTCAATTGAGGTCTGTATTGAGATTACTCCAATTGTTCTGGAAATGCATTTATAATGCCCTCTACTCCACTAAACCACAGATATTTTTATGAAAAGATTCTCGTTTTGGTAATTTTTTATGATTTTTTCAAACAAACCTCAACATAATAAAATGATTGAATCAAGCAACTTTTTAAAATAAAAAATGCAGTGTTTTAGGGTAGTAGTGGGGTTATATACACATTTCCAGGACAATTCAAGCAATATTGATTAGATCCGGTGCCGGAAAATTAGCATAATAGGACTGAACCAATGACATTATTTGTTCCTCAAACTCTAATAGTAAATGTTTTTTTTCTGTATGCTTTGAGAATATAAAATGCGTACTACCTCCTTGGCTATGAAGAGATTATTATTAACATGTACATTTCAAGCAGCCATATCTTTTGATTAGGTTGGCAGAATTAAAAAAAATGAGCAGGGACAATGTGACAATAAAATCATTTATTTTTAATGTCATTTAGCACTGTGTACTTGGCTATAGGCCCTCTTTACCACGTTCTCTAAACACTTTATTCCTCTGCACTGTATAGAGGGTTACATGAAATACATCTTTAGATCCCTTTTTAGTTATCCCTTTAAAAAAACTTTGATTAAATCCTCACAACAATTTTATATTAAAAAAAAGGTTTGTCCATGAACCAGTCTGCAATATGAAACCAACTCTGCAATATGAAACCTGAAAAAAGCAGAACATTGCGGAACAAGGACTAGACCTCATCATCATACGATCCAACTACTGTCTACAGATATCTTGTCAAATTGGATAATCTTGAGAGGAAAATATAATATTGATTTTTGCCAACTCTTAAAATAAACAATTGAATTTCTATTATGAGAGGAAAAAGTGTTGTTGCTAAACCATAACCAAACATCCAAACAGATTATTTTGTTATCATTTGCTTCGGAGACTTGACAAGGAAGCGGTCAAGTGTTGATTTGTTACAAGCAAGAATCATCTTTCTTATGAAGCGACCTGAATGTATCATGTTCTGTGCAGAATTAAGGTTACCGGTGTTATCTCTCTGCTATTATCTCGCTATTCATTGTATTTCTATAAACATTCTTACACTGGAAGTTTTGGAAACAGGGTGAATCAGAGAAAAGAAAAATACAAGCACATACTTTAATCAATTGCAAAGCACCAACTGAAGAGCAGGACCAGACTGATAATAGAAACTTGGCCAAAATCCAATCTCCTGGGCTATTCTCAGTCGTGAAAATCAAGATATATTCTCGGCAGTGACAGAAAATGTCAGAATCGGCAGATAACTGCTACAGTACAGAACCCCGGCCCAGGCCTCACGGGTGATAAAAATTTTAAGTACCAATGTTTATCTGTTCTGGAGGATTCTTTTTTTCCCCCTGTAATGAATGTACATGCCGATATTTTATGTCAAAAATGTTGATAGTTCTCTGTGTATGTATTTTCTATTACGCTCAAGGGCAATGGATCTCGGTGCAGCTGGTAATAGACATTTTAGTAGTAATTGTTTTATTAGATGACATAAAGTGCCAAGCAAACTTTTTTTTTCACAGCTGTTGAACTTCTAACTGCAACATGAATGGGGAATGAAAACTCCCAGCTAATTAAATTAACCGTTCTGTTAAATAAAGCAAAACTTTGTCATGAAATACTAAACAGATGGGTCGCTGATTTGTTCTCCAGCCCCAGAGCTCAGCTATGTTGCTTTCAGGCCAAGGAGTTGATGTGGATGATTTGACATTACATTGATTTTTATTTTTCCCTATTTCTCCGCTATTACCCTTCTGGATATGTTGACAGTCTACTTGGAGTAATGGGTATAAACAAACAAGAGACTGGTTGACAGAACAAAAGCCATGACCTGGATATTGATGAAATGTAATTGAATGCAGATGTGCTCCTCGGATGTACTTCACTTTGCCTACAGAATACTACGTTTGTCGGAAGGAGATAGGACTTATTAATAGAAAACCTAGTGCATGCTTCATAAGCTCGTGATGACGTCATCTATATCTGAGAGAGATATTTTTCTGCATCTTGTGCAAAACAGGTGAAAAACTTGTGATCAATGTGCCTGTGTCTCTCACAACTTTGTTATTTTTCACACCATGTTTACTCTTTTGACTGGATTAATTTACCGAATGAGTGTGAAAAAAATTCTCTTTCAGAAATATACTGAAAAAGACGATAAAGACTTATAAAAAACATGAGTCTGACCACTGAGTAAGATGAGCAAGCATTTGTGAAGTTTAGGATTTTGAGTAGATTTCGAGCAGCACCTCAGGCCATTCTTGAGCTTCCCAAAACAGATTACATTGATGCAGGTATAAGGTCACTTAAGATAATTTAATGTTCACAGTCCTGGGAAAAGGGTCTTCTCATTTTTTCGATTCTCGAAAAGCTGTTTTTAACCTTCTGTGAGATATACGCTAAGCTTCATAGGCATCAGACTAAGACTATGTCAATACATTGCCATTCACTTTATAGCATTTAATACACATTGGATGCATGCACAGATACAAAAAAAGATGTCCTTGACTCGGTACATAAAGCCTATTCAGCAGAGCACATGCATACTGTGTGAAACGGTAAAACGTCTCTCTAAATCTCTCGTTACGGTGATCGCAGTTTCAGGGAATGCACCATACCTGCCGCATAGCATACAACAAAGAGGCAGCTCCACGCCTGACCTTGGATACGGCATGGGAGCTTAGCTGCAGCACCAGTACAATTCATGGTCTGGTTGGGTGCTGCTTTTGGAAATGTTTTTGAAATCCTGAAAACCTTTTTCTAAAGTACCGTATTATTTGGAGGATAAGACGCACATTTTAGCAAGTAAACATCTTGCTAAAAAGTGCCAGCGTCTCATAGTCCGAGTGTGGAGGATCCAGCAATGCCAGACACTCCTGACCTCTGTAATGGAGATTTAGGACATGTGGTGATGTCATCAGGTCATGTCACAGTCTCAGGTCACATGACTAAGAAGCAAGGCTCTGGTTACATGGCATGAGCTGCCTGTGTTCTGCAGCTACAGATTGTTTGTAGCTGGGAGCTGCAGGATAAGTGGAGGGCAGTTTTACAGAGGGGATAAAGAGCTCATGATATTTATGTATGTGCATGTATGTATGCATTTGTGTGTGTGTGTGTGTGCATGTATGAGTGTGTGTGTATGTATGCGTCTGTGCATGTATATGTATGTGAGTGTGTGTATGTATGTATGTAT
This sequence comes from Engystomops pustulosus, assembly GCA_019512145.1. NCBI lineage: Eukaryota > Metazoa > Chordata > Amphibia > Anura > Leptodactylidae > Engystomops > Engystomops pustulosus. The sequence continues at coordinate 266,224,603 of CM033641.1, read as the reverse complement.
GTATGGGTGTGTGTGTATGTGTGTTTGGGGAAGTGGGGGTAAACACAGGGGATGGGGAGCTGATGGGTATGTAAGTAGTAAATATAAGTGGTTGAGAGCTAATAGTGTGTGTGGTGGGGTGAGGTTGAATGTAGTAGAGCTGTGTCTGTTTGTGCACAGATGTAACAGAACCATCTGTATGCATGTTACAGAGCCTTTTGTGTAGAAGCCATTACGGAGACATTTGTATGACAACCAGGAAATTTTAATTAGTGTGAAATATAAATTTTTTTATGTCCAAATCTGGAGTGTTCTTATGGTAAGGTGCATCTTTTTTCCGAAAAATACGGTACATACTGTAGCATTTTAGAATGGTTAAAAAGACTAGAGACCTATCCACAGCATTGTAGGACACATGTTTTGTTGACTAAAATGGATCAAATTCCTCCACATTTTTCAAAAAGTCGCACATGATAGGATGAATGAGTTGAAATGGTTTAATTTACATGTCTGTTCATCAAAACTCCATATTAATACCCTTCTTTCAAAAACATTCGATGCCTTGCTCACTATTTATGAATTTGGGAATCAGGATGGCTTAAAATTCATTGGCCTCACAGATGAACTTCTATAATTCTATAACTTCACCCCAAAAATAGGGGATGATAAAGGGTCTGGTAGATTTGGTAAATTTAGGATTTGGTGCAGGTGAGGATTGTTGTGCCATTTTTAATAGATTTGCCCAATGACTATAACCAAATGCATTTTAAGTGTCATTTGCTTCCTTATGGGTAATAGAAGCACTCATGTATACCACAGTATCAAAGTAAGATTCAAATGCCATAGATTAGTCATAGTTTGGTCTAATCTATTTACTATACTGGCAATGGCCAATCAACTGAAAAATGCTCAGATAAAGTTTATAACACCTACAACTGATGAAAAAATGATTTAGTATGGTGGATTTCAAAATACTAAAAGCTTTGTTCTCAAGGGAGAAACTCTGTGTTCTGAGCGTTTGGAGGTGTTTCCAGAGCCCCTCAGTGATGTATTTTCAGAAGGTTGCATTGAGAAGGTCTACCCTCCCCCTGCAATTCCGGCTGCTGCTAGATTACACATGCAGAGGGAGGAGGGGAGAGAGCAGGGGGAGACATATTTTGCTCACTGTAACAAGTAGTGAAAAGACATCCCTGAGGGGCTCTAGTAATACCCCCTGAGCTGCATTGCTCATTAGCATAACTTTAAAGGTTTATTTTAGAAGGATAGAGGTCATGGATAATAAATATGAGAAGACTATCACAGTCACAGTGGCTGGTTCTATGAGTAAGTGTTCCTGGTTTAGCAGATTTTATTTACGGACCTAATCAATGGATATGAGATCAATATTGGATCTGGTTCTGGAAGGGAGGAGTTGTATATAGTTGAGGAGACCTATGTTATTAGATACATTACATGTTACAGAAATCTGTACTGCCACAATTTTTTCCATCTAGTATTTTCTAGAGCCTAGAGCCAGGCATTGTCTTTTCCTCTGTTACTTGTGCCCATTACTTACAATAATAAGGTCACTTTGTTTCTCTGCTGTTCTGTCTGTGGGAAAGAAGCTGATTTTGTTGCCTGATCTTAGTATATAGATTAAATATCAAGTCACTGATATGTGTATATATTTTTCGCTTAAATTAGTGATTATGACAGTATAATTTATTATGTGCATTATGGGAAAAGATTCAAAGCCAGATAATAATCCAAGCTTCAAGGGTTCATGTTTTATTTAGTCATTTCTTTGTATCGGGGAAATAAATTTTGCAAACAATTCCACAATTCAACCTGTGAAAGTCATTCAGACTTCGGCAGGAAGAAGTTATTGGACACGGTGAAACCATAGAGTAAAAATAATGACCCGCTGGAAGCAGAAAAGTAGTAGATTGTGCCGATACTGGTGTAGAGGAAAGTTCTAGGTGGGAAATCAAAGTTTAGTGTCACTTGGCTTCTGCATTACAGAAAGTGAATTATAAGTGATCAACTCTGGTTTGTAGTAAATTAGAGAACAATTACATCATTTAATTACATAATTTTGGAAACATTTTCGAAGATCACAAATGCTTCCTTGTCTCTTATAATATACAAGTCTGTCTTTTCCCAATACTTGGATTAAAGACCTTTTATCACCTCCACCAACTGAAGCTCCTTACAAACTTTAATAATTGTTTTTGTACGGATTAAGAAGCAGTCACAATTTCTAACTAATCATCTATTAATTTCTGTACCCAACATGCTAATGTTGTTCTGATGTCAAAATGATGGTCCTGAACGTAAGAAAGTGAGCACACAGTAAGGGTGCAAAGTAGTCCTACAATATATGTACATCAACAACAAAAACAAGGACACAATCGCACTCTGCACACCCAATAAATTAAGTCACTTACGAATCACTTTTATTAGTTCATAGCCACACAACATACACATTAAAATACATATATGCAATTAAAAAGGTTCTGCCCATGGCCCATGATGAGATCTGCCATACAGGGGATCCCCTTTACATCAGATATATAAACACATTGCATAGACAACAAGATGCCGTTGTACAACGCGCAATAAGGGGAACCAGTGTCTAAGTATAATAGAAAAATGGTATATGAACAAAGTCACTAGATACCAACAATTATATTAAAATACAGGGTCCAACAGATAAGGGGAGACCCCACAAACAACACCCCATCCCACGCATCTCGCCAGTGTGTCTGACTTCCTAAGGAGTCTGATCATAATTTTTCTGTAATACTTATGTTGCCTATGCAATGTATTTATACATCTCATGTACTTATCCTGTATGTATTGGATCCTTGAGATATTACTATGTGAAGAAGAACCACTCTATGGCAGATGAGTCTCATCATGGACCATGGACAGAACCTTTATAATTGCATACATGTATTTTAATGTGCTTGTGGTTTGGCTATGAACTATTAAGAATGATTTATAAGTGACTTCATTTTAATGGGTGTGTAAAGTGCTATTGTGTCCTTGTTTTTGTTGTTGAGATAGTCCTGGACAGGTGTAGATATTTAAGAAATGGAAATGGCCCCTTGATAGAAGATTGCCTATTTAGCATGTTGGGTGAATGAAGAAAGTTTCAACTGTGCTAAAATCAGTGATACAACATAAACTAAAAGAATGAAATCTGTTGCAGTTAGCAGAGGTCATCTGTAAAGGGAATCGGTCATCGGGACTTCACATTTGCACCTAAGGACAGGTTCCCATAGACTTTTTAAAACTAAAATTACAAATACCTTGCTCCCTGCCTGCAAACTGTTTCGAGTCATGTGAGTATATACCTGTATATCTGTGGCATCATAAATAATGTGCTCACATCTCACTCTTACCCCCCTCCCTCATGCAGACGTGAGCTGACCTTGTGTCTCATTAAGCTCATGTCTGCATAATGGAGAAGGGAGAGCAGTGCAGATAATTACAGAGGAATTTGGATGCCCCCATGACGCAATGAAGTTTGCTGACAGTGAGCCAAGTAACTTTTATATACTTTTAAAAGTGATTTGAAGCAGTAATGTTAAATCTTAAAGGACAACTGTCATCAGGTCTCTGCCACTAGTCTTGTCGCCTCTACCTGTTGGAGCAGCTCACAAGGATCCCATCCCAGCCTTTATCTAGTTATTGCATACATTATTCATTGTAAAATCATCTATTTTTTCTCATTTAAATGAGGCTGGTCACATGGTCAGAGGCAGTGATGTCACCCGTGTTACCCCTCCCCTCTCCTCCCCCTGCTCATGTCTGTGTGTAATGTATAGTAAATCATTGCTAGTGTGTGTGCTGCATCTGCTGACATACTGCATCCTCCTAATACAGGTGAGAGACACAGACATCAGCTACACATGAATCTGACATGTTCTGTTATAACATGGCTGCCTGGAGCTGCTGTATCTCTCCTAAACACACACACACACACACATGCACACACAGGCTGCAGGGGGTGTGGCCACCAGCACCAGGAAGCACATCATTATACAGCCTCACATCATTATACAGGCTGTCAGTCATGCACTGGGGGTGTGGCTGTGCCTCCCACTTATGAATAAGGTGGACAGCTTGAATATGCCAATGTTTCATTGGACATTTCACAGGTCATTTGCATACAGCTTTAGGACCTCATTGCTTAAGTTTACAGGCATGTAGAGGGACAATGAAGGGATAGAGGCAATGCTCTCTAATGGCAGTTTATGAAAATATATTTAGTTTAGGGGGGTTATTTTGCATGATGGGTTCTCTTTAAGAGCAGATTGGAAATTAGTATTAAAAGGGAACCTGTCATTAGTTAATGTGAAATCCTGAGGACAGATTCCCTTCAGGTTGGCCATAAACATTAGATGAATATCAGCTGCTTGGCTTATGTATATGTGTGGTTTTTTACTCACCCCTGCTGGCACTTTGGTTGGGCATCTTTGATTCCCAGTTGGCCATTTATTTATTTTGCAGCCTTGAGATGTATATATGTAGCACTGGCTCCTTATATTGAGAGTCCTTGCCTGAGTAACCACATGAATGCATAAAAGCAAAATGACAACTATCTAAGATTCTACAGCTAATGATAAATTCAGAGAATATACAGCTTGTAAGGAATTGTCACAGTTAATTACCATGCTACAGAAGAGACTGATCAAAGTACATTAAGATACATATTTAATTCATCCTTTATGCTACAGAAAATCTACACAAGAGTGATTGGATCTGATGGCAAGCAGATTCTAAGTGCTCTCAATTCTAGTAAAGTACCAACTACTCTCTCCCTTGGTACCACTTGAGGTTGGAATTTGTTATAAACTGGAACTCCATTTTAGATGTCTACAAGACAAATAAAGTAAATACAAGTGGAAAAGCTTGTTAAAGAGATTTCATAGATATACTTAGGGCTCAATTGTTAACTGTGAAGATTAAAAAAAAAAAACATAAAATGAAAAACAAATTCATCCAAGAATATTCAATTAATCTGAAATTTTTGCTAAATTGTGTTGCATAAGGTCAGAAGACCTGCCCGGTCTCCCATGCCACAGTACCTCTGTGATGTGCCCCTGTTTGTTTACAGGGGCAAAGATGCTCCGCTGCGACAGCTTCCTGTATCAGGCTTTTGGATATGGTGATAGGTGGGCATGTCCGGCTACCTAGAAGCTGTCAGAGAGGAGCTTCTGTGCCCCTATAAATAAACCGGGGCACGATACGGCGGGAGAGCGGTGCGAAACTGGGAGGTAAGGAGGAGTTAAGGATATGTTAATTTATGCAGAACCCCCTCCCACCACCTCACTAGTTTTTCTAACTATTGGGCAACCCCTTTAAAGCTACATTCAAAACTCCTTTTAAGGATATGTTCAGTGTATATGTCTGGAAAATTCCTGGTCTATATGCTGAGCATATCAATAGACATTTACTGGCAGATGGGGATATCCTTTTTGCCTAACTCTGCACAGCATACGCTGGATCCTGCAGCAAACACAGGATGGAAAGACTCACAAAGCTACGTCTTTCCATCCTACTCCTGCCTACTAAGCACCACATATGATCAGTGGAGGCTATAATAGTCTGTGGGGGACAGAGGCAGCAGGGCTGCATACAACCCCAGACTCAGCTGGGCATATGTTCTAGGTGGTCCCCAGTGATGTATTTGTCCATATAAAAACTGTTTTAGGGAACACTCTGATCATTGACAGCCATTTTTGTTTACTGTGGAACAGGAGCATGCAGTAGTATATGTACAGTGGGCACCCTATGTATTCTTACAATGGAGGGCAATAGCAAGAAATGAACACTGCCTTACTGCCATCTACCAGGGATTGCAAGGTAGATCAGGGCCTGGTATTTGCAGTGCATGTGTTATTCTAAAGGGTCTCTATTATAAGTATCAGTAGAAGAGTGATTATTGAAAGAGCACATTTTCACCAAATGATTGCTCTCAAATGAAATATTTTAATCACTGGAAAAAATTTAAGAAATGTTGAAATCACAACATTTATAGCAAGTTAAATCTATGATTGGAGCCCCCTCCTTGCTTGGTCACAGCCTGTTCATAAGGTGAGGGTGCACAGGTCATTTGTGCAGCAGGGCACTGCTGTACTACTACTAATGAATGCACTACATTAAATTACTCACATCACAGTTTGATATAAATAATAGGTAATAACACTCCCATACTTTGTATCAGAGCTGGAATTCACTGTACATGGGACTATATAATGTATAATGTAGGAATAGCTGCAAGATGGAGGTAGACTGCGCACATTTGTGTCAGGACCAATCAGAAGAAAGTACACACAGGGCATCATAAGGTTTGTAGGAAACTACTATCAAGTGTGGATCCTCTGGATACCACTAATGTTATTTTCTGCACAATGGGTTCGAATATCTGCACAATAACATTCATCCACTGGTAAAACTTCCAACTATACTATAATTATGGGAGAATATAGAAGTAATGCAATGAGACAGGCAGTCTCTTTGAAAGGAACGTGAAAGACCATAGAAAGTGGAAATTGGCCAAATCATAGTCACAAATGACTAAACATTGTAAAATCCTTCTAGTGGTCTGCAAATAAAGCTTTTATATACTGTATTATTGGCACTGAAGGCCCACTCAGTAGGAATGTGGTTATTGGCTGTAACCCACTTAGGTCCATAGTGTATTGTTCAGAATGGCAGTTTTTTTCCATTTCTGGAGAGCAATGTGAGCATTTCCCATCTGTAGCTAATACGTAACTAAGCCTTACATGTTTTCAAACATGAATTACCACCTTGCAAAAGTTCTCAATAAAAGCACATTTCCCACACTGAATATTTCCTAATCTTTCTGCATTATGAAATACAATATTCAATGAAACCCCAATAGTGTTTACAATGTAAAAATTGCCTAAGGTCCTGAATAAAAAACAATGGAAACCTACAATTTGTCCATTATTACTTCTTTAATGTGAGTTTCCCTCATATTACACATTCTGGCCTCCAGTAATCACATGCATCGGGGTCTTAAATTGCCCCAAAAGAATGGAGTAGAAGTAGGCAGGGTCCGGTGAATAGGGAACAATAGTTTGGTTTTTTTTGGAAAACCCCTATAAAATGTACTCCTCACTCCGCCCTGCAGCACTGGAGTCCTGGGTTCGAATCCCACCCAGGTCAACATCTGCAAAGAGTTTGTATGTTCTCTCCGTGTTGCGTGGGTTTCCTCCGGTACTCTGTTCCTCCCACACTCCAAAACATACTGGTAGGTTGTTTAGATTGTGAGCCCCCTGGGGACAGGGACCAATTTGACAAGCTTTGAGCAGCGTTGCGTAATCTGTGTGCGCTATATAAAGAATTATTATTATTATTAAGAACTTTAGTAAAGATGTATTACAAGCATCTTTTCTTCAGCCTCCACCCGCCTCCTCCCCTGTCCACAAACTTTTAAAGTACAACCCACATCTAGAGCTGGATAAAGATAAGTGATAAAGTGACATAGTGGCGGCATTTATTATGCCTTGTATGCCTGTTTTCTAGCCTAAAAAGCATTAAAAAATGTACTTTACAGACCCTTTTTTAAAACTGAGGGTTGTGGTCCAAAAGGTGGGGCCTGCCAAATTAACTATAGCATGCGTCAGAATAGGGAAAATGTGGGTAAAATGTATGCTATTTAGGTCCATAACGCCATAACTCTTTATGGAGTTATAAAGAGGCAGGCACCCCTTAGTAAATCCAGCGTGTCCTGCATCTCTGCTGGGATTATAGAGAATTGCCCATGATGCACCAGTCTTAACCCCCCCCCCCCTCTCACTGATCAAGTATACAACAAGTTTGATGTGGAGAAATAAGGATTTAAATTTTATAGTAAACAGTATATTGCAACATTTTAATCACTCACTGGGGCAGATGTATTATTGTATATGCGCCAAAAAAGTGTCGCATACAGTGTTTTTTAGGAGCGCAAAGTGTTGCAGAACATTTATATGCGTTTACGTCAGAAAGAACAATCAATTTTTTTGGCCCAATGGGCATGGCCTATATTTTTCCACATCATCCGTAACATTTATGTTTGCCAGCTTTTTTAGGTGCATTTTTGGCGCACAACACAGGAAAAAAAATGGTCTGAAATTGTGTGTCGGCATTTTTATGGCGTCAACTGATTAGTTCCGTCTGCGCATTAATTACTTACAGCCGTGCACTACTTTAACCCCTCAACGCTCTGCGCTGTAGAGGTATAAGGAGTGTATGAAGAGTCCTCCATACAAAGGTGGGTGTTTTGCATTTTGCAAAAAACCCCCACCGCTAATAACCGTGGTCGGTGCTTGCACCGATCGTGGCTATTAACCATGTCATTGCCGCCGCCAAAGTCGCCGCCGGCGCGCGCGGGCACCGCCATCTTTTTTACGATCACACCATGTAGCCTCGGTTCTTCTTTGACCCGAATCTCTCGGCTTCTGGAGATTCGTCACAATGTGCCAGTGACTCCAAATGCGACTTTTACACCTTTTACATCACATAAAAAACTAAATAAAAATGATCAAAATGTCGCACAGACTCTCAAATGGTAGCAATGTAAACGTCGCCTCATTTCACAAAAAATACACCCACACGCTCTGTACCCCCAAAGTATGAAAAAGTTTTTAGCGTCAGAAGATGGCAAATTTTTTTTTTCTTTTGTACATATTGTTTAATTTTTGAAAATGTATTAAAACACAATAAAACCTGTATAAATTTGGTATCACCGTGATCGCACCGAACCAAAGAATAAAGCTGAGGTGTTATTTTGAGTGCACAGTCAAAGTCGAAAAAACTGAGCCCACAAGAACGTGACGTTTTTTTTCAATTTTTCCACTTTGGAATTTTTTTTCAGCTTCGCAGTACACGACATGTTAAAATAAATAATATTACGGGAAAGTAAAATTTGTTATGCACAAAATAAGCCCTCACACAGGTCTGTACAAGTAAAAATGAAAAAGTTATGGATTTTTGAAGTTGGAGAGCGAGAAATGAGCTGAAAAACCCTGCGTCCTTAAGGGGTTAATACATCAGGCTATGCTTTCCGTTGTTGATCTCAGAGGCCGACTTTTGAGGTTGAATTAATAAACAGAATTAAAACCCCCCCCCATTGAGTCTATTATGCAATTATGCAAAGTTGTTCTCTGTAAATGTAGACTTTAAATGTATGTCTTTGTACATATTGTTGTACTGCATGATGCAATTCACAACCAACTGATTGGGGTTTATTCAATTTATTAAATTTGAGATTAAGAGTTAAATGCTGTTTAAAAATGTTGGTTTGCATCCTGTTACTTTATTATTTTTCATTACATTTCTAATATGTAGGTTTTGTAGTGTTTGCCATAACAATTGTTATATTTGTATAATGTGATTGTGTAGTATTATTTATATTATTATTATTATTTAGTATTAATGTTCCAATTGTAAATGACAGTACTGGCATTTTCCAACTTTTTTGTGAATAATGGTTGTAACTGTCTTACGACGACTCATAAGGAGGCTGCCCTGGTTTTTTGGTCACTCCCTACCTTAAAATCTTTTAAAATGAGGGTTTAATAGAATATTTGACAGCTTGAAAGCTTCGATGTTAATTAAAGTATGTCCTTACATTTATACCCCCATTTACATCTACAGGCACTTGAGTCTAGGTAATCTCACTAAAAATAACATTCAGATGAAAAAACTGAACTGTGACATAGTCTCTTATCTATTGCGCTGTAAGGAACATATGTCATGTATAAATCTTTGGGTTTCTCGTCTCTAAAATTAGAGATATACTAAAGGATATTTAGTCCCAGTTTAAAAAAAATTCTAAAAGTTACAGAAATGCGGTACAAGAAATACAAATGTAAAGTTTGTATAAAAGAGATATGTGAGAAGACAAAGTGTTAAGGTAACTGTGCAGAGACCCATACTAGTATAAAGGGCATCAGTGAGCTGTCACTGTTCACTCATTACCAACCCATTAAAAACTATGACCCGGTAAATGGGTGCAGTTTCTTGAAATTTGATCATTGTAAATATTTTATTTCATGATTATTTATGTTCCTTTATCTAGTGTAACTCCCAGGGACTACATGACACACTTCTCCTGAAAAACACATTACCTGTACTTAAAGGAAACCTACCACTTAAAGGTCGGTGTAAGCAGTAAATACCGAGCACCAGCTCATCCTGAGCTTGCGGTACTTACTGCTTAACGACCATTCTAAGTGGTAGGTTCCTTAAAAGAGAACCAATTCCACCTCTACCATCTTCAACGTTTGCAGCCTTTAACTTATGACTACTGATTCCAGTTCCTTAGCACATTTTCTGTTTATTTCAGCATCCTATAGGTTTTTTAGACAACTATCAGATTGGTTGTCCCAGGCTACATTTTGTATCCCACTTCTAGCCATCAGCCAGTAAAGAAATGTATTTAAAGAGGGGGCAGAAAGTAATGGCCCTGGATGCTTAAGAAATGTGGGAGAAGAAAATTCCAGCAATCCTGAAATCAAAGGTGGAACTTATTAAAGGATACTAATAGATTGCGGAAATTATGAAATACCCTCTTCTATGGGTTCAGCACAGTGTAAGCAGTGATTGCAAACCTTTTAGAGACCAATTGCCCCAACTGCAACTCAAACCCACTTATTATTACAGAACAACCAATAGTGTTGAACTAGTAAGGGAAATGCAGATTATGAATAGAACAAATAGCTGGAATCCCGGGGTTCAGAGCAGGAGCTGACCCCTATTTACACCTTCTCCCTCGCTGCAGTCCCAGATTCCCACGATGTGTTGCTTTAAAATGCACTGAGCATATTCTGGGCCATTGGGGACTTCAGGAGGAAGGGCTAAGTTCTGTCTGGAAATAGCTGTGTGCGTGCAATGGTCTGGGTGCCCAATGAGTGCACTCCGAGTGACACCCTCTGGCCCCTGGCCATAGGTTCGCCGCACTGGTATATAGATTTTTGTAATATAATGTATAGAAAGACATGGAAAGCTCGGAAACATTGGAAGAAAAATTTGCCATTTTACTTCAATTTCAGTATATTTTTGATGTCTATTATTTTGTAATTTCTTGCCTTTTTCAGGTTTAAAGTTAATAATGAATGTATATTACTTGAATGAGATTGGGAAAAATGGATATGATAAAGTATTAAACCCCCATCCATGTAATCCAAGAGCAAAAGTAATAAAATTCACAGATTTAAAACCCAGGTATACACTAGGAGTGCTTATTCATACGGCCATTTGGGGGGCTGTGATATGGTCACATATTTGCATCCGGATCACGGCTCCCATAGACTTCCATGTCTTCTGGTCAAAATGTGGTGTCCTATATTTAGACATATATGCAGCCCGGGGCTCAACCTCTCACCCCTCCACCTCCCCTCCCTACGTTCACCTGGACCCAATCCTGGGTGTGTGAATGCAGCCTAAATACAAGTGATTTACAAACAGATAAGGAAACAAATTGGATATCTATACATCATCAAAAAATAAAATAAATGCTTTGTGTTGGTAAAACAAACCCACAATCATTGGCAGGTTTACTTACAAAGGTATCAGCAAAAATAGCAAATCAACAAGAAGATGTAAGTCAGCATAACAGCATAGTAAACTTCTGCTTTCCTCTCAATATAGCCGATGCACAGAGGTGTTTCTTCTATACAAAACCAACATGCCAGAAAGTCATTGGAGAGGCAACCATTGCCTACTATACTTCAGGACACCAACATACAAATCCCACACTGAATAAATTTATCTGCATAGTGTTATATACTATGGATTAAACTGGTAATTATTATTGAGCTCATATTTGATTCAGTCAAATGAAACCACTGCAACACGCAACAATCACACTTCATCATACCCTTCATTTGACTGTCAAATATGATTACCATGTTGGTATTTCACAGCCACATATAATTTTTCTGATAATCTATAAGACAAGGACACACTGTTATTTAAATTTATGCGTAAAAGGAAAAGCAATATTCCCAAGAAACACCTTTTAATTCTCAGAACACAATCCAACACTGTCTGAAATCTTAAAGGGTTTTACTCTACTTCATGAGCCCATGGAGGAGATTCACACCCACCCATGGCAGTAGGTTAATTTATCTTATAATGATACCAGTCATTATATAACTTTTTAGTCCCCCGCCTCGTATATCTTGCCCTCCCATCATAAGTCCTTCTGGCCAAATATAAAACCTTTCTAAAAGGGAAAGATTTACCAATCTTATCATGTAGATTGTAAGAACATCTGTGTCTGGGGGCATCAATTGTGACTACAGGCAAATTCCTAAGCTGCAAACTAAATTTTATGTTAGGCTATAGATGCTGGACTATTGCGTAGCCTGTACATTTGTGTTTCATGGCTTAGATAGAATCACAACTGATACATGAATTGTCTCACCAAAGTTGAGTGTCCTCAGTCTAAGGAAAGAAGTAGAAGCAGGGATACAAGAATAAGAGCATACTTAAAGGGGTTGTCCAGCCACATCAAGTTTAGTATGAACGTTACAGGCAGATTCTTCATTTTCAAACTACTATGCATAATATTACTCTTAAAATGCTACTGCTACAAATGTAAGATGAAACACCCATCAATTTTAATAGTGAAAATGGGCTTGAACTTAAACTAGAGTTTAGATTTTACTTCTGGACCAAACTGTTCAGGCGCAATGTTGGGGAAATTCCATAGAAGCCTTTTTTATTCTTTGAGGCTTCCATTAAACCAATATTGATGAATTCGCCAATCTATTGAATGGTGAATTTTTAAATAACCTTTTTTTTAAAACAATAAAATGGAAAAGTTATTACAAACCATTAAGCTACTAACCTGAGCTAACAAAGCCTCTCAAAGAGTTTGCCATTTTACATAAAGCTTTCAGTAATGGGTGTGGGGCAAACTTTGATAGGCTGTTACACTGTCTTACCTTCCCCCTTGCTCTCTCAGGACTTCCCCCTCCCTCTGCCTGATGTAATCTTACTCCAGCAGAGGAAGTTTCAGTTACAGTGGGAGTGGGAAGTGCTCCAGGCACAGTGTACAGCCTGTGGGTCTACAGGTGGAGGGCTCTGATACATCTCCAGGAGCTCTTCAGGCTCATTCGCATTTTTTAAAAATGTTAATTTTAGAAGGAGGAGGGCCAGGGATAACATATATAAGAAAATTCTGCATTCACAATGCCTGGATCATGAGTAAATTTCCCTGGTTTATGATGAAGGATTTGGTGGTAGAATTACTTTAAGGAAGTGATGAATTATTAATTAGCATGCTTATAAACTGATGGAAATCATCCAAAATTTTGCAAAGCTATTTTTAAACATTTTACAATTCTTCTGCCTTCAGCAGAGCTAAATGCATTTTCTCTTTTAACAATTTCCATTTCCTGTCAACATATTTGAGAAAAGTAACTTAAGAGACTACACGTAAGGCACAACAAAATTTGAACAGTCTTTTTATTACCTTATGTAATAAAGATTTTTTTTTTCATTTTTTGTACAACATACATAATTTGTGTATCAGATGTTAAGGGATATGAAGAAAAAATTTGGTGACATCACAATACTTACAACAATACACAATTAGGAGTCTAATTTGTTCAATCTCTATGTGTATAGCAAGGGTGGATAGCAAGGCACACGTAGGTTATGCAAAACTGGGTAAAACCGGCTTGAAATAATACAAAGATATATAAAATCAGGGGGACAAAGAGCCACTTGTTTATAAAAAAAAATATATATTTTTCATTTCCATTGAAACTAAACAGGTCCTTTTGGGAAGGGGATTCAGTATTGTAACCAAAATGCTCCACTGAAATGTAAACCTCTAATTATAGATTTTCTTCATGTATTTCTTGGTTACATAAATTTCATTAAAAAATCCAGCTAAATTTATTGACATCTGTTACTTTCTTAAAGTACGGACTAATTTATTCATAAAAATGGGTGGGGCTAGTTTTATTTTTAATTTTTTCTTTTTAGGCCCAACATTTGATCTAAAAACCGTTTTAACTAAATTTTATGTCGAAGTTTTCGTTTTTTAGATGGACCATTTCTCCGCAAAAATATAGTAAACTAAATGTATCTGGCAGAGTATGATAGGAGAATAATGAATTCTATAATATATAATTATTACAAGTTTGAGCAGATTATTATGCAATGTGGAATAATCTTAACCGGACTCTTAGAAACAAAAGAGTCTTGTTTGCTCCACCCAAAACAAATTGATTGACAGATTTGTTTCTACATCTGTGTAGAGTATAAAGAGCCTATTTTATTTGGTATTAAAGTATTTAGGACCTAAAAATTAAGGCTAACAGTTAAAATGATTTGAAAATTACAATCATTTGTAACTAACTTTTCATTACTTATTTCAAACTTTTATAGAAAAAAAAATTAGCTGGCTTCAACTAAATAGGCAGTGGATGCATTATCATTTAATTTTGCTTGACTATACCTTGACTTGGTGGCTTATTTTCTTGATTTTTTTAGAGCATTTAAAGGGAAATATCTACCGTACTTTTCCTATCACATACATTTGCACCAAACCTTAATCCACTATAAGGCCTTCGAAATGGTAGCCCAACCTACCTTAAATAGACATACACTATACATTCTAATCCTCCTTAAACATGTTGTTGTACCATTTATCACACACTTGTAAACTATCTACATTATCACATTAATTTAGTTCTTTCAACTCATTTAAGTTGTCCCTAATGTTGTAGTGTAAAAAGGTGACCCCTCTTGTTGTAGCTGAATAAATTGCCCCGAACAGATATAATCTCCACAACTGAAAAACAAACATATTTCGTAGTTAACAGAAATAAAACTAATAATGTGAATAAAACAACTGAAATCAATGACATAAAGAACCTGTTGGACATACAAGGAACTGCAGAAAACAAAAAGTATAAAAGAGTTAATATACCAGAAAGAGAAATGGAATGATATGCAACCACCCTTGTTATACACAATGTTCTAAACCATCTGATTTTCTGAAAATCAAACCCTAATGGGTCTCAAAATAACTCATTCAGTTCGATTAGAAATAAACTTCAGGAAAAAAAAACAGATATAAAAGCCAACACAAACTTCTTAGGTTTAAAAAAAAAAAAAAAACTCAAAAAGGTGTCAAAAGTATAGGTGTTAAAATTTTTTTAATATATCCAGAAATTAAGCAAGGGACAAAAAAAATCACCAAAAGGGATTTTTTGTGTAGTGTCCTTGGGGAATCCCTATTCTAGCAGGAGCCACCCGCATTAAACTAACTAGCTTCATTTCAGACTGTACTATATACGTGAGTTGTGTTAGGGGACTTTTTACGGAAAGCAGCTAGTCACATTCCGCGTTACATCCAGTGTGCACACCAGACATGAAAGACAGTACATTAACTGATGCATATATCACCATACCGAAATGATTTATGTGTAGAAGGAGAAGATTGGAAAGGAAAATGCCACCCACAGTAGTGGACATACCATTAGCATGACACAAGGGTGGACTCCAATTGGCACACATCCAGATGATCACATGAATTACCAGTTGCAGTGTTGTTGGCGGTTGATGGAGTTTGTATTACCGCTACATTCTTCTCCTAACTACCATGTTATGAACTCCAACATACCCTGCAGGCACTGCACTAGTCAGGAATAGAGGGGTATGGTTAAATAATATCTGCATCTATCTGTCAGGAAAGGGTTTAAGAACTACAACTCACAAGTACAACAAAACAGGGTGTAAGGCACAAATTTACATGTGGAAGAGAAGGTTATTCACAGATAGAGTCTTCCATAAACAACCTGTGAGATCAGTCTTTGTTGGTTTGAAGGCTGGCAGATTACTCAGTTCACACCATTGGTGGATTTTTAGTTGTCGACTTACATGCAACATAAACTGAATGGCACAACACAAATAGTGCCTTCACAAAAATAGTCACTACTGACAAGGCAATGTTGACAGCAATGGTATATGAAGAGAAGTGCAAGATAAGTCACAAGGAGGATTTTACAGTTCCTACTTGAAGTCAAATTACAATGAGATCCTGGCTGTTAAAAATAAATAAAAAAATAATCATCATAGCTCACCAATGATTTCTTTCAACGAAAGGAATAAATATTCCCCTTTTATTCCTGTCCGATCTGGATGGTCCGCAACATACTCAACCAGTAAGTCACAAACCCCTTGCCAGGTTCTGAAAGAGTTAGGATTTTGAGAATGGTGATGAAAAAGAAGGAATGGAAATGGAGATGTAAAACATAATCCAAACACAATTTTAGAATGCCAGCTCAAAATTATTTCCTCTGACAGTTTATTTGAAAAAAATAATAATAAAATAACTCAACTACTCCAGTTAGCAGTATCATGTTAAATAAGAATCATAAGTTCATTGTCATTTATCTCTTTAAATTTTGTCCACAAAGCTGCTCAGAAGGTGAATTCCAGGACAGTCATTCCTTAGGAAAGACAAAATGAACATAAATAATTGAAGTTACTATTGTTAACTGGTCACATGTTATTCATTAAAGAGAAGAGTAGCAGAGATCGAGTAGCCTTCCCAGTTTCATTATTGTATATGCGCCAAAAAAGTGTCGCATACAGTGTTTTTTAGGCGCAAAAGTGTTGCAGAACATTTATAATGCGTTTACGTCAGAAAGAACAATCCAATTTTTTTGGCGCAAGTGGGCATGGCCTATATTTTCCACATCATCCGTAACATTTATGTTTGCCAGCTTTTTTAGGTGCAATTTTTGGCGCACAACAGACCAGGAAAAAAAATGGTCTGAAATTTGTGTCGGCATTTTTATGGCGTCCAACTGATTAGTTCCGTCTGCGCATTAATTACTTACAGCCGTGCACTACTTTAACCCCTCAACGCTCTGCGCTGTAGAGGTATAAGGAGTGTATGAAGAGTCCTCCATACAAAGGTGGGTGTTTTTGCATTTTGCAAAAAACCCCCACCGCTAATAACCGTGGTCGGTGCTTGCACCGATCGTGGCTATTAACCATGTCATTGCCGCCGGCAAAGTCGCCGCCGGCGGCGCGCGGGCACCGCCATCTTTTTTACGATCACCATGGTAGCCTCGGGTCTTCTTTTGACCCGAAGCTATCTGGCTTCTGGAGATTCGTCACAATGTGCCAGTGACTCCGAAATGCGACTTTTACACCTTTTTACATCACATAAAAAACTAAATAAAAAATGATCAAAATGTCGCACAGACTTCAAAATGGTAGCAATGTAAACGTCGCCTCATTTCACAAAAATTACACCTGCACACAGCTCCTGTACCCCCAAAGTATGAAAAAGTTTTTAGCGTCAGAAGATGGCAAATTTTTTTTTTCTTTTGTACATATTGTTTAATTTTTGAAAATGTATTAAAACACAATAAAACCTGTATAAATTTGGTATCACCGTGATCGCACCGAACCAAAGAATAAAGCTGAGGTGTTATTTTGAGTGCACAGTCAAAGTCGAAAAAACTGAGCCCACAAGAACGTGACGTTTTTTTTCAATTTTTCCACTTTGGAATTTTTTTTCAGCTTCGCAGTACACGACATGTTAAAATAAATAATATTACGGGAAAGTAAAATTTGTTATGCACAAATAAGCCCTCACACAGGTCTGTACAAGTAAAATGAAAAGTTATGGATTTTTGAAGTTGGAGAGCGAGAAATGAGCTGAAAAACCCTGCGTCCTTAAGGGGTTAATACATCAGGCTATGCTTTCCGTTGTTGGATCTCAAATGCCGACTTTGAGGTTGAATTAATAACAGAATATAACAACCCCCCCCCCATTGAGTCTATTATGCAAATTAATGCAAAGTTGTTCTCTGTAAATGTAGACTTTAAATGTATGTCTTTGTACATATTGTTGTACTGCATGATGCAATTCACAAACCAACTGATTGGGGTTTATTCAATTTATTAAATTTGAGATTAAGAGTTAAATTGCTGTTTAAAAATGTTGGTTTGCATCCTGTTACTTTATTAATTTTTCATTACATTTCTAATATGTAGGTTTTGTAGTGTTTGCCATAACAATTTGTTATATTTGTATAATGTGATTGTGTAGTATTATATTATATTATTATTATTATTATTAGTATTATATGTTCTCAATTGTAAATGACAGTACTGGCATTTTCCAACTTTTTTTGTGAATAATGGTTGTAACTGTCATTACGACTCATTAAGGAGGCTGCCCTGGTTTTTTGGTCACTCCCTACCTTAAAATCTTTTAAAATGAGGGTTTAATAGAATATTTGACAGCTTGAAAGCTTCGATGTTAATTAAAGTATGTATCCTTACATTTATACCCCCATTTACATCTACAGGCACTTGAGTCTAGGTAATCTCACTAAAAATAACATTCAGATGAAAAAACTGAACTGTGACATAGTCTCTTATCTATTGCGCTGTAAGGAACATATGTCATGTATAAATCTTTGGGTTTCTCGTCTCTAAAATTAGAGATATAACTAAAGGATATTTTAGTCCCAGTTTAAAAAAAATTCTAAAAGTTACAGAAATGCGGTACAAGAAATACAAATGTAAAGTTTGTATAAAAGAGATATGTGAGAAAACAAAGTGTTAAGGTAACTGTGCAGAGACCCATACTAGTATAAAGGGCATCAGTGAGCTGTCACTGTTCACTCATTAACAACCCATTAAAAACTATGACCTGGTAAATGGGTGTATTTGCTTGAAATTTGATAATTGCAAATATTTTATTTTCATGATTATTTATGTTCCTTTATCTAGTGCAACTCCCAGGGACTACATGACACACTTCTCCTGAAAAACACACTACTTGTACTTAAAAAGAGAACCAATTCCCACCTCTACCATCTTCAACGTTTTGCAGCCTTTAACTTATGACTACTGATTCCAGTTCCTTAGCACATTTTCTGTTTATTTCAGCATCCTATAGGTTTTTTAGACAACTATCAGATTGGTTGTCCCAGGCTACATTTTGGATCCCACTTCTAGCCATCAGGCAGTAAAGAAATGTATTTAAAAGAGGGGGGCAGAAAGTAATGGCCCTGGATGCTTAAGAAATGTGGGAGAAGAAAATTCCAGCAATCCTGAAATCAAAGAGGTGGAACTTATTAAAGGATACTAATAGATTGCGGAAATTATGAAATACCCTCTTCTATGGGTTCAGCACAGTGTATAGCAGTGATTGCAAACCTTTTAGAGACCAATTGCCCCAACTGCAACTCAAACCCACTTATTTATTACAGGAGACACCAATAGTGTTGAAACTAGTAAGGGAAATGCAGATTATGAATAGAACAAATAGCTGGAATCCCGGGGTTCAGAGCAGGAGCTGACCCCTATTTACACCTTCTCCCTCTGCTGCAGTCCCAGGATTCCCACGATGTGTTGCTTTAAAATTGCACTGAGCATATTCTGGGCCATTGGGGACTTCAGGAGGAAGGGCTAAGTTCTGTCTGGAAATAGCTGTGCTGTGGCAATGGTCTGGGTGCCCAATGAGTGCACTCCGAGTGACACCTCTGGCCCCTGTGCCATAGGTTCGCCGCCACTGGTATATAGATTTTTGTAATATAATGTATAGAAAGACATGGAAAGCTCGGAAACATTGGAAGAAAAATTTGCCATTTTACTTCAATTTCAGTATATCATTTGATGTCTATTATTTTGTAATTTCTTGCCTTTTTCAGGTTTAAAGTTAATAATGAATGTATATTACTTGAATGAGATTGGGAAAAATGGATATGATAAAGTATTAAACCCCCATCCATGTAATCCAAGAGGCAAAAGTAAAATAAAATTCACAGATTTAAAACCCAGGTATACACTAGGAGTGCTTATTCATACGGCCATTTGGGGGGCTGTGATATGGTCACATAATTTGCATCCGGATCACGGCTCCCATAGACTTCCATGTCTTCTGGTCAAAATGTGGTGTCCTATATTTAGACATATATGCAGCCCGGGGCTCAACCTCTCACCCCTCCACCTCCCCTCCCTACGTTCACCTGGACCCAATCCTGGGTGTGTGAATGCAGCCTAAATACAAGTGATTTACAAAACAGATAAGGAAACAAATTGGATATCTATACATCATCAAAAAATAAAATAAATGCTTTTGTTGGTAAAACAAACCCACAATCATTGGCAGGTTTTACTTACAAAGGTATCAGCAAAAATAGCAAATCAACAAGAAGATGTAAGTCAGCATTAACAGCATAGTATAACTTCTGCTTTCCTCTACAATATAGCCTATGCACAGAGGTGTTTCTTCTATACAAGAACCAACATGCCCAGAAAGTCATTGGAGAGGCAACCATTGCCTAGCTATACTTCAGGACACCAACATACAAATCCCACACTGAATAAATGTATATCTGCATAGTGTTATATACTATGGATATAAACTGGTAGATTATTATTGAGCGTCATATTTGATTCAGTCAAATGAAACCACTGCAACACGCAACAATCAACACTTCATCATACCCTTCATTTGACTGTCAAATATGATTACCATGTTGGTATTTCACAGCCACATATAATTTTTTCTGATAATCTATAAGACAAGGACACATGTTATTTAAATTTATGCGTAAAAAGGAAAAGCAATATTCCCAAGAACACCTTTTAATTCTCAGAACACAATCCAACACTGTCTGAAATCTTAAAGGGTTTTACTCTACTTCATGAGCCCATTGGAGGAGATTCACCCACCCATGGCAGTAGGTTAATTTATCTTATAAATGATACCAGCATTTAGTAACTTTTTAGTCCCCCGCCTCGTATATCTTGCCCTCCCATCATAAGTCCTTCTGGCCAAAATGACCTTCTAAAAGGAAGTTTTTACCAACTTTATCATTCAGATTGTAAGAACATCTGTGTCTGGGGGCATCAATTGTGACTACAGGCAAATTCCTAAGCTGCAAACTAAATTTTATGTTAGGCTATAGATACTGGACTATTGCGTAGCCTGTACATTTGTTGTGTCATGCTTGGATAGAATCACAACTGATACATGAATTGTCTCACCAAAGTTTGAGTGTCCTCAGTCTAAGGAAAGAAGTAGAAGGCAGGGATACAAGAATAAGAGTATACTTAAAGGGGTTGTCCAGCCACATCAAGTTTAGTATGAACGTTACAGGCAGATTCTTCATTTTCAAACTACTATTCATAAATAGTACTCTTAAAATGCTACTGCTACAAATGTAAGATGAAACACCCATCAATTTTAATAGTGAAAATGGGCTTGAACTTAAACATAGTTTAGATTTTTACTTCTGGACCAAACTGTACAGCAGGCAATGTTGGGGGAAATTCCATAGAAGCCTTTTTTATTCTTTGAGGCTTCCATTAAACCAATATTGATGAATTTCGCCAATCTATTGAATGGTGAATTTTTAAATAACCTTTTTTTTAAAACAATAAAATGGAAAAAGTTATTACAAACCATTAAGCTACTAACCTGAGCTAACAAAGCCTCTCAAAGAAGTTTGCCATTTTACATAAAGCTTTCAGTAATGTGTGTGGGGCAAACTTTGATAGGCTGTTACACTGTCTTACCTTCCCCCTTGCTCTCTCAGGACTTCACCCCTCCCTCTGCCTGATGTAATCTTACTCCAGCAGAGGAAGTTTCAGTGTACAGTGGGAGTGGGAAGTGCTCCAGGCACAGTGTAACAGCCTGTGGGTCTACAGGATGGAGGGGCTCTGATAACATCTCCAGGAGCTCTTCAGGCTCATTCGCATTTTTTAAAAATGTTAATTTTAGAAGGAAGGAGGCCAGGGATAACATATATAAGAAAATTACTGCAGTCACAATGCCTGGATCTATGAGTAAATTTCCCTGTTTTATGATGAAGGATTTGGTGGTAGAATTACTTTAAGGAAGTGATGAATTATTAATTAGCATGCTTATAAACTGATGGAAATCATCCAAAATTTTGCAAAGCTATTTTTAAACATTTTACAATTCTTCTGCCTTCAGCAGAGCTAAATGCATTTCTCTTTTAACAATGTTCCATTTCCTGTCAACATATTTGAGAAAAGTAACTTAAGAGACTACACGTAAGGCACAACAAAATTTAGAACAGTCTTTTTTATTACCTTATGTAATAAAGATTTTTTTTTTCATTTTTTTGTACAACATACATTAATTTGTGTATCAGATGTTAAGGGATATGAAGAAAAAATTTGGTGACATCACAATATCTTACAACAATACACAATTAGGAGTCTGAATTTGTTCAATCTCTATGTGTATAGCAAGGGTGGATAGCAAAGGCACACGTAGGTTTATGCAAAACTGGGTAAAACCGGCTTGAAATAAATACAAAGATATATAAAATCAGGGGGACAAAGAGCCACTTGTTTATAAAAAAAAATATATATTTTTCAATTTTCCATTGTAAACTTAATACAGGGTCTCTTTTGTGGGAAGGGGTGGATTCCAGTATTTTTTGTTAACCAAAATAGCTCCACTGAAATGTAAACCTCTAATTATAGATTTCTTCATGTATTTCTTGGTTACATAAATTTACATTTAAAAAATCCAGCTAAATTTTATTGACATCTGTTACTTTCTTAAAGTACGGAGTAATTTATTCATAAAAATGGGTGGGGCTAGTTATTTTTAAGTTTTTCTTTTTAGGCCCAACATTTGCATCTAAAAACCGTTTTAACTAAATGTTATGTCGAAGTTTCGTTTTTTAGATGGACCATCTTCTCCGCAAAATATATAGTAAAACTAAATGTATCTGGCAGAGTATGATAGGAGGAATAATGAATTCTATAATATATAATTATTACAAGTTTGAGCAGAATTATTATGCAAGATGTGGAATAAATCTTAACCGGACTCTTAGAAACAAAAAGAGTCTTGTTTGCTCCACCCAAAACACATTGATTGACAGATTTTGTTTCTACATCTGTGTTAGAGTATAAAGAGCCTATTTTATTTGGTATTAAAGGTATTTAGGACCTAAAAATTAAGGCTAACAGTTAAAAATGAATTTGAAAATTACATCATTTGTAACATAACTTTTCATTACTTATTTTCAAACTTTTATAGAAAAAAAAAATTAGCTGGCTTCAACTAAATAGGCAGTGGATGCATTTATCATTTAATATTTTGCTTGACTATACCTTGACTTGGTGGCTTTATTTTCTTGATTTTTTTAGAGCATTTAAAGGGAAATATCTACCGTACTTTTCCTATCACATACATTTGCAACCAAACCTTAATCACTATAAGGCCTTCGAAATGTAAGCCCAACCTACCTTAAATAGACATACACTATACATTCTAAATCCTCCTTAAACATGTTGTTATCCATTTATCACAGACATTGTAAACTATCTACATTATCACATTAATTTAGTTCTTTTCAACTCATTATAAGTTGTCCCTAATGCTTGTAGTGTAAAAAAGGTGACCCCTCTTGTTGTAGCTGAATAAATTGCCCCAGAACAGATATATATCTCACACACTGAAAACAAACATATTTCAGTAGTTAAACAGAAATAAATACTAATAATGTGAATAAAACAGACTGAAATCAATGACATAAGAACCTGTTGGACATACAAGGAACTGCAGAAAACAAAAAGTATAAAAAGAAGTTAATCCAGAAAAGAGAAATGGAATGATATGCAACCACCCTTGTTATACACAATGTTCTAAACCATCTTGATTTTCTGAAAATCAAACCCTAATGGGTCTCAAAATAACTCATTTCAGTCGATTAGAAAATAAACTTCAGGAAAAAAAAAACAGATATAAAAGCCAACACAAAACTTTCTTAGGTTTAAAAAAAAAAAAAAACTCAAAAAGGTGTCAAAAGTATGAGGATGTTAAAAGTATATTTAATATATCCAGAAATTAAGCAAAGGGACAAAAAAAAAATCACCAAAAGGGATTTTTCTGTGTAGTGTCCTTGGGGAATTCCCTATTCTAGCAGGAGCCAGCCCGCATTAAACTAACTAGCTTCATTTCAGACTGTACATATATACTGTGAGTGTGGTTAGGACGGTTTTTACGGAAAGCAGCTAGTCACATTCCGCGTTACATCCAGTGTGCACACCAGACATGAAGACAGTACATTAACTGATGCATTATATCACCATACCGAAATTATATTATAGTGTAGAAAGGAGAAGATTGGGAAAGGAAAATGCCACCCACAGTAGTGGACATACCATTAGCATGACACAAGGGTGGACTCCAATTGGCACATCCAGAATGATCACATGAATTACCAGTTGCAGTGTTGTTGGCGGGTTGATGGAGTTTTGTATTACCGCTACATTCTTCTCCTAACTACCATGTTATGAACTCCAACATACCCTGCAGGCACTGCACTAGTCAGGAATAGAGGGGTATGGTTAAATAAATATCTGCATCTATCTGTCAGGAAAGGGTTTAAGAACTACAACTCACAAGTACACAAAACTCAGGGTGTAAGGCACAAATTTACATGTGGAAGAGAAGGTTATTCACAGATAGAGTCTTCCCATAAACAACCTGTGAGATCAGTCTTTGTATGGTTTGAAGGCTGGCAGATTACTCAGTTCACACCATTGGTGGATTTTTAGTTGTCGACTTACATGCAACATAAAACTGAATGGCACAACACAAAATAGTGCCTTCACAAAAATAGTCACTACTGACAAGGCAATGTTGACAGCAATGGTATATGAAGAGAAGTGCAAGATAAGTCACAAGGAGGATTTTACAGTTCCTACTTGAAGTCAAATTACAATGAGATCCTGGCTTGTTAAAAAATAAAATAAAAAATAATCATCATAGGCTCAGCCAATGATTTCTTTCAACGAAAAGGAAAATAAATATTCCCCTTTTATTCCTGTCCGATCTGGATGGTCCTGCAACATACTCAACCAGTAAGTCACAAACCCCTTGCCAGGTCTGAAAGAGTTAGGATTTTGAGAAATGGTGATGAAAAAGAAGGAATGGAAAATGGAGAGTAAAAACATAATCCAAACACAAATTTTAGAATGCCAGCTCAAAATTATTTCCTCTGACAGTTTATTTGAAAAAAATAATAATAAAATAACTCAACTACTCCAGTTAGCAGTATCATGTTAAATAAGAATCATAAGTTCATTGTCATTTATCTCTTTAAATTTTGTCCACAAAGCTGCTCAGAAGGTGAATTCCAGGACAGTCATTTCCTTAGGAAAGACAAAATGAACAATAAATAATTGAAGTTACTATTGTTAACTGGTCACATGTTATTCATTAAAGAGAAGAGTAGCAGAGATCGAGAGTAGCCGTGCCCAGTTCGTCGTCCATCTGCTTATCAAGTGGCTGTAACACTGATGGGCATTTCACAGTATCTGTTTGTAGTAAACGTCTGCCATTATTAAAGTATGAGTTAGATCAACTGAAGTCATGCGTCTAGTTCTCCTTCCTGTTGTCGGTTACTCTTCTACCCTCCACCTTGGAGTCCAGGAGGTAACGTTCAACATTCAACTTTGTGCTTTTGGCTCATGAGATGTGATGCTCTGGGGGTAAAGTCATTGTTGTGTGCAAGTCCTGCAGTTGCAAACATAAACCATACATCACAGAATTTCATAAGAAAATATCTCATTTTCCTTTCCAAAGAGTCATTAGCTTAACAATAGCCTTCTTGGAAACTGAAGTTCAAGATGAAGTTGCAGTACACTGGCTCAACATGGCAAATTCTTTTCAGCTGGTATTCTCTCTGCCCCAATTATGTACATGCATCATTGGGCATGATAGATGATGAAAATGAAGGTTTGGGTGGTACATCTGGCTTTAAGGAGGGAGTACGTTTCACACCTGACCTGGGCAGTGAGTTGTAGGCATTGATACTAGGCTGCCTAGAAACAGTCACTGTCTGCCCTTGAGCAGCATTGAAATGTATAGAGTCTACTCTTTGCGGAGCAGGAGGAGGGTTATCCCCTCTACCAAAACTCTGATGTCTGGAGAGATGAGAAGAATTTGATGAATTAGTATTGTTTCTTTTGAGGGTTGTCGACTGATGAGTTCTTGTTAGTGAGTTTGTAGGATAGTTTCTCTTGTATTCCACACTGTATGCTGAAGCGTGCATGTCAATGCGCTTGCCCATTCCATTTTGTGACATTGAAGAACTTGGTGGACCTAACGAAGCTTCTCTTTGTGGTACCTTTGGAGGTATGCTATCTAAACTGTCCACCAAGTTGACGCCATGATTAGGACTCTTACTGGCAAGATGTTCTTTAATTGTTTTGTATTCTAGAGTGGAGTTCTGGTTTTCGATAGAAATTTGTGCCACCTCTGTTAGTTTTGGCTGGTCCACATAATCATGTTGGTAACCTTGTTGTGTTATTGGCAGTACCACTACACTCGGAATGTGGCTGGGTGATGCACGAAGAGGCAAATCAGTGGGTATAACAGGGGATGGCATAGGTGGTATATCTTTTGTACAGGCGTTGATAATATTTTGGTTTCTTTCCCAATCTCTGCTACCCCTGCTAGGTTTTTTCTTCTGTTGCAAAGTTGGTGTGGACTCTGGCGTGGGTAATGCTGCCAAGTCAAGGTGGTGCTGTTCAGCTTTGATTAACAGCTTAGCAGTGGTACTTGGTGTGGCAAGTTTTCCATTATGCATTAAAGGTGTAAGGATAGCCTCTGGCTTAGGCTCCTTGCCCTGACCATCACTGAAGAGGCCGCTTAACTTGGTAACACTTGCCATTGATCCTCTACGGGAGTGACTCAGGTCTCTGTCCTTCCTCTGGACCCCATCCACATCTCTTCTGCGATGGTCACAGATACAGTATACAATAATACCAGAGAAGACAGCACCCATGACGAAAGCTAGAATTACAGCTATGGCCAAGAGTGTAACAGGAACAAGTTGATCGTGACCTTTTAGATAACTTTCTCGAATTATTCCTGCAAAAGACAAAAGAAAAAAAAACTACACTTAATAAAATATATTCATTCCAAAGAACTTTTTTTGTTTTGCAAAGTGCTTACAGCTAATCAAAGCATTTCTAATTATTTCATATATAAACATGTAAATATTCTACATAATATATTCAATATTCAAATCACATTCTACCTCTATTTGTTTGGTAATCTTAAAAAAATGTACTGCAACTACACATATGTTTTCCAATCATCTAGACAGCAGAGAAAATTAATGTGTCATATTGTCATGTTTCATTAAATAAATAAAAATTAACATATACAATTCCAAATGCCATAACAGTGACCTGGGGAGAATTTCATGTACCAAATATAATCCTGACAGCATTATAATTAATGTAATGAATTATGTGCAGTATAAAAAATGTCATACATTGTCAAAAATAATCATTTATGTCAGAATTAGTGCAGAGATTATAGTGGGATATATCTAATTGGATAAGTTTGTACATGAATAAACAGAATACTACGAATAGAACAGCTCTGTTATTGGATATACTTGATATAATGTATCATATAACTATAAACACGACTAACAGAAGAAAAGGTTTATAAAATTTCCAGATACATTAAGGATTTATAGTTTCTTATTATTTCTAAGTAAGGATCATGTATCATTTATGCTCCAAATGTATTTATAATTGAAAGGGTAAATGTATCATTGGTGTTATGATATAATGACATCAAATAGCACCAATAATGGTGACTGTCATAATCTCCTTAAAAAGGCTGGTGACATCTCTATACTCTTAACACTTAAAAATTAATTAAGAAAGTCAGGGGCCCAACCTTCTTGGAATAAATATATTTAAAAATTTTCCTTGATAAAAAAAAAGTTCTTGTATTGCTGTATTTTGAAGGGTAAACGTTTTGTACATTCATGACAAATCCTGCCTATGGACTGGTGATAGTATTAAAAAAAAATCACTTGCAATATTTGAGATTTCATGCTCATCAGTTCTAGTATGATATGTACATATGATATAACAATGAGAAACAAAAGAGATTTTAAAAAAATATTCAAAACATTGATAAACAGTAAATAATATCATGTCTGTATACTGGGAGAAGGAAAAAAATTATAAAAAAAGACCTTTTGAATCTAGATAATTTCAGTAGTTTGTGTTTTCTGAAGACGTAGGTGTATTTTGTGTATTATGTTACACATATGTAAACATTTTTTTAATTAAAAACTTTTATCATTCTAGCAAAATATGCTACAATAAGAAACTTATTGGTCTAAAATGGAATTGAATTTTTCATTGAATGAAAAAAGAATTTTTTTTAGCTTCTGATCACTATCTTATGCAAGTTGACCAGTAATTAAGAAAAACAAAATGAAAAAAAGAAAAATGAAGTCCTAAACCAGAATTTCATGCAAAAAAATAGTATCAACTTATTGGAGTCAAATCTACACCATGGCTAAGCTCTCATGGGGACTGGGAAGTGATGCATAGATTTAGCTTCAATAAACGGATTCCATTTTTTTCATGAGACTTTGTTTTAGGCTCAGAATAAGGAAATTGGGCAACTTTCATGCATGGGTATTAACTTGGTGCTTCTTTACCTTTTTTCTTCTATAGGTTAGATAATGATTATACTGTATCTGATTGATCCGGTCATTATGGTTACATGTGTCTATTATCTGTATCAAAAATTCTTGGGTGGATCATGGTAGAAGCCATGACATAATACAAGCCAGGCTAAAGGTCTGTGTGATTATGGTCATTTTTAAGGTGAAAGTCTTCTATGTTTAATGTTCAACATTTCATTTTCATAAAATTTAGATATTTTTGTGCAAAGGCCATCTCTAATTAAAAAAAAATTACAAAAAGAGTTGTTCAAGGTGTTCAATTGATATCTAGTTTTCCGTTTTGCACTTTCCGGATGTCAGGAAAGTTGGAACGAAAGGGCAAATTGTTTTGTGACTATTAATGTCTAAATTCTGTAATGGTCTACAATGTTATTTATCATGGTATATAAAAAATGTTATATTTATTTAATTAATCATGAAAAATCTAACTATAGATAAATATCTGCATAGTAGCACAGCATTATAGGAGTTAGGTGTGATAATCTATCTTAAGGTAATAGATTACAAAATCTAACTAAACTAAGAACAAGTTTACCCAATAAAATAGTTACTTATTTCATTCACAAACATTTGTGTTCAAGCAGTTCAAATTTATGATGTATGTGACCAAATCTACCCAATATAAAGCTTAAAAAACTACAATTCCTATTGTACACACACAAAAAATTGTACA
This sequence comes from Engystomops pustulosus, assembly GCA_019512145.1. Lineage (NCBI taxonomy): Eukaryota > Metazoa > Chordata > Amphibia > Anura > Leptodactylidae > Engystomops > Engystomops pustulosus. Next base: position 266,195,398 of record CM033641.1, on the reverse strand, counting down.
GTATGATCAACACCTTTGTCTATTATAGTTGCTAAAAGTTTGTGAATGACATTAGTAGCAGTTTTACACGAGCACCTTGCATCTTAGGTGTACATTATCTACATTTTGTCTAGGTTTAAAGATATAAAATTAGAAAAACAAAATGAAAACATTTACAATAAAAAATAAAATGTCTTGCAGTACCCACCTAATGTTTCTGTGTTAGCTTTATTTGTATGTACAGTCGTATCACCAGTTCCCCTTTTCTCTATGGCAAGTAGTAATGGAACAATGGAGTCGCAAGAGTCTACAGGTCATATCCTGTAGACCCCGTTCCAATTTGCGTTTAGAGCAATGCAAATGAGCTGCTTTTGTTTAAAGAAATCGTTCGTGTGGACATCAAAAACAAAAAGTTTCACAGCGTTGATATAGTGCCATTTGAAAAGAATGGTTCATAATACTGATGGAAAATAAGTAGTGGGCAATAGAATAAGAAATGAGAATGGATAGTTATAAAGATAGAAAAGAGGAATGGAAGATATGGAAGTAGTTGGTGAAACTAGAAAAGTTAAAATCTGCACATGTGCAGAAGTTCATCATTTTGAAAAAATATAAAAATAGTAAGACACCCAAATACTTCTTCAACTTTGTTTTTCATTTAATTATTTTTTAAAAAGTTTAAAATTAAAAAAAAATATATTTGTTATGTGGGAAAACATCTGGGCAGAGCAGGGTGTGGTCTAATAGTTTTAATTTTAGAGTAATCCAGAGAGGCCTTCATATGCGAATTACCTGCCAATATGTTTATTGTTCTCTGCCAAAAACAATAAAAGGAGAGCAAATTCTCACTAATTATTCCTTCACATGTTTTAGGGAATTCAATTGCTGAAGAATACAAGAACAATATCTTTGACTAATCGGCTCGCTCCACCGATGTCCAAAGGAAATGTCTGTAGAAATAGGACCAGCTCTATAATTTGCGGCAAAGCCACTCAGCACATGCTAAATGGTTCATGCACCTAGATTCACCGCACCTTGAATATGCACAATATAGGCTGTAAATTAGCTACCATCACGGTTTTTGCGGCTGCCATCACGGTCCCCATTTACGTTTGTGTGCATGAGGTCTAAGGCATAGTTGTATGCTCACAGATTTAATTTTTCTAATTTCAGTTAGTAAAGTTTGTTGCTTCTTGCTACCGCTAATTCAGAAAGCCAGAAATTACTCTTCTACAATACTTATAAAGCCGTGCTGCAAGCTAACCTATGAACAATAGTTCACACCAAGCATGGAATGTGAAAAAGAAATAAAAATACTGGTTTCAAAAAGCAAAGAAAAGCCTGAATGGTCTACATTAGCCTAAATGGTCTACATCTCCTAATCTTGCCAATCGAGGAGCTGTCAGCCATGTATTCTATTGATTGGACCGGTTATACTGTACATGATTGATGGATCAGGCACTAGCATAGATTTGTTAGAGTCTACGCATGTGACCCCCCCAGGGTTAAACAAAGGCCCTTCTGTGCAGACTATACATTCATATACAAATTCACATTCCATTTGCTAAACTTGGTCAAATCCTTAGCTCATAAGTACCATTTCACTTTAGCTGAAGTAGTTTCTTTTAAGAAATAATAATGATCTTATATTAAAAAACAAGTTTTGTCTCTTTCTTTTACAGTAGCCATATCAGTATTTGGCACTCATAAGCTCTGTGACTGTTGTGATAACTCTCTTTGGGAATGGGGTGTTCAGTGATAAGTAGATGTTGGTCAAAGATGCATTGGAATAATCAGCTGAAATATTTTTTGATCTAGTATGATTTTCTTCTTCCATGAGTATACTTTAAAGCATTTGGCATGACATGGTAGATATTTACCAACTGAGTGGTATACATGCCTACTTGTTGCAAAAAAGTATGGTTGAACACAAGATGCAGTAAAGCATGAATAAAAGGAAAACTGCATACTGCATGTAGTCCCTGGTCTTGTAGACCAATTTACTGTAACCCACTATACCCCCCTGACTCTTCTATAGACTTAACACTTGTGTCCCAACTTCAATATGACCCCCATACCATATACAGTATGGAACCCTCTGATCCAATAATTATGGACCATTAACCTCTACACATCTATATATTAAACCACATTCCTTTACTCCTATATACTTTGTCTTTCTTAGCTGCATCTCCCATAGTTTATGACACACTGCAAGCCAGGGTGGAAAAAGACAAAAAAATGTCCTACTCTTGAAAGCAACCCCTGTAAATAGATGTCCTAGTCACAGGTCCTGAAGTGTCCAATCACAAATAAAGTCCTAGTGGCCTTCAGAAACAAGATTGCCAAGACTGGAGATCTTGATGCAGTCAGTGCAAAGAGGTTTAAATACCCACATGAAATCTCTTACTAATTTTTGAAACCGGAAAAACTCAGGTTAAAATAACATGGTATCACATGGATTTAAGTTCTCCACAACACAGAGAATGGAATGTACTGCAAAACCGCAGAATTGTACTGTAAAATTTCACTGTGGCGTGTTAATGATCTGAGGTTAAGTAGATATATGTACAAAAGAGGCTCTTCAGGCTTCTGCAGACGCAGCGTTCAATTCAACCACTTGTTAGGAAACTAGCTGACTTTATACCTAGGTTAACACGCTATGAGCAAAAGCATACAGTCAAAACTGTGCTGAGCTGGCTGAAGCCCCGACAAATAAATGCACTCCAGACGTGCTCCACCATGAAACACTCACATTCAGAACATTTTGTGTGCATGTACACAGATACACATCATAACTATGAGATTGTTTTGGGAGGCTGTTAAGAACCTCCAGTATTATTAAGATTCGGAGCAAGAATTTATCATCTCCCTGATGTGAACGTTGAAAAACCCAGCAGTTCAGTAAAAGAATGCACAAAACAGGTCAACTCCCTCTTAGAGGCATTAATCATTAACAACAGGGGACATTTACTTGGCGCTAACACAATGTTCTCCTTGCACAAAGCCAAACCTCTCTAACTGTATAGATTGATAATTCAGTATGAAAAGGAGATTGATAGTTAAACTAAAGATTGAACCTACATGAAAGAACTGTGTGTAATAGTCCAAAGCCGATAAAACCAATATATTTTATTTAACTTTGCCGATGTATATTTTAAGTGAAGTAGAGGCGTAAACCAACATTTTGCAATATGCTGAGAGAAATGAATCATTTGATATGAAGCTTATCAACTTATAAGAGCAAATAATTATGATGGACACATACATATTGCCATATATTTTAAATATCTAGGGGTTTAATATATGTATCAGCAGAGTGTGCACGTTTTTTAAACTGGGATCGGAAAAAAAGGGATTTTACTAGACCTTTGATGGCAGCTTATCTACACCAAGAACAAAAGCTTTTGGCTTGTCTGAATTCAACTCACAGTCCCCTGATATTTTATGTTGAGGAAGTGTCGGAAAGCCGCCATCTACATTAAACAGTTCTTCAAAAATTGATGCTTTGGGCCGACGTTGATCAAATGTATCTGATCCTTTATATTTGATTGAAAGGCAATGGACTGCTGTATATCAGGCCATTCTGTCCAGGGGTTGGGCTGGTGGACATGATATTTGTATAATTTGTGTACATCTTTACCAAAGCCATTTAGTTTGATTTTCAGGGTGTTAAAATATTTACTTAAAAAATTATGTTTAATGTATTTATGACAGCATCCCTTTCTACAACCAGAGTATCAATACCGATACGTATGATTTTTCTTTTAAATACAGTAGTGAATAAGTAGTTAGTAGTTGTAGTACTAAATTATCCATGTTTACAATCCAATTTAACAGGGTGGAGTCATTATTGCTGTCTAGAATCAAACTGGGAGATTTATCAGAAGTGTCTGAGAGCAAAAATGGTGTTGCTGCTCATGAACGTATCAGAGCTCAACTTTTATTTTCCCGCAGCAGTTTATAAAATGAAATCTTAGCTTATTGGTTGCCCTTTGCACTTCCCCAAAGGGTAAGAATTATCACCACATTTATTGAACTACTTTTTGAGACACAACTGTCTCAACTGAGACAAAAAAAAAGCCTCAATGGAGACAAAATTGTGAAAATGTATGATAAGTCCCACATGTTGCAACCCCTCTAATAGTGCCAGATACATCAGGAAGCTCTGGCCTTCTTACTTATCTGGTGGCTGGGCTGCGCAAATGTAAGCTATTAACAAGAAACCGTTCAGTTTGAGCGGTTGCAGGCAGAGCGGAAGGAATGACCTGCGCCTCCCACTCTGCCACTGGTCACACCCATTTACATCTAGTAATTTAGATTATTTTAGGACTTGTATGCCAGATAACTATTGTACAAGTCCTGGTAAATGTCCTCAATGGTCTCAAAAAGTAGTACAAGAAACCAAAGTGATATTAAATCCCCTCCAAAAACTTTTGAAGATTTTGTAACAAGCAGTATTCCAACATTTTCATGGTTATCAGACAATGGTTATTTTTAGGCAGCCCGTAGAATATATAAATGATGGCCCTACAATGCATACACCCCAGAGATAATGAATATGGTTATGCCGAAATGATCAAACCGTTAACTGACCAGTGTCATGGGGGCAACACAGAATCTGTGATCTCAAATAAGGTATATGGTGCATATTTGAGTTTCAAGGGCTTTAAAAGATCAATCAAGAGACCCAAACACAGATCCTGGCATCTCCCTTGGAAACATTGCCAACAGCTTCCACACACAAACTGGCAGACTGCTAAGAGGCAATCTTAATTCACCACGTTTCTCTGTGGCAGAGAAAATTGAGGGTAAATGTAATAACTCCATTTAGAAAATACAAAATTACATAAATATGTATTTGTCACAGCCAAATGACAGTACAATTTGTCTAGGAAGAAGAAAAGTACAATTTACTTGGGTCTGTTCAGTACAGCGATGTTATTACCAGTGAAATCCACTTTGCAATAAAATGAGAAAAATGATAGTCACAAAGGCCAAATCAGACACAGTGATGAAATGGTTACCGAGGTTTTCCAGGCTCTAAATCTATCAATGATGCATCCTCAAAGTTAGATCTGGATAAACCTCCGTGATCATCCTGCTGACCTTTGCTTTACTTTCATGGGATATGACAGGTGGCAGATTTGTTGCTGAAATTTTAAATTCTACATTCTAGATTTGTTGCAGAAGATCCAAAAAGTTTCTGCAAGTGAAAGAAGTTTGTGCAGCATGAGCATGAACCTCTCGAAACCTCTATGCAGATGACTAGACAGTCACGGAAACGGCTGCAAGAGACTTCTATGTCAACATATTCTCGTCCTTGACAAAATCAATATATAAAGTATTCCAATCTTGTATTGTGTGCTAAGGAAAGCTTCTCACACATTACACACAGACATATATTTTCACGAAGTCAAGCTGTTTCACTTTGGCCAATGAACCTTTCAGTACCAGACCCGAAATCTCCAACACTTGTGTCTTCCGCCTGTTCCGCTGTGCACGGTTAGCTAAATGCAAAACCAATTGGCACGTTTGAAAAAGTATTTGAAGAAGCCGTCTTCACTTTAGTGCTTAGAGAGTAATGTAGAACAGATGGCTTTGTATGAAACTTAAACATTGGCAAATGGACGTGGAATGCCCTAAATTAAAGACAAGATTTTTTCACGAAGCTACTAATTAGTTTCAAACTTCCAATAATGGAGCGTGTTGCAGCCGGTAAGTTTTGCATGCAGTGGGTGTTAAAGCTATTTTGAGCTTTTCATCTTCAGGCGAAGCTTAACGCGGATAAATGTGATTCAGCCCACTTGCCTTCCTACCACCTTGAGATATCATTTGCCTGTTGTGCCAATTATAATCTGCACATCAGAGATGCTTAGTGAAATTGCGAGCAATTATTTCCCATTTATATATTCCTTTTTTGCAAGTCCTGAATTGAGACGATTGTTGTATTTGGATAGGGAAGCCGTCTGTATGCCAGAGTCATAACAAAGTTACAGGAAACATGCAGAGAATTAACTAATATTGTCCCAGAAGTATATAACATGAGTCTGTGCTAAGACCTCTGATGTAATATGCATTAGTCTACCACAATGATTGAAAACGTTTTATTGACAGACTAAATGGCTGCTTTACATCTCACAAGACAATAGCACCACTCCTGTCAATTGGAAGTTTATGGTATTACAGCTCAGTCTAATTTAAGTAAATATAACGGAGCTGCAGAACCAAACAACGCTCATTGGTGCATATTCTGGAGAATAAATACATTATTTTTAGCCATTTACTACCCTGTAAATATTCTAGGTCCTTTTCAAGTCTGTTACAAGGCATATGACCTTTGTTTTGATCAATCTACAGACTGCCCTTCCTGTAATATTAGATTTCTACTGTATATTACTTTCTATATTGGGAATTTGGGTAGAGGGGATAAAAAACATTTTTGTTCCAAATTATAAATTTTCTTTTAAGCCTCTAATTTTAGATATGTGTTTTTGTTCCATTGAGTCATTTGAGTCTTTTTTACAACTAACGTTAAGAAACATGTGCAATGTATTATTCAGGTGCTTCTAACCTTCACCTGGGAGACAGCAATCACATTGAAGGTCTAGAGGAGTTTTTTTTTTTTTTTTTTTTTTTTTAAGTCTGGTCTTGCAAGCACCAGGACAAATAAATCTGAGAGACGTCCTTGGTGGATACATCTAAATAAAGCTAATGCATCCTAATTGAAAAGTCTGCTTGACAAATCCTGTCTAGCTTTATTTGGTTGAGGACGCATAATGCAGCCATAGAGCTGGTAACTGTAGAAGAATAGAGCAAAAACCCCATGATTTTAATAAAACATTTTGATGGCAAGAAAAAATTAATTTATGCAAAGCCACTGTAACAGACTGTATAAAACTCAGCCTGCACTGTCTATTTTACGCGTCTACACCAGAGCTGCTTTTAATCTTTATAGCAGGAAGTGCTTCAGACTGCAAACACCCATAGACTAGAATTTAAATGAATGCAAAATACTTGAATATCATTTGCCATTTTGGACACTATATACTGTTATAGCTTTTGTACACGTTATATTTCCATGTGTACTGTAAACGAAGGCATTCTTGGGTTTTCAATTCCACTGAAAACCCTTCAGCTGGAAGAATTTGCTGTGAAAAAAAACCCCACCTACTTACCACAGTGGAGGTTCTTCCAAGGCTCCAGTGGCGGCTCTCAGTCTGCGACGCTCCAGTCTTCCAACAATGTGCAAGACAAAGCTTTGTAATTTTGGAAAAAAATCTTATTTGTAAACCTCCTAACACTGAAAGCAGATTTTAATAATCATTTTATTCTGCGTGTGACCACTAAGCCAATTAATGGCTTCCGTAGCCATGTCTCAAAGAATGTCTCATGCCCGCTAGGGTAATGGGTTGACTCGCCAGTCACGTGCATAATAAAATTTAAGATCTGGCAGGATTGGAAGCACCAGAGACAGGAAGCTGCCACTTGAGCCAGGGGGGAGGTGGGAGTGATGCCTATTGGAAGGTAGAATTAATCTCAATTCCTCTTTTAAAGGGATCAAATTAAAGTTATGCAGTCATGTAGAATCATGAGTAAGGGTGTCTAGCACGTATTTACAAATGGATTAATAAAGCGGCAAACTGTTTTTATGGAGCTGGATGTTTCAACTCTTTCATGTTAATATTGGGGTCTGCTTGAATACTTTACATCCGTGCTGAGGACAAAACAGCAAGTGGTCAATTGGGTGAGCTGGAGAGCCCTTATAGTGACTTTACAGTATAAGTACTCGCTGACCAAGGAAAGGCAAAGTTGATTTCTATAACAAATATAGTAAAATTAAATTGACCCAAATCAATAATGTTATTTGACTCTATGGATTCAATAGTATTGCATCCCATCATAATACTGTGCCTGTTTTCATGATGTTGAGTCAAGCTTTTACCAGCTTGCCAAAAAGTATAATGACCAGTTGGCATCTCTATCAGCTGTTAATCACAAGGGGAATAGTAATGACAGATCCTTGGCTTAACAGAGACAGGAGACACTAAAAACATAGACAAGGCTACCCCAGAACGTGCTGACAGCAAAGCTTACTTCTACAGAAGTCACATAAAATATTGCCGTGTCCATTACAGACCAATACAGCTGGAGAAACCATCTATACCACCTTCTCTATTTCAGATGGAAATGTGCTATTCAGAATTAGGGCATCTGATCCTCGATGGTGTCATGAGGTCCATGACAAGAGTTCTGCAAACAGATGCTTCTTATCAAACTTATCAGATCACACTAGAGTTCTTGGACTAGATTCTCTCTGCTGATACCGCAAACTGCTCGGGTTTGCATCTGGGAAATATAATTATATGTGCATATGCTAAGCACACAACCCTTTTGGGTATACTGGAAACAATGTCCTTGTAGGAAAATGGATCACAGAACTACAGAGCCTTCATCAATTTAAACTCTACTTGCCGTAGTCGAGTTGACAAGGAAACACTGTTTCTTAGCACATAATAAAATTTACCCAAAAAATGGGCATGCTATGACAATAGTCACTTTGTTATGTGGAGAGGTGTAAAGCTTTCTGGAAAAATATATAGGTCTTAAAAGAAAGAGGTAATGGAAAAACAGCAGGTCTCATTTTTACTGAACGGAAAGCTGGAGACTGGTATCCATTTCAGATTGGAGAGACATCTGCTTCCTGAAATATTTATCAGTGTTATCACAGGTGCCTCAGCCGAGCATTTTATCGACAGATGAACAGGACGCTGCAGCTGCCTATGAGCATGTGTGAACTGTGCCACTTGGCAGCCATTTTTTATTTCACTAACAATAACACCGGATTACAACATACCATATGGATAGTCAAAACATATTTATAATAGCAAGTATATGTTTCTTTAGGACGGGGTCAAACGAGGAATTGCAAAGATCAGAAGTCATGGGGTAAACCAACAGCATAAAGAAGTGCATGTCTTTTTGCTCAGTGGGAGTTTATCTCCATTAGCCTGGTCCTATGCAATGCAGGCATACCACATACAAATCCAACCTTGAAGGAATATACCACTCTGGCAAGATCCACTCTTCTTTTAGCTGTTAGTGACCCTGTTTTTACAAAAATAGGATTTAAAAGTTATGCAAATTATGTTAATGGTACCTGAGGCCCATCAAGCTCATTTGCATAATTTTCAAGCCTTGTTTACATAAAAACACATGCATCAGCTGCTAAAAGGAGAACAGATCCTGCCAGAGGGGGTGCACACCTGCATGCAAGTGTGATTGGTTTACAATCTTTTAAGAAGTCCTCTAAAACCACAAATGGAGGCACAGGTCAAGCGTTGAGTCTTCTTTATATAAGAATGTAATATTCAAACAATCTATTAAGAAGTTTGATATAATTGAGGGGCCCTTCAGGACCCTCATCTATTATAACCCATAGGACCCTTATCTACTGATCAGAAGAGCGCACTTTTTTTACATTACTTAGAAGAGTCTTTTGGTTCAAACTGCCATACTTTCTCCATAGCTTTTGTTCTTTTAGCTTCTCTAGCTTTCTTACAATCTGTGACATTATGTCTGATGGACACTAAACTGCAGAGACCTCCCACTTGATAGTTCACTTACACAGAGTGGTAAAACTAATGTCACTGAAAAAAATGGGGAAGTCTAGGGAAAAATAATTATATATACAAAAGTAATTGGTGGCTCTTATATTACTATTCTTCTATGTCGCTATGTGTTTCCTATTCATAACATTTTCATAATTGACAAACATGCTAATATATGGAATATCTCTATCATTGTGCCTATACCAATGAGCAGTGGCTGGGAACCTATATCACGGGTGCCAAAGGTGGTACTTAGGACCCTCTCTGTGGGCATGTGGGCCATCCTTGGCTGACTGGGACTGCAGGATGAGGCATTGAGCACTGTCTGGCAAACTCTGTGCTGGGGCAATGGCCCATGTGCCCACAGAAAGGGTTCTAAGTGCTACATTCAGTTCTAATTTAAAGCACCACACCTGGACCTAGAGGAAAAGTGAAGATGTGCAGATAGGGTTAGATTACCATTGCAGCTCTTGCTTGGGGCCCCAATGATCCCTCCTGTTTGGAGGCCCCGGAGGGAGGCTACTATGATAATCCAAGTTTGCCTCCTTTTTTCAGTGGAATTGGTGTCCTTAGGATTCCAATACTGTTAAAATAGGTGGCATAGCACGGAGCGATATGTTAGCAATAAATTATTGCTCAAATCATCATGTTGGCACTTTGCAATGAATAAGTGGGTGACACTCAGTCTTGCCAATCTTTCCCCTTATAGCCATAGGGCACATATATACAGCATGTACATTATATGTGCATTATACAGTTAAGAAACACATTACAGTCTCCTCTTGTCCTCTGAAAGTGTCAACTTTGCTGAAACATATGCAAATGTTAACATTTGCATTTTCACGTGTTATATCACAGCATAAGAGCTAATTTATGTAAATACAGCACAAGTTTGATAAGCCTATTTATCAGTGCTGCATCCTCGTGTTTATCCCTGATAAATATTCTTGGGCAAACATTGACTTAAGCATGTGTCATTTTATATTGTGTAACGCTAATGCATGAATTGAAATGAGATGTCCTCTTTTATTAAGGGAGTCGAGCACATCAAAACCAGGGGAGTGATTTTTTGTGTCACAACATTTAATACATTAACTGCGTCGTCAACACAAAGGCCAGTTAAATCTTTGTGAAGAAATGTTTACCCACAAAAAACAATGGCCTTTATGTATTTACTGATGTGTATAATAGATACCCGATAGGGGAGAAGATGTCAAGAGCTTTAGTGCAGAGACTGGCTTGATGCTTATATTTTAAGACCGGACAGATTATAAGATTAAAGATTTTGCAGTAGGCAGATGTCTCCTTATCAATAACGTTAAACGACACAACAATGTGACCACAAGGTGGCACTATTCTAGTAATGTCTATGAGAAGTTTATTTTTCAGTGGAAATGTAAGATGCAAGGTAACTTTTATGTAATCCAAATACACACAGTTAATCCATGCATGGTTTATTCACCTGTTAAAAGACAAAGCAAAAATCCTACTAAGCTCTGTGGAGAGATTATACAGCATGTTTGTGATGGATACATTTTTATTTATTTCTTTTTAACACATTTGCTTTCTATACCTTTTTCATTGATTTCTTACATGGATTATAAAATAAAAATAGGATAAATAGAGCATCGGGAAATGTCAGGAGATATGGTGTAGCATGGACCTAAAACATGATGGAATAACCTTGCTGCATAGAGCGTTTTTAAGTTCTGCCTACACTTTTGTTAGAAATAGGGCAGATGTACACGACAATGAATATCAGCATCTTGCCTTTTTCATGGATCATTCAAACTATTGGGTTTGAAAAAACGGATGCCAAACTGATGCAAATCGGTTGAGGAAAACGGTCTGCTTATCTCGAATATATCGACACAATGCTTTTTGATATGCCAACAGAGCCCCATTAACCCTGCTGACTAAAAAGGGGTATGTTGAGAAGCTCTCATCATTCTACAAGGCAAAATAATAATGTTGCACTGTTTAACAAAGTATTTCTTCAAAAGATCGCCGAGCCAAGATGTACCGGTAAACAACAAAAAAAAAACCGATATGTTACGATTGCTATTCATAGGCTAAAATATGGATGGTAGATCTCTCCATTGACTTTTAAAAAGAATGTTAACACAAAAAAAAATATCCAGTCTAAAGTGAAATGTTAAATATCTGGTCATGATTTGTCAAGCTACTATGTTTTAACGTAATTATATAATTTTTTACTATAATGCTTATCAATCTGAGTCACTGTACAGGATATCAATTACAAGTCTCTGTCTTCATCCAAAACTGTTTAGTTTTAACCCCAAACCACTGAATGACTATTAAAGTATTTAACATTGATTTTGAGTGTGACTTCAATTGACTGTGGAATATCATTTGGTCATAGTGATCATCAGTTCCAGACCTAAAAATATCATAATGTTTGTAGTGAATGCTCAGACCCTTTTCTTTCATGTCCCCGGCCACAAGTCGTGTGTGAGGAATAGAAGAACCATTAAACTAACATTACTTGTCATCTCATCCCACTTGTTTATTCTAAGCTCTGACCTCTGTGTTCAGTAAGGAAAAGTCAACTCCAGTAAACATCAATATAACTGACTAAGTCTAATGAAAGAGAACTCCAGACAGAATGCCCCAAGGAAAAGTCAGCATTCAGCCAGGGTTTTTACCACTCCAATGAACAGATCTGGGGGGTTGTTTATCAAAAGTTTAAACTTGGATTTTGAACTGGGGCAGAAAACCCATAAGCACCATTAAAAAATAGTCCATTACATCCATTAACCTCAATGGAAAAAGAAGGCACAGTGGAAATGGAGCATGTCTTGAAAACTAATACTGTGCATTTAGAGTGTTCTATGAATAGGTCATACATAGTCCTAAGTGTCCTTTAGCTCTATTATAGATTAAATGACCTATAAAACAGGTGAATTCACATGGTAAAAAGCTAGATTTGAAATGTCATGTATTTTGCATATGTACTTTTAACTGTAAATTAATGTAATAACAAAAACTGCAGTCACTTAGTTACTAGCATTCTTAATAGAAATATAAAACTTTCATTACAAAAAGGTTTTGTATAAATTAAATAAAACATTGCAAACCTTTTAATTTTAATTACAATTTCCTGTTTTTCTTATTTTTTTGGTTTATTTTATGTTACTTTGGCAAATGTGATTTTACTGTTCACTTAGGCATCCCTCCAATAGGAGTTTTCCAACACATCTGCAGGGCATTTATTCTTATCATGTCATTGGACAGGAACACATTTCCTCTTCCTGAGAACATTTCCACTTAATCAGCTAGTTATCCTAGTTCACTGTGATGTCTCCATATAAATATTGGCATCTATATATGTATAGGGGTAATATATGTAGAATAATCCAATAATAATAATAATAATATATATATATACGTATATTTTCAAATTTGGATATGATTACATGATTTTAGACAGCTTAAGATATCCTCTGTTGCTTGCCAAAGTGTTGAGCAACCAGTTAGCTGGAGATATGGCCTTGATAAAAAGTAATTCTAAACATGAAATGTTCTCATTTTTACAAAAAGTGTTTACAGTGTTGCTCATATTAACCAAGAGACCAAACCTTGCTCCAACAATATAAAAACTGCTAACTAAATCCTCTACACACCACTAACAACAACAATCTACCAATTTTTGCCAGCACTAGACCCTAGATCTGTTAATGGAGACTGGTCACACTTATGTATTTGTGTATTTTCATCTAAACAATGGCGCTTAATTTTTGGAATATATTTTGGCAGAAATGTTTCATAAAAAGTGTTTCAATTTTATTTATTACAAATAAACCTGTCCAGAAACCAATCCATTATCCAGACCCTACTCACTGAGATGTACAGAGGTATAATAAATCATATCATCACACGCCTACACATTTCAGTGAATATTTATTGTTGCTCTAGTATGGAAGACTCACAAATTGATTTCAGTGATACCTATTATGCAGACCAGATTACCTGTAAAAGACTTTTATGCTGTTTTTGAATTGTGTTTTGAAAAGAAATTCAACCACGACGAGGAGGAGCTTCAACCAAAAGCAGATCCGTTTCGACCCAAAAGCTTGCCAATTGGGAATTTAACACCAGTGTGCCAACAAAACACATATTTTCCAAACCCAATAACAGATTTTTTTAGAAGCTTCTCCCCCCTTTCTTTGAATTGGGTTTCTAAATACAATTCTGATACAGTGTTTAAATGAGGCCTCAGCATTCTGGACGTAATTTTCTACTTTGAAAAGACCACTTCCCAGCGGTTACTTTTCAATGCAATTTTGGGTAGATTGTCTTAAAAAGGTTTCAAGCATATTTCAACTCAAAGCTCTCAGTCTGTTAGATCACCCCTGTAATGTAAATTTAACTAGGTATTACATTAAACATATTAAACATATAGGCACATAAACAATTTTGGTATCTCAGTCTACAAGGTTGTAAGCTACCTTTTTTTTGAGACCTAGGGAGGTCACATATTTACTGAAATGCCATCATTAATCATGATTTGTCAAGAGTAAACACGAACGTAAATTGATCTACGTGGAATAATTTTCCATGACAATATATTAGAGAAGCAGAAAGACAAGAAGCGAATTGTTAACAAACCCGAAGTTCAACCTCGAAGACAATGGTTCTATTACTCGTGATGAGGAAAGAAAAGCAGCTCACAACTGCGCCTAATTTATCAAGCTCATTAAGTAAGCTGGGAAGGCTCCAGACACTAGGAGACATCAAGATAAAACAGGGAAGTTGGCAGCATTTACCTATAAGTTATAAACATCTAAAGAAAGGTGCAAGGAGAAAATAAACCAGACGAGGACCAACAGGGAAGGTCAATGGAAATGCAGCTTAATGAACAAAGAAAATGAATTAATTTTCTCCTTATTGCATGTAGAGCTGCATCTGACACCTACAGGTTCAGTTAGTATATCTATTACACATAGACACAAGCAGTATGTCATTACCAATAGGATAAAGCCTTGGAATATATCACAGAGAGACTGGTTTTCTTAGATGTTCTTGACTTAAAAGGCATCAACACCTTTGCTTACAAAAGACCATTCATTCTTAGCCTGTATTTGTAAAATGTTCTTTTGTTTTATTTTTCCAGGTATACATATTGACTTCCAATGGATAGACATTAGTAAATGTATGAATTGAGCTAGCTACAGACAAAAAGATGGGGCTTTCATTCAACAAGCATATCATTGAGCTTTTGGAGGTGCAACTAAGCTTATAGATACAATAAGCAGGAAAACTTTGGAGCCATAGTTCAATGGTTTCAGTAAATGTAACAATACTTCCTAATGATTAAAGAATTGCTTGACCTATTAATAATTATCATTTCTATGGAGATCTTTACAAGTCAACTAAAATTCTTCTAGCTATCCAGAACTGTATTACTTTAGTCATATTCCTTATATTCATGCCCATAGGTCTTGCTATATCAGAGGTTAAAGGGGGTTGTCCCAAGATTTAACATTTTTCTATCCTTATGCTTGTGATTCATGTCTGATCACTGGTGGCCCTACCAATAACTGTAGCTGAGTGGGGTTAAAAGGGGTTGTCCAAGAGTTGTGAAAAAAACCCAAAGGTGGCCGGAGGGGGCTTCTTAAATTAATAAAGATCTACTTATTATTACTTGTTTTTTTTCACAACTCTCGGACAACCCCTTTAAGTTGTCTTCATCCTACTAAAGTTGTGCATGTCAATCTTGTGTGAACTAACATCTCCTCTTGATACAACTATAATCCACTGTTTGTAAATAAAATGCTAATCTAAGAATTCATCAGTTTTACTTGAGTAGCTCCCTGTTAAGTCTGAATGTTAACCAAATTTTAATTTAGCCAAGAGTTGTCTATGTCTATGGACAACTATAAGGAACAGGTATAACACGGTCAGCATTGGACTGGCCAACCTGAGTTACCAGAGGATCTTTTTCTAGGGATCTTCTTCTATCCTAATTCTGAACCAAAGAGAAACAGTAGAAGACAACTTAATTTAGAGGCTAGTGGGGTGTATATCCTAGGTGGTGGTAAAGGGTGGGCATCCAGAATAATTTATCTGGTGGGCCTGAGGATCCTCAGTCTGTCACTGGCACAGCTGCATAGAACACTGTATTGAATGAAGCCCCATTAGTCCAGCTGGTAAAGACATGATTCCCAAAATCAGAATTACATGTAATGTTCTTACGCTATCCATTAGAAGTTTTATGATAAATATATAGATACGTTTATCACCAAGAAGTAGATTTAACAAATATATGCTAGGATGAATGGAAAGAATTTTAGATGTTAATGTCACTTTAAGGGAAGGAACCGAGGAGGGAGGCTAAGTACAATGGTAGCAGGAGGAGGGAGAGGGGTTAGTGTAGGAAGTGATTTTAGTAAAACTTGCATAAGTGAGAAACACACAAAAGTCTATGAAAATTAAAAAAAACACTGCACAGTAATAAAACATACACTGGAGTTGTATCACAATTGCTAAGCATATGAGGATAAGCCAGCTTTCTGACAAGCAGCAGTATGCTGTGTAGATATTCATTTATACATATTTTTTTTTACTTGTATGAAAATTTGTCTGCACAACTCCAGAGTATATTTAGCTAATTAAGCAGTGGTGTACAAATGTCACATCCCGATGAGCCAAGCAATTTCATGGGCCACCTAGCACATCCTAATCCTCCAGGTACCTGTGCTTGTGCATATGTTGAACATATGGATGTGACATCATCAAACCACTAGTGTCATTGCAAACCAAGCAGCAAGTGAATTAAAAATTAGTACACAGAAGGTTTTGACTGTCAGTGTGAAAATGAAAGAAGACACCTTCCACAGGAATTACACTTAATAACACCACATAGCACTTTGCAAAACAAAAAGTGAAAACAAAAACTGTAGTCCACAAAATCAAAGTCATCAGCAAAAGTGAAAAAAAACCAACACAAAAATTAAAAACAAAACATCAAGCATTTAACTGGATTTTGTGTAGAGCACGTTTACTCGTTGTCTTCCCGTTTTATGCTGTTGCGGTTTATTCGGGAATAAGTGGACAGACAGACAAGGAGTATTAAGCACACAAATGTGATAATGATAAAACACCCATGCGTAACCTCTGCCACCATTGTCTTGTATTCTTTACATGTTGGTGTGTGGGATGCTTTCAGCTTAGTCAATATGATAGTCACAATACCATTGATGGAAGCCCATCTCCCAATAGTAACAAAATAAGAATAAAGCAAACAATTAAAACCATTATGCAATGTTACCACCTAAATATCAGACACGTGTGAAAATGTATTGTCTATTGTCTCATTGACTCCTCTTTTATCCAATGACAACAATCTACAGATTCTTAGCATGTCTCTGGGTTGCGTTTCTATTTGCAGTGCAAGTTTTCTGGTTCAGCACCTCGTTCATTAATCATGTCTTTCTTTAACACCCTGGAGAAGCAGTCGAGCACAATGTGATATCTATTATTTGGCGTAATGACAGGAGAGAAACATCAAGATAATGTTAAAATTAGTTCTTTGGATGATTTGGAGGAGATAATGGGCTGGTTCAGTGTGCCATCTCTTCATGAATAGGTCAGAAATCATAAAGAGTTCCAAATTTCTACCCTTTTACAGAAGATGATTGAATTACTCATTGCATAAGGCATTCCTCTCTTTTCATGGGTTAATAATCTGAGGCCACTACTTTAATCAGTAAAATAAAATTAGCCAATGGGTTCTGCTGTGTAGTCAGTGGCTGAGGATATCATAAGTTAGGGGTCGATTGTTCTAGGTTATAGGTCAATGACTTTCATATTGTCTGCATTCCCTTATTGGAATAACAAAGGACATCACCCTTTTATCCTACCAAGTGCCCATTATGAGGTAATGTGTATAGAAAATGGGTCACACATGCAGGATGCTCGTAACCAAATGTTCACGACAGTTAAGAAATGGTAGTCATTATCTCCTTAAACTCAAAGTCATTATCTTCTTTGATAGGTTATAGAAAAACGGGTGTATTAAATTAGTGTACAGTCACAAAACAATTTAGGCCTAATATTATTATAGTCCCGACCTAATAGCTTACAGATTCCAGTCTGACATGGCTGTGTAGAGTTGAACTGAAAGGTTCTTCTGATTTTTCTGGGACATTATTTGCATTTTGTGGCATTTGCTTTATGATAAAACTATACATATTTTAGATGAATAAAAAAAACATAAAAACAAAAGAAACATTGAAATACAAAACAAAACATCAACATATATTATGCATGTACATAGATTGCTTATCTGAGGACCACCTGATTTGTCCATCATATTGAACTAATTCAGCTGAAAGCATCCACACCATGTAAAATCACCTCCCTCCCCGATTGACTTCTCATAATACAATTATTTATTTTTCCAAGGCCTTACCCTTTTTGTCCGGGTGATTATGGAAAGTGTCAGCCACATGGGGGTCTGTGTTCTCAGAAGAGTCATAGGTGTCCTTCCAGTCCAAGATTGTACCCCTATCGTAACTCTCGTGCCCTCTGGAGTGGGAGGTTGTACTGGGATCTAAGGAATTTGAGCGTTCAATTTCATCAGACACATTATTAGCAATAGATTTTCTCATAAGAGTATGATTGTTTGATGCTTTAGAACAATGCCTACATGAAACAGACATATTTTCATTATTTTGTTGTAGTTTTATAAAGAAATCAATAAAATCATCTATCCCTAATAAGGTAATAGTCTCTACACAGAATTTTTTTTGTGTCATTTACAGAAGTACTTTCTAAACACAAATTATTTATTTATTTATTTTTTTTACAAAGCTTGGATTTTCCTATGTATTTGGTAAATATATTTGTTTCTGTAAAAGTTTGGTGACAACTAATATGGTTATTAAAATTTCCACCGATTGTGACATCATCTTTTCCAGAAACATGAATAACAATTCCAGCTACAGAGTTATAGAAGTATACCTTGTCTTATGGTCAATCAGGACTATAGACTAGGAAATGCTCTCTGACCTATAATGGTGGCCAATTTTAGAAAACCGAATATTTAAACAAAGTTCCCCAAGTAGGACTGGAGGTCTTAGAAAAGATTGAAGTGAAAAGCTTCATTTTAATTTAATCTTAGGAAATGTAAGAAAAGGGCCCAGAGTTGTAAATATTTCATACTCTAGGGTTTATGGTTTAGAGCAGCAAGTAAAATATTAATGTTCAATGTCAACATTTATAAATTTCTTTGCATTTTAGTGAAGATTTTGTCATTTGGATAATGTTTTGCATTTGGCAATGTAATATCTTCCAGTACATTTCGCAATAGGCCTAGAATGAGTAATGTAAAGAAACTAGAACTTTATGCATAACAAAAGGGCCATTTCAGAAGATTATGGAGTGTATAATGCACTTAGCCTCCGGCAAGAGATACTGTAGACATACAATTATTTGTTCAGAAGCTACACATCAGGTGACTGAATGTCTTTATGGGTAAGAAGTATATATTAAATGTTTTGTCTCACTTGTTTTTTTCACTTATGAATATAGTCAGTTGCTTAAAAGGGGATACCATGCGTAAAATTATTTTCTGACCCAGATGATGGTCAGAAAATTAAATGATGTCTGTGACCTTGGACCAATTTCTAGATTGAGGCTAAAACATGGTATAGATCATGGCTTCTATAACTGCTATACATCTTGCCTTAGGGGCACAGCTCTCTGGGGCATACTTACACTGCAGTCATGATAAGTGTTCAATGTGCAGCACAGTGTATGATCATAGCCATAAGGGTACTTTGACATAATGAATTAGAGTAAGGGGTATTTGGCTTTAATACCATGAAAAGCACTGCTTCATAGCACTTGTTCACATTTATGCCCGCAGACACTACCAATATGATTTTAAGACTATGACATAGGAGAAGATGTTTAGGGATCTTTTATTTACATGCTAGATGCCCTTATACATTCAATACCATTTTGCTAAACAGCTGCTTCTCCTATTCCCACCTATGAAATATCTATCAATAGAGGAAAGCATTACGAAAGAAGAAATTCAATGCTGCAATGCTATAAGCATCTCTTTGGTCGATGGACATCTACGATGAGAAATCGGAACACAGGGACAAAAAAAATATAAGGTATTGTGTTCATAGATGGCCGTTGTGTGGAGAGACTGCATTTCATTATTTCAATTATTTGACCTGTTGTTGGTCCCTTCTGTCTTAAAGGGGTTTTCCCACGAACATAAGTTGGGCCCTATCTACAGGACAGGGTCTAACTTGCTGATCAGTGGTGGTCCCAGTGATGAGACCCCCACAGATCACTAAATCGAGGGGTCCGTTGGGGTCCCACGTATTGTCTCTAGAAGATAGACTATCCCCATACAAATTAGATAGTCAGCTGGTTCTGCAGAAATAGGAAGGTTTAGCTGTTTTTTTTATTATTTTTACTTTGTACTGTGCTAGTTGTACGTTTATGTTGAATTGGATCCTCTTTGTGCAGCACTGGCTCGTTGTGCCTCGAAATTTTGCAATATTGTTGCTACACTTTCTCCTAATCCATATGTATAATTACTATTTGCATTCTCTTCATTACAGTATTTAAAGTGGAAGAAAATGCAGCACGCCGTGTGCATCTTCCTTGACAAAACCGCTTAAAATAAATGAATAAATCGATACATTGAGCAAACAATGCCGCGTGTGTTTGCCCGGACTATAGCGCTTTCAAACATCTGTCAGTAATGTTCCATGTAGAGTCAATAAAATACAAATCTTGCTACAATGAAACAATACATATTTAAGACAAATGCTACACTGTGTGACCCACTTGTGGTGTCATTTCTTCAGGTAACAAAGAGACACCCTTCCTTTTATCAACAAAGAGGCTTTGTTGGGGAACTGAGCACAGAGTAAACAGTACAGCTTGAATCTTAAAGGCTATTGTGCTACGTACAGAGTAGGGAAACAACGGTGCACAGCATGATACTGACTACGTGTTTGGTCATTTAAGGAGAAGGCAAGAAAAGTAGCACCATCTTGTTCGCTTCTGTACCTTTGTTGTGCATTGTTTGGAGTCTACATTGGGCTCTTGTCCTATTTAGCACTGATTTTTCTTTATATGGCTTTTATTCTGTAAATTGATTGATAGATGACATTATATGTGATGCAATTAAATCAGTTCCCAATTTAAAATCTTAAGATTCTCTGCTTTAAAGGATGTAATTTACCTTTCTTGGGTTTCATTTAAAAGAATCATGAAGTAGTTTGCATTAAATTTACCTTTTGATCTTATATGTTCGTACATCATACCTTAGCAAGCTTTCATTTTATCAGGAGATGGATTTAATGGAAGTAATACTTTCCCCAACTATAATTTCGTGAGTTAATGGTTGATATCAGCCTGATAATAAATCACTGCCATAAATGAAAGATTGGGCTATTATGATAATTACGTGAAATCATAATCTTTATCATGATTAGATTGATCATCCGAGTTTCATTCCGCTTAACCTGTCTAGTGTGATTAGTTACAGAATAGATTTAATGGAATCATTTTAGATCATATTTCTTAAAGGGTACCTCCAACCAAATGATGTACTTACCCGACATTTCCCTTTACATCTTAAAGTATCACAATTTTGCTTCATAATTTATTATCAATAAGAGATATTTTTAAAGGGGCTGGACATAACAACCAATCAGACTGCTACTACAGTATATATCTCATATCTGGTTGCTATAGACAGCCCCCTTATTTGTCACAAGTGCCATTTTTAGCATTGTGTGTTGATCCAGCAAACATCATGGAGAAGAGAAAAGTTGTATGCATAACATGGTCTGCCAAATTTTAATTAATTAATAAAGTTATAATATATCCAGCAATTGGAGCTCAATATTCCCAATCCTGTTCTTCTTGGAGGAGAGGAGTCTGAAAACAGAATGCTCACACGCTACTCTACTTGTCAAGATGAAATGAGAGATACTCAACTAAAGAAAATGAAATCATTAGGTATGGGGGCATTGAGGTTTTCGACCATAGATTTTCTCTGCAGAATAGAGGGGCACTTTCCAACCGATTTTATAGCAGTAAGAACACTATTTTGAAGTCCCGACCCGATGTGCTTTTAAAATTGCAAATTTGAACAGCATATAATGTATGCACTGTATATTTACTTGACGTCTTTCCAGCTGTTAAACTACACAATCCAGTAAGCTCTGTCAAATCATTATAATTGTAGCTTTCAAGGCTTGTTGGGAAGTGTTTATCAACAAGAGCAAGACGTGTCTTGGATCAACAGTTGTTCTAAAATTGATTTAGATTCTACATAATAATTACTATTTTGCTTCTTAACACCACGGAATAGATACAGAAAATCTGTAATATAAAACTGAAATGTATAATATATCATTTAAACCAATCTCAGAATTATTGGATTGATTTTCCACTAGATTTAGTTTACTTTGTGTTATGTTTACACTGGACATACATACAGAATAGGTGTCAGTCCAGTTCTTGTTCAACCAACTTATGCATATGTAATTGGCTTGGCTAAGTGTACATGTTTTTTTTTTCAACACGTAGAAGGGAGCAAGCTGATGGCAGACTCTTCTAGTTACTCCTCAGCATATTTCCCCTGGGAATCAAAGGATTGGGTGTGTTAAGCTACAACTGCCCAATATCAAAACCATAATTTGCCATCACAGAGGAGTTTGGAGGTCTCCATATGTATGCCTGGTCATTTTGAGGCCATCAAATATGGACAATAATGATCTAATAAACATCTTAATATGTCTAATGAAGTCTTTTCCCACTGTGAACAACCCAAGAGATTATAGAGAAATATGGAAAATATGACAATTGTTTGGCTTACCTTAGTAATGACATTAAACACATATTGCTATGATATATCAAGAATATCTTATTGTCTGGAGGATGCCTTTTATCTTTCCTACCATATGGCATGAATGTCTTTACTGAGACATTACGGGTTATGACTCTTTTTGACAGTGATATGTAGATTTGCATTTTTCCAAAACATCAATATTTGTAAATTTTTACCATTACTAAAGACTGGTGGACACACACGGATTTCATCTATTCTAGATGGACTACAACAATAAAGATTTATGTTCTACACATTATATGTTAGTGACTACAAAAATTGAGTTAGATGAAAGGGGACAATAAGTACTACTAAGTAGGAAAGGGAATATTACATTGTAATGGTCTTAGTCACCAAAATTGCCTCTTGCCCAATATTAGTTTTATAAGAGCAGAACATAATATTGATCCTTCATAGCATAGGCTTAGTTATTGTACATCGGTGTGAAATTCAAAACTAAAATCTAGTTTCGGTATATGTTTTCTTTGCCTTTAAGAAGTACAAGTGAGCAACTTATACCACATTGTATTTAATTAGCGACTTTAGTGACTATGTCTTCACATGCCAAAATAAACCCATCAGAAACAATAGGGAGCTGTCTGAGAAGTGCAGAGAGTTCTGTATAAATTTAGATGTGCCATTTATCCACCTACATGCACAATAGGAAGAAATATCATTTTTATTGTTAATTTGTATGAAAATACTGTCAGGAAAGCAATTTGGAAGGTCATTAACTAGGCATTATCAGATTAAAGGAACTGAATATATTATTAATGCTATATCAATTTATTAGCTTTGTCTGTGGCAATGGATATGAGACTTCCAGAATTATTCCTACCTAAAAGAAAGATTTTTCCTTTGCCCGCAATGTTTCAAGTTTCATATCTTATATCCCCTTATCGGTGAAATATGAGACTTCTACTGGGAGATAAGTAAATATTAATATGCCTGCTACTCTGCATTAATAGCTTAGGAGGTGCAAATTGCAACCTAGAAGATCTCTGAAGAAGGAAAATTTTTAATCTGGAAATATAGTATATAGAACATTTAGAATCTGTCTTTTCCAATTATTTAAGATTCTTGTGCCATAAATCCATTTTCTCTCTATTGTTCAAATGATTACACTTAGAAGTCCAAAAAAACCCCATGTTTTATTTTAAAGCAATTTTGGTTAACTCCAAACCACAGATAGAAATAGTAGAACAGATCTAACATGGATAATATTGCTATTTTCTACAACTGCTTAAAAAATGGTTTACAAAACATGTAAAAACTGACCATACACTGTGTAAAATATTTCCTGATCTGGAGGTGCAGTTGAAAACTCTATGGAAAAATAGTGGAGGATGGCATTTGTAATAATAAATTTGTAAAATAATAAAATAAATATTTTTTTTAAAAAAAGAAACAAAATAAAAGTATAAAGCAAAAACCTTTTTTTTTTTTTTTTTTTTTACAACAAAGTTAAAACCTAAAAAAAAAGTAGATTTTAATCTGGTAGGTTTTTCTTACCATTTAGTGCCACAAAAGAATCTGGAAAAGAAACAAAGAAGGAAAATGTTACTATTGCTTCCTCTATACAATGTATGGCCTATGAAATCTAACACCTTCTTTACAGTCCACCTACAACACATCAGCTCAACACTATAACTGCCCTCTCCATTTCCCCTTTTGCAAACATAGAGGTTCCTCTCATGTCAGAGTCACAATGATAGAATTCTTTCAGCTTGTTAATGCAAAGTGTATTTGCTATTATTGTTGCAGGTAATGTTGACTCTGGGAATTTAGAAGGCTTATTTCACCCAAAGTAAACACAGGGTTGATTCTTTGCTTACTTTGGCAGTCGCCTAGGCCGTCTGTATTGCCATGCTCTACGTCTTGCTCAAATGGCACTCTGTGAAGAAGGAAGAAAAACAGAGGATTAGGAACCCCAGCACACAGGCTACATGCAGCTGGTGTTAAAACATCAAAGCTCCATGTGCACATTCGGACAAAAACACAAGTCAAAAAGTGCAAAAATAAAAGACATAAAAACAGAATGCATAGAGACAGGGTGACCTTGACTATATCCCATTAAAATACAAGTCTAACAAGCTCCAGGCTATTGTGTTTGGGACATCTGTTCTGTTTTTACAAAATAATCTCAATTTGAAGTCTAGAAATAAGCATTATAATAGAATATTTACACTTAAATTAATCAAAACTAAATGCACTATAAAGCAATTTGAACAAAAAACTTCTGTAAGCGTGAAGCCTAGTGGTGATATCACATGTAATCCAAAAGTCTGTACACCCCAATGCATCTATAATTTATGTTTGGAGTCGCAACCTCAGATGTGTATTATTAGGAACCAAGCAGCATATATTACCTAGGGGCTTTACGGGATCCACATTTTATAGAGACCATAAGTGACCGGATGTGCTAGGTATTCACTGGAATTCACCATGTGATGGATGTACACTACATCAAGTGGTGTAGAAATAAAGCTTAGTAGAGACCTGTGACCACGTCAAGTGGTGGTGCCGTTTTTCTGGACCCCTAGCAATCTCAACTTTGAGGATATGTGATGAATAGTTAAAAATCCCAAACCTCTTAAAAGCCTACCTGGCTATCAGGGAAATACTTCTTCAGCTAAGAGATATTCATCTTACCCATGCATACACATGAATGCTCAATACTGACCAAGTTTTCAGTTCGGCCCAAAAAGAAAGTAGCTGCTAGACACTAAATAGATTCATCATACCTTCCTTGTGACTTGTGCCCACTTATAGACATAAGAAAGTTTTCCCTTCCTGGAGAAGCCAGGAACAGCTTCAGACAACTGTTCTCTTAGTGGGAGGATTAGCCTTGATCATAGTTACCATCTAAACAATGTTTTTCTATCTGTAAAGCCAACTTTTCCCTCCACTATCTCATTGCAGCATCTATAGTTCACAGTATGGTTTTCTATAGCTTTGGTTTGGTTTTATATGCTTATCAAGCTAACATTTTACAAGGTCTTATTTTTGGCCGGAGGCCAATTTGTAATAGGTATGGTCATTAAAGATCACAGATTACCATAAATATCATTGCTGGCTTCTTTATAGAAATAACAGTTATGTTACTACTAGCTTTTGCAGCCACACTATGCCAACTGAGATCCTACTGTTGGTTTACACTTTAATAAATACAAAAAAGTCTGAATCTCCAGATCTTTGTGGACTTCCTTCACATACAGAGTTATTTTCTTCCTAGTTGTGTTATACTTATGGCATTGTGAATGCCATTAGGAGACAAGAACTGAACAAGGTGAATAGTGACACTATCTCACTGGAGCTGAAGAATATGTTAATGATATGTAAGGAATATAACATAAATAAATTATCTATCTATATCTCTCTCTCTCTCTCTCTCTCTCTCTCTCTCTCTCTATATATATATATATATATATATATATATATATCTATATATCTATATATCTATATATCTATATATATATATATCCATATATATCTT
Source organism: Engystomops pustulosus (assembly GCA_019512145.1). NCBI lineage: Eukaryota > Metazoa > Chordata > Amphibia > Anura > Leptodactylidae > Engystomops > Engystomops pustulosus. The sequence goes on along the minus strand of CM033641.1, from coordinate 266,169,420 downwards.
ATAGTTAGAGGTTATTCATATAATATAATATGTACTCTACGAACAAAATGAAAATATAAAAAACAATCCTTTTCTAACAAGATATCTCAAATCTTCTTGAGGTGTCAATTGTAACTCTGTGAGGCTTAAGCATTGTATAGTAGCTAGGAGAGAACAGCATGTGTCACCCAAACAACCCCTTGCACAATAATCGTATTGTGTCTATGCAATAGGCTTTGTCCTGTCAACTGTGGCTTGGAATGCTGCTCAGATGTCCAAGTATTTTTAGAAAGTTACTCCATACGTCTGTCAGATGTGAGCTCTCTACCCAGAAGTGTTTGCTTCTAATTCAATTTTGCTAATGAAACCAATGTGTCGATGACTTACAATGGGTGAAGCAGCTTCTTATTTTTGCTTCCAGTACACAAACTCAACTTGTACATAATAAATATTCACATTGGATGGAGGCTATGACTTACTACAACAATGAAAAGCCAAATAAACCCAAAATAACGATTTACCCATGGAAGTCATTAAGCTTTTAGTGGTTTGTGATGTAATAAGCTGCACTTATTATGACTATTCACATCTGCTTTCGATTTATATTGTTCTTACTACTCTTTCTTAGGCACCTATAATGCTGCAGACTTTGCAAACTCTTGTAATGGATTTCACTTAAAAGGGCTTATGTGCCAAATATGTAATACTAACCATTTACGCAAGAGCCAAACTGGCCGTACCAACAACAACCACTCTCAATGGAATAGTTGACCATGACCACACAGATGGTAAAAATATGCCTTCCATTGACTGTGACCTGCGGTGATCACGGTCAATGGTCAGCTATGCTAAGCGGGCCCCAGAGGATCCAGACATTTAGAACATTTGAGAATGTGTGTGGCCAAATGAATGAATCACAGCATTCTCGTGAGGACAGGTTTTAATGCCAGTCGTATAGGAGATGTATTGAAGTATATCCAATAATAATCAGACCCTCTACTGTGTAGTGAGCAAAATAAGATTCTCTACTGTAAATCCCCCATTGAGCACAATAAAGTTCCTGTGTTGGTATTGATCTGCAAAAACAAAATCAAATTGTTTTCTTTGCTTTAAATTTCTATTGCATATTCCAAACATTTACTGTGTGGATAATATGTGGTGGCTCTGAGTAGTTCCATGAATTGAAAAGTCCTATTATAGTGAATATAATTACAGATATCTGGCATGGAGGCACATGCTTGCTAAGGACAACTTTGTCTTGTTACAGAACTTGCACTGTTAAAAATTTCTTTGCCAAATCTTTATACTGCAGAATGGAAACATTGTGTCATGTGTCAGGCTGGCTGTACATTATGAATTCTGGTTTCTTCTTTTTTTTTTATTATTATTATAATTACCCCTGTTTCGCAGCAGTCAGACCTCCAAGACAAAGTCAATAGCGTAGCCAATTAAAACATTCACTGACATAATCTCCGGAATGGTTAAATCTTGTGATTTGTGTCAACTTACTTAGTACCAGGTGACAGCTGTGAACATGTTCCCGCATCTCGCAACCAAACACAGTATGGGTCTCTGGAAGCAATACAAGTCCTAGACATAAGGGATAGAGAACACACAATGAGGATTTCATCTCAGTTTAACCCAAGCGGTGACAAAAAGAGCATCCTATCTACTCAGGGACAAGCAACAATCCATTAACAATGTAAAATCGGATGGCAAAAAGAACATACTTTTTACACTTCATATGACGTTCACATCTTGCAAGCGGTACCCAGACGATACAGGTGGAAAATGCAACATATAGAGCATTGTTCTGCTTGTCCAGCTGCATTCCAATAATCCTCTTGTCTTCTGTTCCTTCATAGTTACACCTACGCAAAAAATGTGACAAGGTGAGTTGTGGTGGAATAGATCTTTATGTCATATAGATTTCCAAACTGAATGGTAGACGTTTACTGGAAGAATGATTCTTTCTCAATGGATTTACTGTAGTTGAGAAGAAAAATAGATTTTCCTCTGATCATCTGATTGAAGGGTTATGTGGTGCTTCAAGCGCAAGCAATGCAACAAGGGACGCTCCTTATATTGTGTTGTAGTTATATATGTTATAGGGAGAAAGCTGCAGTGTCCTTTATGGTTCCTAATACCTCTGCCCCATACGGTCAGCTTCATCTCATACATGGAACTTAAATGTATAACAAAATCAGCAAGACTAAAATGGAACAATTTACAGTATACTGTATCTAGTATAATGAGGACTCTCTTTTACATTCTTAGCATGCAGACAGCATGGTATATAAGATGGCACTAAAAACTAGATAGAAGGGTTTCAACAAACACATAACACGTATAAACAGTTTATTCTTGGGTTATCTGGGGAAGCAATAAGATTCACACATATCTCCCTCATTTCATCTATTAGAAGGCGGCTGTTGAAAGCTTTTCTCACACATGATAGAGATAACAGATGAAGCCTACATTCTTATTACACCTCATCTGAAAGATAAGGAATAGAGGCATAGAAATAAGTCTGCCTGGTTTTATATACGCTGGGATGTCAAGATGAGTTGTATATTTTGCTGTATGTAGTCTTTCAATATCGGTAAGTGTTAGTTAATGTAGACCTTTACTGTCATGAAACTTCCTTTAGGTTACACACAGTCTCACCCCCCACTGCTTCCTTAGCAGCCCTTTCTGCTCACTACATAAGTGCTGAGCAAGCATGGTTGATGGTGAGACAGTGTAACAATCTGTAAAGCCAAAACACAGAGAGGCTAGGGTAGTCCCCCAAACTCATTTGCATGATTTTAAAAGTAGATTTTAGAAGGAAAGAGGCTAAAGATTATCACAGTCATGTTGCCTAGATGTACGAGTAAGTGTCCCTAGTTTATCATGCTTGATTGTGATGGTAGATTTCCTTTAAAGGGAACCTGTCATCACATTTTTCACAATACAGCTAGTGGCAGGTTCCTATAGACCCCTTGTAACTATCTGGCCTCTTTTTTTAGCTAAAAATAGTTGCCCATAAAATCAAAGTTATAAACTTGTCTGGTATCTAGGGATCTATAGAGTGAGTCAAGGGGTATGGCCTAATGTCATGTGACCAGGGTGACATCATCACAGGTCCTTTAGCATCTTAACATTAGCAAACTTTACCCCATGCACATATCTGACCAGATAAAAAAAATTTACAGCATGCCTGCATGGACTTCTACTCCCCTCCATGCAAGCTGTTGCATGGCTGTGGCATGTAATATGATATGCTGTGATTTCGTGAGATACATGCTTGCTGTACAGTTTGCTAATGGTAGAAGACTAAAGGACCTGTGATGATGTCACTCTGGTCACATGCCATTACTGCTGCATGCAGAGAAAGCATGGGAAGGAAATGCTTGATTCAGCTAGAGAAGGCCATGCCCCCATCGACTTGCTATTGATGTCCCTGGAAAAAGTTCAATATTTGGGAATCTGAGGTGAACATTTTTTTAGCTAATAGAAGGGTGTCAGTTAGTTACTAGGGCTCTAAGGGAACCTGCCACTATCTGTATTTGTGAAAAATTTGGTGAACCTGAAATATTAGGTTCCCCTTAATATTATAATATGTTTATAATATAGAGTGTAGCAATAATCAGTCAATGTTATAACTTGCACAGTACAAGTTTATTACAGCAGATATACCACATAGGTGGTAATTGTCTTAGCCAAGAAATAATAAAACAGAATGAAGCGCAGTTTGCCTGACCCTTAGTTTCCTCCGACATTGTCTCATATATACGTACAATGGGTTGGGTCCTTCCAAAATCAGGAGCTTTGGACAACAATGACCCTTATGTCAGATATCAATTAGCAAAAACACACAGTAGAATCTGTACTTAGTAGAACACTTACTTTTCAGTATTGTACACATTCATCTCCTCCAAAAAGAGACTGTCACTGAGAAAGCCACTGTATCCAGTCCTTGCCAAAAACTTGAGTACAACACCCCTCTCCGATCCCAGGAACACCACTGTGTTATTATGGTATGGACCTGCGGCAGTGTCAACCGCAATCTTTGTTAGCCGGTACCTGGAAACAAATTTTCAGAAATTTCATGTGTTATAACTGGGTCACTATTTTTGTACTATAATCATTGCAAAACACTATTCTTTCATAACTTTAAAGGTTATATTAATGTTAATATTTCTCACATACTGTATGTGGAGGAGCTAAGCTGTTAACCATCTGCTTAGCAAAATCGTACATTTAAAAAAAAGTTTAGATAAAAAAAGTAAAACTTTCAATGTTAAAATGATTTTATATCATTGTATATTTAATCCAATATTTATATATCCCGGCCATGGCATTATTGTTTTTGTGCAGATGTTTCATGAGTCTTGAAGGATTTCTATGAAACAGTGAATTAATTAAAATAATCTGTAAATCTCATCTAGAGACAGAGGGTAATGGCACAAAAAGTAAATTGGCCAATATGCTGGTGTGATATTGAAAGTCCCCTTACCACCACCATCAAATCTCAAGAGGCAAACTAATAACGAAGGACCTCCTGATCTCTATCTTCACAGACATCTGGTTTTAGCACAGCTGAAATGACATTTCATATCTTGAAAGCAGCCCTGGGACATTTGTGGCATCTGCCCTGAGCTCTCATCACTTCATATTGGAGAAAAGCCAAGAACAGCAGATATGTTTACAGACCTTCAAAGTATCCAAAGCGCGTTTCCTACTATCAGTACAAACCATGTTTTTTACTGCGAGACATTGGAAGTGGCTTACCTAACCATAGTTCGAAGAAACAATGGCTTGTTTACTATAGAGGGCACTGCCTCATCCATAAGGGGATGGGTTTTAATGAAATTAAGAGTGTCATCTGGCAGGTCGTTGGATGTGGCATATCTTTCTACTGTTGCGGATCCAGCACAGCAGCCTGGTCTGGAAGAGAAAATGGAAAAATTATTGCATGAAACACATAAAAAAGCATCATACATACCATGGTTTCCTGAGCACAACCTCAATAACACTTGTTTACTCAACAATTCAAATTGCTCTATATCCAAATGGAAAAGAAGGATTCCATAAACAGGGCTGTAATTACATCCTCTCCAAGCACCATATAAAACTAAGAGAGGCAATTATTCTTCAGGATTGACATATATTAATGTGGTCAAATCCTGACAGATTGCTCATTATCATAAATTCATCAAACTGGCAATTAGAGTTTTATTGGAATAAAATGTCAAAACAGACATATCCAACGTTTTTATTTTATAATAAAGTAACAAACATGTTCTCCTCCTTTATAGTATAAATGATACATAATGTCAAGTTTTATGGCCAAATACAATATTTAACAATTACTGTCACCCCCCCCCCCCATTTGTTGCTTTTACTGGCTCATTACCTAATATTATGAGGAAGATGAACTATACACTTCATTATTTTCTAATGACACATCATTTTTAGAATGGGAGACATATAATTAAAGTGTAAAGTAAACCTACATTTATACATTGAGGAAAAGTGCACTAGAAACAATTCCCAAATATACTGTATAATTAGAAGGAGTATTCCTAACAAGTTAGAACATACAGTGAGGCGTTTCTTTACAAGTCGAAGCAAGATGTGAAAACCTTCCAGTTTGGACCACCGCAATCTTTTTGGCTTCTATAAGATATGTAGGGGATTTATCACAAATGGTTGCGTCGATACTCCCCCTGCAAGCGCAATCTGCCTGATATACCAAGAGGCTCCAGCCCAGGATGCCCTTTTGCCACCTTTGCAGCCCCTCCTGGCATTAGGGTAACGCAGGGGTGGAAAATTAATTGCAGATTTTTCGTTTCTTTTTTGACAGCAAATTGTGTTCAAGCATTGATGATTATACCCCATGTTATTTTGTTGGCATAATAATATGGGCAGCAGAACCCCTTGTTGAGAGGTTCTACTTTATTATTGAAATATTTTGCAAGGAAAGTTTTGAAATATTTGAAATATTACAGATATTTTAGGTGGTACATTAACTAAATGCAGATGTATTAAACACATTGATTTTTAGCACATTGTATAGCATTGAAATGAAGGATATAAGATGCTTGAAAATCAATCTAAGGCTTGTCAGATGTGTATTGCTGTTTCAAAGATAAATGAGGGAGCATTAGGTTTTACCTGGGCTTAGGCACACGTTCATCCGGTACTGGGGTCCATGTGGAATCAGGCGACTTCTGCTCCTTGAATCTCCCAGTAAACACGCTAGCAATGTCAGCCATGTCGTAAGCGCAGACAGCGGATCCAGGGATGCTGCAATGTGACATTTCCCAGAATTTGTTACTCATTCCACAGTTATGCATACAATTTGTCCCTCAAACACATGCCGCATTGAAGCCTTACTGTCATAAGAAGCTTAGCTCTGAACTCATGACCCTCATCTATTGACAACTCAGGGCGATCCCATGTAAAACAGACAAACGTAGCGCCAGTCAAGTTCCTGTTAGCAGCCTTTTTCTCAATGGCGTCTAAAAAAAGACCTAATTACAAGGAACTTTAAAAGAAAGAAATATCCTGAGAAAACATCTCCACCGTGGGGATTGCACAGCAGGTAATGGGCTGTTAGAATTATGGCCTATTATTTTGAAGTGTTGGCCCGTAGACATTATCAACACATTTCTAGCGTTAATTCACAAAAAAACCTACTGAGCCACAGAGAGCAATCTTGTCTTGCAGTGAATGCTGCCTAACACTAAAGCATCCAATTAAGACGATCAAAATTACATCATTTGGCATTTGTGTTTCCCAAGAATTTGATTTAAAAAAATAGGCCAATTTACTATCTTTTTCAGGGAATGTGATGCATTTTAAAGGATGTTCAATAGCTGTTGTGTTATATTTTGCACCACAGGTTATAACAGTTATCATTATTTAGATCCTGTCAATAATAAACTTGAGTTCTTATTGCACAATGAGGATATGTTGTGCCTCAGACCTCTATAACATCAAACATATAATTTATTGCTGCTGTTGGTAAAAACATAATATATATTTTTCTTATAGATTTGAAACCAGTTTAACTTTATAATCACTTCCAATTGAACCCCTTACTAGGCTCACTTTAACACCTTTCCAATCCATGATGTACTATTAAATCTATAGGAGTTAGGACGAAGGGCAGCAATATAGCAATCTAAACATGCCATCCCTAGAAGTAAATATTCACATTAACATGTAACTGATCATCTGCATTTTACCACTTAGATGACATAGTCAATAGCATCCACAGCCTCCAAGAGGCTTCACAGATTCACAACCTCCTAGCCGAATTCCGCAATGAAATTAAAAAGATGCCAACCGGTTTCCATGCCAGTGGGGGCCTTGTAAAAAGCTGATAAACTAAATTAACAGATGTACGGTAATATAGTGTATTATTAAAGTGCAGAGAAGTGCAGAGAAAAACAGGTCAAAATGAATATATGTTTTTACAGCTGCTGTGAGTTCATGTGATCAAATATATGCATGGTGTACAGTTTGCTAATGTTAGGTGGCTAAAGGACCTGAGATGATGTCACCCTGGTCACATGACATTACTGCTGCATGCTGAGAAAGCATGGGGATGTGTTGCTGGATTCAGCCTGAGGAGGCCACACCCATCCTCAATTCGCTATAGATATCCCTGGATTCCTGACAACATTGTAAAGGTGATCATATGGGGAATTGAGGGAAACAATTTTTAGCTAAAAGAAGGGTGTCAATTAGTTAATAGAGCTCTATGGGAACTTGCCACTAGCTGGTTCAGGTTCCATTTCAGTGCCAAATTAGGCAGTGATATAAGGAGTTAAATGGAAACTTATGAAAATACGTATTAGATAGTTTTTTAGACAAGTGAATATTGTTCCTCACTTGCCATGGATGAAATACTGCATCGGCAAGCTTTTATATGGTGATGGATTCGGCTGATAAGACGGAAACATATTATAGGGATTGGTCTCTGTCTTTACCGACATGATCTTTAAAAACTAATTAAAGTAAGAAATACCTAGCAAAAGCTTTCAGAAGGGCTTAAAACAGCAGCCGTTACCTGTTATAGGGTGTTGAAAACGTAGCCAATACAACATCGCGCCCATTAATATGAATGACATCGGTAACAGCTTGCAGTATGTTGAAGTAGAAATGGGAATCACCAGGAACAGAGCAATTCAACCGAGCTTTAAGAAATGAAGTCCACTGTTTCTCGAGCACCCTCTGAGAGCCCCCCATGTCATTCTTGCAGACCTGGGCAACTCTCGGAAACACCACCTACAGAGAAAAACAATATTTCAGCAACAGTGTCAAAAAATGCCAGGATGTGTAATTGGATACAATAGCTATATAATCCTCCAGAGAAAAAATAGCCACCAAAGGGAAAATTCAGTGCAAGAACCGTGTGTTGTAAAAGATAAGAATGTGCCATTTAAAGCTGTGCAATAAATCCCCTAAAAGATCAGATGTCTGCAATATATAAATTAATTTCTAGAAAGACTGCTTAGCTTTCCATTTCCACAGACAAAAGCACATTCTCCTTGTGCAGAACAGATTACTCAGAAAGCCGGATGCTTCTCCAAATCTCCACTCTCTAGAATGTTGAGAAGATCTTCGCTGACTTTATTCCATAACCCCCCGACAAATCTTTTTCTTTAGAATTCTGCCTCTGCTGTCTCATTCTCTTCTAACAAGCAGAGAGTCTCCATGACATTTCAATCACTGAAGTCATCCGGATAGTATTTTGTTTTTGTTTAATTAAAGATTATGCGGAATTAGCATTTGCACTTATGAATTTAGAAGCTTGTTTTACTAATCGTTTCAAGCGCTACATATTCCCCACAATATGTGTCAGATGAACTATACAAACGGTTTCCCTCTCTACATGCTAACCAAACAAAAGCTGACTCAATTGGAAATAAATATAATCAGAGACAGCCATTTAGCTTCTCTGCCTCAACATTTGCTGAGTGTTTAGTCCATTCTACGGTGAGAAGGATTGTCCAACCCTACTGATAACACATGTACACTTGAGGGAGAAATGATGTTGGCTGAGAAGGTATTCAGTCAACAATCCTGAAACTTCACAGTAGTAGAGACCTTTCGGCCAACAAGTATGGTATATTATATAAAAAGATGAATCCTTTGTCTTTCGTATACAAAAAAAATCAAGTCATTTCATATAGAAGGATGTGAAACAATATCCTGAATGCTATCTAAGGCTCTGGTCTTTATATTTCTCCATGTGGATTTAGTAGGTTACACCCCATGATTAAATTAGAATGGGGGCCTTTTACCAATCCATTGCAAAAGTAAAGATTGATGTGTGGAGGTATAGCTTGAAACTGATAATTTAGAATATCTACCACAACCCCCGAATACAATGCCTCCTTTGCAGTATTTGTCTCTTCACAGGGGATTGAGCTACCTTTGTAGGCCCTCAGAGATCATTGGTATGACTTATCTATCATGTACTGAATGTCCAGGCAACCCCATATAAATCATACTTTGTATAGAGATAAGGACCTTGAACTATCCATAGACCTACTGTCAAAGGTGACTCAAATAAACCTAGAATATGTTAAAAGTCAAATGTTACCATCAATGGTATCAATGAATGCATATTCACCAAAATAACATTTCCTTGATAAGAGAGCATGGCCCCAGGTCATGTACCCAGTAGGAGGTGAGATACATCCTGGAACAGTTCTAAATTTAACAGACTGGAAAATAAAGGCATTTACTGATGTGACGCACTTCTGGTTTTTACATATCTATATACAGGCAGTCCCTGGGTTACGTACAAAATGGGTTATGTAGGTTTGCTCTTAAGTTGAATTTGTATGCAAGTCCGAACTGTATATTTTAGAATTGTAACAAAATTTTTTTAGTCTTTCTGACAAATGGATTTTAGAAATGTTGGTTTGCTTTAAGAACTAGGATTAACAATAAAGCTGAATTGCAGAAACCTTTGATAGTTTTTTATTTCAGCTAGGGGCTAAAGTACAGTAAGTTACAAATTACCAGAGGTCCGTTTGTAACTAGGGTTTGTCTGTAAGACGGGTGTTCTTAAATAGGGGACCGCCTGTACTCCATCTCTGGAGATTGTCCATCTACATAATACTCTTTGAAGAACAGAAACCATCCCAGATATCACATTAGCATCTTACATCATAACTTAAAAAAGAAAGTTTATTTCCAGCTCTATATTTGTTGGATGTCAGCATATGTTGCTGTGAAATACAGGCTGATAAGTATATGCACTGTGAAGTGACAGAAGATCATATTCCAATGCTCCTTCTGGTCAGTGTTCCTTGGTTATATATTCTTGTCCCAGACAGTTCATAAATAAAAATAACTCTTTGAAATTTGTCTGACTGTCTGGGGTATTCTTCTGTATACATCATAATTATTTTAAGACTTTATCAAAGTCTTGATAAATCTGGTTTACTTGTGACTCTTGTCACAAATGATACATCTTTTACAAAGATAAATCCAGTACTTTTAGGTTACATTTATTGGATGTTTTATTAATTGTTAAACTTTGTGATTTGCGATCATATTGCACCGGTCAATCCAAATCCAGAAACAAGGAAGAATTCCCATCTTAATCCATTGACAATGTGTCTACTCATTGTGCTTTTTTAAATGGCTATTAAACCTTAAAGGAAACCTACCACTTCTGATGGTAGGTATTAGATGTAAACACCGGGCACCAGCTCAGGGTGAGCTGGTGCCGGAGCTTACCTTAGCTAGTGTTTTAAACCGCTGTATCGCGGTTTAAACACATCTTGATTTACAGCCCCGAGGTAGTTGCGGAGCTGCGCAGCGCCGAAGCTACCTCGGGGCTGTAAATCAAAATGTTTTTACATGTAAACGGTGTTAACATCTAATAGCTACCATCGGAAGTGGTAGGTTTCCTTTAAAAATAAGGCTGGCTGGCTACGCACTTTAGATGATTTTACTCTCCCCCAAAATATATGCACATTTAATTTGAATGAATATGTGATCTCAATAAGGAAAGTGAATATGGCTGTTGGACTCCTCTGGCAATGGCTTATCACCATTAAGGAGAGGACAGGGAAAGTCAATCCATATCTCCAGTGTGAGTTGGGACACCTCCAGAACCTTTAGATCATCTGCCCTTCCTGCTAAATTTTGTGCATTTTCAGGCAAATGCACCAGCCCTTGGTAAATCTCTCCAAAAGTATTTACAAGTTTGCTTTTATTGCTAAAGAAATTTTCAAACATTTCATGACTTATACACTGATATTCTTGATAAGTCAGTGATCATGGGGTAAACATATTTCTAGATCCCTACACATAATCCTATTAATAAAAGCTACTGTAGGATGAGCTCCTTTCCATCGTGAAATAGATAATAACATAGAATAAGATTGCATTCAGCTGTTCATGTAGATAAGATAAGCTTTAAGTATCAAGTCTGCTTTTCTGCAGGGCAACAAATGGCAAATATTCAGTTTTCTTAGAAACAACTATAAGAAAAAAAAACTGTTTGGTCTTGATATCACATGGTTTAAATCATAGATTTGATCTATAAAGAATTTTCTTTGTGGGATAGAAATGATGTTTGACCTTTGTGTGTATGCTTGGCAGATGAATACATATGTTTATATTACTAGAATGGAATTTTTATCCTAAATATAGAACCTATCATTTGAAATGAATAGCAGTTTACCCACATATCTGTTCCAAGCATTGCAGACCTCCAATACATGGCATTTCCCTGAAGCAGTAATATCCTATCCCAGAGTACTGCACTTGAAAGACATTATAAAGTTTCAAGATCTGCAATGCAATCTTCCCAAAAGGTGGCCTTGTCAGGGTGATTAATGGTTCTCATTGCAAGGTCTCTTATTGCTAGGATGACTTAAGAGCAGTTGCACAGGTAATTTACGTCCATTTCTTGCCCTACCTTTCCCATACTGTTGTATTCAACTGCAATTTCACGATAGAAAAAGTAGATAAGGTCTCCATAATCCACAGCGTGTACAAAGTATGGCTCTGGAAAAAAAGCAGGAAGATGTAGGAGTTACTACTTTCTATATGTACATGCTTTTTTATTTGGCAAGTTTAATTACAAATTATATGTTCAATTTTTTTTTGCAAAAATACACCCAGTAGTACCCAGTATTTTTATACATTGTGTGATTAACTTGTATTAGTAGTAGTAGTAGTTTGTAATCTTTCTAACAATCTTACCTTGATGCATTTGGGTCATACCCAATGGTAATAGACACTGGGTGACACCTACGGGTGCCAATGTGTATGATGGCCATAGTGACAATTTAGTGTCTGTATAGATAAGATAAAGCTAGCCTTCAGACCTTTTCCTGTAAGGTTCAAGAGTTCATACTATTTCATTACCTTTTAACCACTTGGAATCATATTTGACTGTCCGAAGAGTCGGGCTGTCTCCTAGACTCCGATAAATGACGGCATCAATTGCAAGGAAGTCAGTCACAGTTGCAGAGTAAAGTTTTCCATCTAGAAGAGAAAAGATTATCTAGATTTAAGAATTGTGAATAAAATGCTTTAACATATAACTTCATGTCCTGGTGCATTACGATGCTGCCAAGAGCAAGATGTTAATATAATCCTGGTCCGATATTGATAATGATCTATCGTAAGAAAAGGTCATCAATTTGTAGCCTTAGACAAACATATTATAGTTTTAGAGACAATTTGCATATAGTATTTCAAAAAGTTTGACTATAGATTTATTTCTATAATCTTTGTGAACAAATCAAGAAAGTTCTGTGCAAAAACCAGAAATATAATCTCAGCTGTGAACTGTGGGTATATGGGAAGCACAGGACTATATCCAAGAACTTGTGACCAGATTGTTCCTCATTGGCTCGATGTTATAGTGTCTACACCGTGCTTCAAACATTACAATGAACACTCTGCACTGAGCTAATGAACTAAATCCTCATATTAGCCAGACTTCAGTTTAAATTATACATGCACATGACTGCACAAACCTCTACGTTACATGGGATTGTTGAGGGAAGGATTAGGTGGTTGAAGTATTAAGGAAAAAATGTATGGCTCCCAGTAGAACTAATGAGCTCAGGCTTCCTATGGATTTGTGTCTATTCGATGATTGTTTCCAGAAGAGACCAGGATGAAGCAGATCCCTGTTCAAGCTGGTAATAATCAGAATACACCCCGACAGGCGTAATATTCCAGATTTCCAGTACTAATTTAGATTTTAAAGTGGAGTATTAAGTTTCATTTCACTCATACAAGTCTTTTTTGTATTACATAAAGTAGTTTTACAGAACTCAGTGGTAGTGGTGGTGGTGGTGGTGGAGGGGGGGGGGGGGGGGGAATGGGGGTGATGAATATGGTCACCCATGCTGCCGATCGGCATTCTAAATCACACTAAATCTGACAAAGCAATTGCTATTTTCCACCCCACAAAAAAAACAGGCAACGGTTTCTGAAAGTTTTATGTCATCACAGAAGTTGTTCTCGCTAACTGCTAATTAATTGTATGTGAGGTCTCCTCTAAATCACCACCTCAAGATCCTGCTGTCACAGCTCTAGTTAGAGTCGTTTCTAATATATTTTGAGGCAAAAGGGGTCAATTTTTATAATAGGCCCATGTATTTTAAGGTTAAGCTAGGAAAACAAAAGATAAGTGTGAAATTATTGTTGGCTTATTAACATAATTTCCAAGAAAATATATAATGACTATAACATTATGTATTTTTGTAGTTTTTATTTAAATTTCCATTCAAATTGCATTATATTTCTATTGTAGCAAATTGGGTGTTCAAAGAGAGGACATGAACAGAAAGTAAGCATACGCATACGCATACTCATTGAGATAAGGTAGGTTGAACCACCTCATTTAAAGCAGGCACAGTTGACCAGCATGTCCGTTTGGAGACATGAAGACTATTCCTTGACATATGATGTCCAGGAAAAAGTGGACAGAGTAGGTTGTAAATCACGATTCTTTGTTCCCATTGACTATAATCTGTCACTAGAGGTGTCTGGCAGTCTACTTGTTCATAGAAAGGGTCAAGATTTGCTTTTCCAATAGCTGTTAAACATGTTCAGACAATGTCTACTTCTTGAGATCTGTTTACGCTTTTCTTTATGGTATTTTGTTACAAGAATTAAAATTTGTAATTCCTGACTCAGTTCTCTGTCCCCCTCTGCCAATCTAATAATGCGAAAATAGTGCTGCAACCTGTGCCTTTTGTACATGTAACCCAGTATTTAATGGAAGGTGAATGCAAGACCTTCTGTTCACCTTCCATATATAGCTTCTGTTATGCTCTTTTACAAGCCAATAGTAGAATGGAAAATTATGTGTTGGTGTGAACAAAGCCAAAGAAAGAAACACCATTTCTAAAAAAAACCATCCTGAAATCTAGTGAAAATATGATATAGAGTCTCGTTACTAGAATAGTTTGTGAGGAAAGGAACCACAGTCATGCTGATAATGGAAACATAATGTGGCCAACATCTTATGTTCTAGAAACACGGTAACATCCACAGCAACATTACAGAACTAGACTATACACAATGTTCATTGTTAATGTCAAATGCTTACTATAATATAGGAGATGCATAAATTATGTTCTCACGTATATGTGTTTACATGGTCATTTTGGACTGTGCTCAACACAAGCAGAGTCATGGGAAATTACGCTTCTTTCCACTCTCATTATCCCCTTTGGATTATTTTTCTTTTCTTGTCTCCATTATATTTTACTCGAAGTAGAATAATGAGAAACAGCTCATGACTTGGCTCTCATCTACACCTTCCAGGGATAAGTGTCCGACATCCAATTGATTGATACCTTTGAGGCATATTTCAGTGGTGGTCGAGTATTATACAATACACATGCTAATAGAAAGAGGCATAAAATGGCATCTAAATCACCATAAGAAAATATAAAGTTTCTACAAGGCCACTTGGGGTTAGTACTGAAACATCCACTGCATATAATATATAATGTGATAGACCGCCCTGGGGTCCAATGCAGTGATGAGTTCTTTCTATTTTGCCAGCAATAAAATTTCATTCAGACACATCCATCTTGGCTTTCGAAAATAGATTTGTTTTATGTCTCAGTCGCTGTACTGAAATGAACAGCATTGTAAGTGTGAGGTCATATGCTGAAAGTAGCGCTACAAGAAAAATGTCATCAAAATCAAGAATAAAGGAGAAAACAAGTTCATGTTCTCTGGAAAATAAAATCCCAATTTGTGTTTTAACAGATCCCATTAGTTCATAGACCTCAGTGGAAAGGTAGCCTTACGGTTTAGACTCTAGAGTATTGTATTCCCATACGAAATACCTCCTCAGAAATTCAATATAATAACTGACCTTGAGATTCAGCATAGAAATTATGCATTGACCTTTCTGAACTCCTAAAGTAATATTTCCAATTACGCCTGACATTTCATTTAAACAATGAAAGTTTTATACATTCACAAAATGGCACTTCAAAGTCTAATGGAAATTCCACCGAAATGACAAGGATCTATATTAGCAGGAGAGGACACATTTTCAATATGCTCCACTAAAAATGTAAACTACAACATAAAGCTCAAAGTGGAATTTAGCATTCATGAAAAATTAGGCATCTGATTACCTTCGCACTTTCATTCTCCTCTTCTAATATACAACTTAGCTGATGTAACATATGTTGGAAAGCAATAATATGTTATGAGAGGTAATATGTAAATATGTAAATAGTCACTAATGGCTATATCTAAATGCTATACAGCCTCTTCTCATCTGGCCGCTGAGATATACTGTAACATTCCCATCCAAGGCTTGATGCACTCTAACCAAGCCTAGTTTCTCGAACTTTATAATAAAGTATATCCCACACCTTGTAGACTTACTTACAATGAGCAGGAAGATAAATAATAACGCAATATACAAAAAGAAAAGAAATCATACCTGCAAAGAGGGCAACATTGGCATGCTTGGCATCATATGGACATCTGGCCATGCCACTTATTTCTTCATCTAAAAACTCAAGCGTGTCCATCTGATGGATAAAAAATTAAAGATGTTAAAATGGATAAACATATTGGTAGAACCAGCTAAACTGACAAAGCTACTGGCAGACATTTAGGTTCTAGTCACATCTGTATTGGAGGCTTTCTAGCAGATTCTACAAATTTTTCGAGCAAAACGATGGTCACAACGATGTATACCAAGGGACCTAATTATGAGACAACAGGGTTCAGCAGGTACAGTTGTCTTTACTCATGTGGCAGGTCTGGCATGACATCAATTCTATTTCCCCAATGAAAGAATTTCTAACAGAAGTAAACTCCACGTAAGGCCAGACCTGCACAACAGTATTTTGGTCAACATTTTGTATCTGTATTTGCAATTTAAAACCAGGAGTGAAACCTAAACCGATATAGTATATGACAGGTTTGTACGCCTGAGACCCAGATGTCAGAGGTTTCGTGATAGAAACAAAAAATGGAAGATCTTCGTTAGGTTCCCCATAGACGTCAAAAGACCATCCGTTTGTTATAGTAGAAAAAAAAAACACAGATTGGTGCACTATTTTTTCCACTATAAATAACAGGTTTAGCTAAACCTACCAAACCCAGGTGAGAATTAAGTTTTATGTAAATAGGATTCATTTCAGGTTTAGGCTATCAAATACTGGTGTTAAATAGCAACCAAGAATACCGCCTTGAAAATTGGCCAAAATCCACCTATTTTATAAAATGCTGCAGAACAAAATGAATTATGCTACATTATGAGTGTTTTGCTTATAAAAACAAAGAGATGCAGTTACTAGAGAGCCACCCTCACCACGACCATATATCACCTAACACACTCACAATTGTATTTTCGCCAATTCTAATTCTCATTTAAACGTCAACTGATATTTTATCCCTTTATGGGATTTCTCCTGAGCTGTGTCTGATTATGTGGTCTGTGGTGACTGGCACTTTCTCAACATGCAAAGACATAATAAAGTCCCCTCTGTTCAGAAGAACAAACTTGGAAATCTACCAACAAGAGTTTGAATTGTAAGAAAACTGTGCTTTGGAGGTCACCAAGTGATCAAATAAGCCCAAGAGCAATTATTATGGTGGTCCATCGATTCTACCTACTAGCGTTAATAAATGTCTTTATAAAATTGTCAAAAAATGCTAATATATTTCAAATAGCCCATAAAATGTGCACAATTCTTTCAATTAGACCATATAGGATTATTGTATGTAAGTGTTCTTAATGGCACCTTGGCCACCAGGAGTCAGAGCAGAACCAAGTAATGGGAAATATAGTAAGAGGAGGTATACATTAACCCCAGCTATTTTGTAAATTTGACGACAATCCATCACAAAGATACATGCAATAAACTGGTGAACCTGGCATAAATCAAAAAACCGCTTAGGGTTCTTGAGAAACAACCTCGCTTGCTATACCAGGTAGCAATTAACTTTTTACTCGAATGGTACAAAGCTTTCATCATTCAGCTGAGGACCTGTCATCATTTGTTTCCTGTCATGAATCTCTGCTGTCCAGTCTTTCAGAAAGCAATTACTTTTCTAGGCAGCACAATTAGACTGGGGTATGGAAGTGTCAGTATGAAGAAAATAAGCAGAGCCTGTACTACACGAGAGCACTACAATATCAGATGCCCATCTGCATTTTCACTTTGCAACCCAAGAAGGAGTCTTGTCTGCTGTTCTCGAGTCAAAGGTTGATGACGAGCCATCTGCAAAGCTAGAAGAACAGACAAGAGGAACACAGGTGTCCTTGTTGACTTGTGTGAGTTCCCTTTACCCATACCACTTGTGGTACGAATGACATGGGCAGCGGGTGATGAAATCAGCAGAGGCAAGAGATTATTGTAAGGAAACATCTGTGAGACACAAGGAGATGGATGACTTGTATTGTGGAAATGATGCTGTCAGAAAAAAAAAATCAGACCCAGAAGAACAGGAGCGACTTCATGAGATTTTTTACATGAATTTATTGTAACAAACGAGAATGAAGCGGTGACAAGGGGAGTTAGAGAAGTCACTGCTTGGCACAGTTATTGGAAAGCCAGCTGCATTCTGCTCCCTGCTACAAGCAGAGAATGGTGGAGGAGTAGAAGAAAATATGATTTTCTAACATATCAGCGCAGATAAACAAAGCACTGTAAAAGACAGAAGCACACTCTGTATCTGTTTGTAAAATAACTTGTCTATTCATTGCCGAAACAGGTGGCCACGCTTATTTCTGGTCTCCATAACAAACGACAATGTCAGTCATGTAAATACTCATGAATTATTTCATGAAATTAAAGAGATTTCGGGGAATAAAAGTTTTATATGATATTTGAGTTGTTTTCGTCTTCCTGCGTTTTCTCAATCGATAAATATTTATATATATATATATATATATATATATATATATATATATATATATATATATATATATATATCGAGTATCCTTTTTGATACATAGTGATGTCACCATACTCAATGACTTAACCCCTTGAAGTAGTTTTCCCTTTTTAGGACTCTTAAAGGAGTAACTCCAACTCCACAGGATACGGGATAAGAAGGTGATTAGTGTGGGTCTGATTGCAGGGACCCTCATCATTTATAAGAACAGAACCCCCATGATTGATTGTATTCTATGGAAGTGCTGGAGATAACCAAGGACTGTGCTGTGTGTGTGCGCTGCCACTCCATCAATTGGTGCAATTCCCGGTTCTCCAGATCACAGGGGTCCCAGCAGTTGGAGTCATACCCTGTAGTCCACAATCCTTTGGATAGGGGATAGTTTCTAAATTGTGGAAAAACTATGAATGGAGCTGTACCAGCTCACAGCAAGTGCTGCATCCATTGAAGTACATGACAGCTGCGACATAAGTGAGCTGGGACAGGTTCTTTACTGTGGTAGGAGATGTGTGCTTCCAGCTCTGTCCATAAGGTACATCATCTGATCAAGGGGTTCTGGTGGATAGGTCATAAGAATATTTAGGGTCAGGAAAACCTCTTTAAAAAGTAAACACTGACACCTATCTAAAAATATATGATTTATGCATATCGTTGGATTATCAAGACTGTTTACGAGACAAGGCATGATTAACTGATCCCGATGCCAATGGACCTTGGGATATTACAATGGACAATGTCATCACTGCTAATGTTAACCTATAAACGAGGAACAGCCAATACAGCAAATTGATGCCCCTAGCAATTAGCCATGGCTATGATTGCCTGGAGGGGGGAGCCAAACAGAAAAATCGGGTCCGCTCATCTCTAGTTGTTGCCAATTACTAGCAATGGGGGTAGTAACTTGTATATACTAAAGAGCATGTCTTCACAGAGGGGACCACTGATGTACCAAATGAGGGATTTATTTTCCCATATTGCCTGCCTTCACATACATTTTATGTTTTTACAAACGATTACACAATACATGTGTCCTGTTGGCAGCTTCCCTTGACGTTAAATATATGTGTGAAGAAATGGGGTTTGCTTTAATCACTTGTATTTTCTTGTACTTCTAAAAAAAGCAATTAAAATCAGCAAACACTCATAGCTAAAAGCAATAAAAAGCTCTTGATTATCATATTAAGATGTTATTTCAAACAGTGATAGCAAATAGTTTTGATACGTCTTCATTGGCCTAAAGTATCTACAGAAATGCTCACAGAGGCTATAAACAATAAGCAGCCGACCCCGACAGCTATGGATGATTATATCAGTGAAGCAGACAGCCCCCAAGCAACAGTTTATTTTTCAGGGCAGAAGAAAAGATAAAAGGAGAGATAGTAAATTCCGGCACATACAGGTGCACCTCCCCAACAGCTGATTCAGCTCCCTGCAGGGGCTGGTGGAACAATCCGGCTGATAAGACTCTTACTTTTGTGAAGAGATATCATAGAGAAGCAGATAATTTCTGCATAGGCTCATTATTTCTGTGGCACAAGATGCAAAGAGAAATTAAATCACTCAGTAATTATTATAAGCCGCACCAAACAAACATATTTATGGCTTATTACAGTCATACGGGAATGTGTTTGTTGCTTTTTGGGTTTCCTATTTTACTACAAGGGCACTATGTAGGGTTTTTAAATATACAGAACATGCATTTTATTCTTATCATCCATTTCTGTCAAATTTATTACAGTTCAGTTTTCTAAAATTGACCTTTGTTATTGGCTTCATATCCGATCAGCTTGCAATGTTTACTCTTGCTTACTCTTGTTTGCACCTGGAAACCTCTGGTGGTGGCTTATCTTCCATAACAACAAAAAGTTGGGTATGTTAAAGTCCATTGTGCCAGTTGTTCCCCCTGACATTTGCCCCTGGTGCACATCTGATGGTCAGCATTGAAATTGACAGACTTTGCCAATGTTATCTTTACGTTTATAGCCTCTTTAAAACCAGGTATTAGTAATTGTTAAGGATGCTTAAACATAAAAATCAAGCATAATAATCCAGGGGAACTTACTCATAGATCCAGGAACCGTGACTGTGGCAATTTCTTATATTACCAATGGCCTCATTCTTTTTAAAATCAAATTTTACAATTATGTTAATGAGCAAGAAGAACTATGGGCATATTACAGAAGCCCTCTGTGCTCTAGCTTCACAAGCTGTTGTTACACTGTGCAGAAGCATGTCTGAGTGTCACCCTCCTCCTTGCACTTCCTGCCATCTTAGCAGCTGTAAGTAATGAGCACGGTGTGGGAGTGGGAGAATGCTCTTTCAGAATGTAACAGGGGCTCTGGTAACATGCTCATAGCCTTTCTGGTCCATTATCAGAATTACAAAAGGGGATTTTAGAAGATAGTAGGCCATGAATATCACATGATATAATATAATAATATAATATAACAACATGTGCCTGGATCTATGAGTAAGTGCCTCTGGTCAAGCTAGATTTTGATGGTAGTTTATCTTTAAGATAACGCAAAGAATACCCAATATTTGAAAAAAAAATTGTATGCTTGGTAATTCACAGTGGTTTGAGTGCTTGTGTATTATGGCCAAAATAAGAGCCAAATATATCCATCTCTTTTGCAGGACTTTGGGGGAGAATAGCTTGTCAGTTATCGTGGTTTGTATTTATGGCAGTGCTTAACAACCTACCTGATCTAATAACATGTAAGTGGCCAGCATAGTGGTGCACTACATGTAGCAGTGTGAATGGCACCTTAGAAAAGCAGTTAAAACAAAACAGGACTTACCCTGTAGTTTCTACAGGCAGGATTGAAAGCATTTGTTCCACAGACAAACAACGTTTCTTCATCCCTTTTTAGTAGAACCTTTATAAAGTTATGACATTCATCCTGTGGAGAAGGTAAATGTATGCAGATGTTACGCGGCGGCATAATCCTAATCATTTATCCCATTTATCCACTCTGTTATAGTCCCTCTCCCTTAGAACTCTAAAGACTTTGCAATGATCATGTTCATACCCCCCATAGTTGTATGAAAATATAGGGAGGATATATTTATCACTGTGGCATTTTCTGGTGATTTTCTTATTTCACAATATGGCATTACCATCACATTAAGTCATCCAACAGGGGCTAACTCCATACCTAGAATCTATTATAAATGTGATATTTTACAGTAAACAATCAACCACTCTACAAAGGAAAGTCGCTGAGTTAATTGAAAAAGCAATTACCACCAGAGCGACACCGTGTGCCGTGATCCATAGCACATTACAGGCGGCACCACAGATGACTGTCCATGGGGTAACTCTTGGTGTCTGTGAAATGAATGGAAACTGCTTACCTTATGCTTTCCCTTCATTCTGCAGGTGTCTACATCCGGCTGCTTAGATTTCCATGTCAGTTTCTGTAAGGAGCAAGAAAAAAAAAATCAATTAGATTCCCTAGGGCGGTGATGTCTTTGATTTTTAATGTCAGAGTTGAAGTGAGGAAACAAGCAGCAGGATATAGGTTTACGTGTCGCATCTGTCTCCTTTATGATTAATTGTCGTCGATGTAAAGTAGCATAGAATGTAATGTTTAAAATGTCCAATATTTCTTGTCTGACAGGTGCATAGACAGTGGGGTAATCCTACAGTGCAGTCCTAAGGGACATCTTTACTCATATATACATAAACCTCATCTCATCCCGTTCCTACATTCTTTACTAGGCCATGACATATTTATTGCTTCAGATCACTGTGTCAATTTTAGCACTCTATCGCAGATTCAAGATCTTCATACTTCAGCACCAAAGGTTGAAATGCAATGTAAAGAGGCCAAGGACTGAAGTATATCAAGGAGAATGATTATTAAAAGTTCTTCAGTTCCCCATAGGCATAACAATATGCTAATGAAGCATGCAGCTCTTGCAGGCCGTATAGAAGTCCCTGGGTAGAGTTTGACGCCATCAGCATAATAAAATTGATAGAAGTATAACGTTGAAAAAAAAAGATGCTCAGCATTCCAAAAGCAGAATCCGAGTACTTTGATGTTAGCACTGGCACTAAAGCTACTGTAGTGGGACGGCACCTATGCATATTCAAGAGATTTTGAAGGCTTCTCTGTCGGCAATTGCACATACAGCATCCCTGTTAACTACATGTAAGAAGTAGGTCACTTCATATGTGCACATCACCACTTCACAAACATAAGAAGTCACGGTATCTTTGTGAGCAAAAAAAGCCTTTCAACAACAGAATAATGGTTTGATCTAATCAGAGAACACTTTCGTTGGAGTACTCTTCTTGGATCTATTTAGAAAATTTATATGTACTTTTTTAGCTTCAGGTATGTATTTGCATGTCGATCTTGGAGCTGGAGATGTGACAATTACTAGACTTTTAACCAGGTATACTAAAAATTGTAGGGTGGTACACTACTGCTCCATAATAGGGAACCATATGGACACAATTACATGTCTTATGGGGGTGTTCCCACCAAGTAAGGCAATCTCCATCAGCTCCATAGAGCTGACTGGAGCAGAACGGATATGTACAACATTCTGCTCTAGTCAAATCTCCTCGGACCCCGTCAGACCCCCCATTTTCATGATCTGTAGGGAAGACTGTCACCGATCAGCAATCCTGGGTTACAGGATTACAAGACTAAACAAAACTTGGGAGTCTGACCTGAAATAAAAACTAATCATAAAGATTTTCTTGGCTCTTGCTCTCAACAGCACCACTTCAAAGAACACGTCACCACAGCTAATTTAATGAATAATGCATGGAGTAGGGCCAAAGGGGAGGAGAACGACTTATTTTCATTGTATTCCTAGGACCTTGCGAGAACCTGGACTCAGGCCCTGCATAAGGTATAATTCAATGAAGCAGCTGTGATCTGAGGGTTCCTTTAACCTGTCCATCCATGAATTTGCTGTCTCATATGTAACATGGAGAGACAATAACAGGTGGAATCATATTGTGGCAGACTAAGAATAAAAGCCTTATGCAAAGAACAGAAATCTCATCCAGCCTGTCCTATGCAAATCACCAACCAGTTCAGTGAAATGTACTTTACTAAAAGCTTCTGTCCTATCGCACAGGATTAGGATGTGTGTGGTTTGTTTGCCTTCTGGATCATGTGATTTCCTCAGTGGTTGGCCTAAAACATCTGATTTTGATAAGTACATGCAACAACTGGAGGACACAACACTTCCATGTACATTTTTGTCCTTAAGATGTTGCATCTGTGGATTTGTGCAATAATTTTTTCATGTCATGTGTTTGTCATTGAGGGGGCGGGCAATATAGAAAAATACTTTCTACTAAATGATGTGGAAGCGCAGAGGTAAAGATGGTTTAGGTGTTTACAAATTGACCGATAAAGTGCCAAATGTCCATGACTGCAAGTGCTTTAGCTCATTTCTTCTTCAGTCACAGCTCAGCAACACCCAGAGGCTTTATGAGTCAATAAAAGGGCAAGGTTGGTTAGCGCTTAGCAGAATTGCATTGTGGTCCTGACAATGTATATGAACCAGAAGAAAAAAATGGAAACCTATAGACAGAACTGGACAACCCGAAATACATCCATTATCTAAACTTTTTTTGGTTCATTTTTGGTTTATAACAGAAACAGTACAGTCACAATATAACGTTGAAGAGAAAATCGAAGAATAAAAGCCTGGCACGAAGGCAATCACTTATTAACAGTGAGACAAAACACTGGTAAAATGGCTGTTTGTGGTTTAAGTAAATGTTAAAGCATAATGCAAGTGCATAACTCAGCTGGATGAAAGCCATTTGATGGATAATCCTGCAGGGATTCAGAGACATTTTCATAAAGAGAACATACTGCACCAGATAAACCCCCCTTCACAAACTCATGTATTAAATAATTGTGTTTTTTCCCATTTTCAAAGGTGCTTTGTCATCCCAGAGTTTGATGGGTACAGACAGAATAAAAATGCTTCCTATGGGGAAGGAAATACTACAATATACAGGGTATGTAGTTTTGGTTTCTTTAGAAGCTATACTGTATATATACACTTGCTATAATACGTTGTACATTGTGAAATCAGAATTTAATTAGAAAACTAATTATTTCCTTTATTATTAATGTACCCAAAGAGATGTAATGTCATTTATGCAAAGATTTAATTTCTATAAATGCTCAATGATTAATTTAATTTTGTATTTTTGAATGATCAACTTACGGACAATTATTATTATTATTGTATTTCCGCTTTATGTTACTTATGGAATTTCCAAGGGATAGGATAAATATCTTATATTTGGGGGCCTCAATAGTAAGGGCAAATGGGAATGAGGCTTTGTGAATTGGTAGTTGTGGATGAATAGCTCTACCTTGTCACTTCTATTGTGATGTCCAAGTAGGGAAATACTGCTAAACTATAAAGCATATCCATGAATTTCGATGATCAACTTTATGTCAGGACCATGGCAGATATATGGCTACTGTCTCTTTAAATAATGGCTTAGGTACAGGGCCTCTTGATGTATCCGGCAGGGGCCTACCCAGCATTCTTTTTCTACGCCAGGTCCTACAGGTCCTAGAAATAAGCAGAGCAGACGACTTTTCGCGTATGAAATGTCGTCTGCAGCAGCGAGTGCGCTGGATTGGGGACAGGATCGTCCCCGTTCCAGCGCACTCCTCCACTGGCTGAACCCCCCTTTCCTGGGAAAGGGGAAAATAATCGCAAGTGCTAGCAATAAGCAAGCATTTGCAATTAGTTTAGGGCCTCTACGCCAGTGTCCTGGCACAGAAATCCTGATAAATACCCCCCATAGTGACTATGTGCCACCTGGTCGCGTCTCCGTTACTCAATCCTATAGGACACTTCGCATTTGCCACTTATTTTTCTGTCAAATTCTGTGAAAATCATCAAAAATAATAATAAAAAAGAAATCTGTATAACTCCAATAGAGGCCCTATGAGACTGACAAGGGCCATAAAGCTTTACATAGCTCATAATTAGTTCAGAAATGTACAATATCCCTAATATACTTAATCTTAACCTTAAATTGAAAAACTTTATTACATTTTAACTACACCATTGTAGGTAGGTCACTTTGTGATAGAGATGATATTCAAACACATAAATCTTACTCACTTTACTGAAATAAATTTCTTCTGTGTGTGACGTGTCCAGGTCTATTGTGTAGATGTGGTCCCTGGAAATTAAAAAAAAAAAAACGTTTTTAAATACAAAAGCTCGAAATATTACTATTCATAGAATTGCAGCCAGTTATAAGCAAGTACCGAACCTTATATCTGCTTTCTCAAATAAGCCTTTGGTTTACAGTATAATTGTGTGTTATAACTTACCCTGCACCCTGACAGTATCCTCTGTGTAGTCCCAGGGGTTGACTTTGGTTTGGATGCATTTAAAAAAACAACATGCGATTTATCTGTGCTGCAGACTGCTCATCTCTCAGCCCCCACCTTAGTGCTTCTATACAGCTCCTTCCTCCCCCACTGATGTCAGATCACAAGGATTTGAGCTTTGGGAAGGAGCAAGAGGGAGGAGCTGTACAGGCCTTTCTATGACAAAATACTTCACTAGAATACTCAGCTTGTTCATGTGCATACAGTAAATGCTTTTAAGCATAAATGTATCACTTATTTTCCTTTTGAATTTATCACTGAACATTTCATATGTTATTTTCTCGCTATGGAAACTGCCATCTTGAGTAAACTTCTCAATATTTACTGATCTTTATCGCAACCTCATAGCCATGAATTGTCTGGAGCCAAGTCTATGGGAGAGTTTTCTAGGCCCTCTTCGTGCCGCTTTGTGACTTAAGCTTTTGTCAGGAATGGATGCAATGATAGCGTGCTGTGGGTTGTTTTCATCTTTTGAAATCCTGTTTGTCTTATCTGTTATGTAAATTAGGGCCCTTTGAGAAAGGCTTGACCAAAGGTACACATGGTAGGGTGTAGGCTGGGCAGCACATTATCTCTTACAGATACTTCGGTATATAACATAAACTTGTCAAACCTTTGAATTCTTTTCTATTATATTGTCTCATTAACTCTTGGTTAGCTTCTGTAATTTAGTGTTATTTATGACGTGCTGCTTTGGTGTCCTTCTGTTATGGTTTTTACCAAAATTACGATTTTTTTTAAAAATGAATTTTCAATAAAATGTATCTATTTTAAACACATTTCATGTTAGTTTCCTATCATATTTTTTTGTTGTTTTGGTATTTAAATTACGTGACTGCTGCAAAGAATATGCCTGCAGAATTTTAGGCTTAGTGGACATGAAGCACTATTTTTTTTCAATTAAAGTGTTTGGGATTTTTTTAGAACGTGCTTTTCATGTAAACCTTGGTTAAAAATTAAGTAATTATCTGGCAACACATTCCGAGATCACTGTGGAGTAAGTTGCAGAACTGGCATTAAACGGGTTAATAGGAGCATCTGGGAGCGGAGTTAGTAAACCATTTACATTTGAAACCACGTGCCAAAATAACTAGAAATGAGTTGAGGATTTCCAACAACTACTTAACGCTTGTGGCTAAATTCTTTTGTAATTAGGTTCTGTTGTCTGCCAAATGTTGCAATATGGAGTGTTCTGGATTTGCTAAAGAAAAGAACTTCTGTTTGCTTCCTAGGAGCTGGACGCTGCACTTTATCATGCAGTTCACTTTAATGGCTAAACCACAGTCTGGGTCATTAGAAGAATAACATTAGCTTTCAACTTAATTTGCTGTGCCCATTTTGTTCTTCAGCAGAGCAATGCCACAGCACTACACAACAGACAAAATAATCGTTTTTAGCTAAATGCTACAAAGTGAGCATTATCGGACACCCCCCATGTCGCCTGGGCTGTGCCTTTCCACTGTTAATTTACGGTTTTCATTTTTGTTCTTGCATTGTGCTTCACTGAACCACATTAGAAATCAGTCACAATGCAGCAATATAGGTCTATTCACTTGGATACCTAAAAATTGCCAAAGAATCCTCATTAAATATGGCTGCATTGAGAAGACCTGAAAACCTTTCTGCTTGGTTTGCTCTCTCACATATTGCTAAGTCAAGTCCATGACATAGGCAGCCTGGTTTCAATGAAACCTAATAAGAGTATAATTGTACTTCCCACCTCTGTTTGCTAACACAGCGAGACGCCTCCATTCCTGGTTTACTGACTTGAGTCCTTTCCGTTTTAGACAAAAAGACTTTGTTTTACCCAAACACTAAGTTCCATAAATTGTATGTGATAAACCAGCTTTTCATTCCGCTGCTTTAGCACAAACAGAAACCAAAATCCTCGTGCTCACACCTCCGTCTAATGTTGCCAGATTTTGTAACCATGACATAGACTTGTTCAGGAAGACTATTCTGCAATGCTACTGGCTGTTTGTGACCCATGACCACCCATATAATGTACATCTACAGGAGCTTTGCTACAACAGCTGCTGAATGAACGACCCTGCGGATTCCAGAAGGGTGTGAATCTTTTGACATGTGCTCCTGTGCACAGTGGGAAACCTTTCGGGGCTTCAGGCTAGGTGGGTGTCCAATATGTTTTTGTAAATTCTTCTATCTTAACCCATTTGTGGTGCTACACACAGCTTATTCTGAAACTAATGTAACAAATCAAATAATATAATTAAATTAAAATGGCTCAATTTTTTTTCCTAGTCTCTGGTACCAATATGTAAAATTGATTTAGGGATCACAGTTCCCTGATCTTAACGTGACCACACAAATGAGTAAAAACTGATCAAAACTGCTAGTTGCAAAAAGAAATGTAATTCCTTAAACAAAACAGAATCCTGTACAATTGTGGCTAGATACTGCTGTCATGCATTCAAAGCTTAGAGGGGGAGGATGGGTGAGGCAAAATGAAGAATTAATTAAAAGCACCTTTTAATTTTTTGAGACAGAAGAAATCTGGGTTTAGAAAACTAGATGTGGTCAACAATTTCCAGGACAATCGGAACAACAGTTTGGACAGACTGGGTCCAGACCCAAACAAATGTTTAGAAAAATTCAGCAAAGCTTCAGTGAAACAAATGATTTGCCCATCTCTAATTACAATTAGAGTTGAGCATTCGGTTTTGTCAGCAAGACTTGGACATATTTCCACCTGAATTGGCAGCTGGACTTGACCAAGCAACTAGTATGGCTATAATGTGCCAGAGGTGTTGGGTTCGCTTATCTCTAATTATAAACAACCAATCACACTCATCTTCTTAAATTAAGTTATCCAATAGTTGTTAGTCCATTCATAATCTTTTCTTGAAGGATATTCCCAGTAACATTTTTGTCCACCTCCTATTGTTATTGAACATAAAATGTTCAGTCTGAAAAATTATCTTTACTAAAAAGTTTATGTCATCTGTTCAGTGGTTGTTCAACAAACGTCCATCTAATACCTATGGCCACCATTATAGTAACCATATACAGATGGGTTACTTACACATAATGCAATTGACACCCATGTTAAGTGCCAAAGTAAAAGTTCCAATTATGACAGCCCTAGGAGGACAGTCATAACGTATAGGTATGCCACTGTGATAAACCGTTTTATAATTGCCTAGGGTATATTAGTGAACACCTACGGAGAAATAGTGAAATTGTATTTACATTTTTTTAAGGTGCCAAGCAATATTGGAAGTGTGAACCTAACATGAATTATTATTTTACCTCTTACTTGAGTGTAGATTATACATTTTGCTCATCTTAGCTGGTAAATAATCATCTATAACATTCAAAGGCCGATAATTAGAACAAATCCGTATCTCCACATTTATTCCAGTCTGCTAACACTAGGCAAGCAAAGCTTATCGCCTCTATTGTCTGCCATGGTAATTACCCGGGTCCTTTTAACTGGTACAGTATTCTAGAATCGAAGTGGTAAGAGCAGCAAGATGAAACCGTACACTGTGATAATGAGAAGAATATCACGCCAGTCAAAGGTCTAAGGCTCGCAGTAATTAAAAAGAGATAAGATACTTCAGCATTGATGTCACAGTGATCGGGATGATCTGTGCATATTTCTCACTCACACCTTGTAATGGAAAAATAAAAAGTTATGTGAAAGAGGAAGCCTCAATAGCCAATCAAAAAAAAACCTTAGAGTCTTGATGATGTCTGCATTGGCATAATGAGGTACCAAAAGCTGCATGAGGTCTATCAGATCTCATCCACACATTCCTGGAGAGTGTTAGACAAACAATGGGTTTTCTGTTAGGGACAGATGAGATTTTTTTTCTTGCAATAACAAGTCATTAGGAATCAACTCAAGCAAGTAGCAGGAAATTGTGTATTTTTTTTTCCATTTGCGCATTAATTCTCTAGAAGCGACTCAGCTTGGTCATAGTATCAACATTTACATTCAACATTTTACACTTTTTATTTAATTTTAAGACAGACTACTCAATGGCACAATGCATTTTATTTGTTCTTTTGTCAAACTACTGGCAGATGTGTCTGAATGTGGGTTACTATCCTCTCTCAATGGAGAACATAATCAGCTGAGGTCAGGGGCATAGAATGACTTGTGAGCCTTAGTGGGCCAGAAAGGTGTCCTATCCAATGGGAGGAGACCGATACTATACATAATTTAGTATAGTTGGGGTGCAGATTAGGCATTAGGATCAAGCTGCTTCAAGTTGAAGATATATCAGTATTCGAAAGGTTTACAAACCTAGCAGCTATATACAGTGTCCGATTCATAATCATGATCTGTTGGATGTCCATTTTGTGCCTTTGTGTGTTGTTTCTTCCTGGTTTGTGCCCCACAAATACCGGATACTGTTTTGTATCTGAAAGAAAAAGAAATACATTTAGCCAAGGAGACCCGTAAAGACAACCCAAACTTTTTTTTGGTTTTTGTTCTGATATAGGCTACAATGTTCACACAATACACTCTCGCCAATTAAAAACAAACTATTCTTGTGATGTCCTTTAGAGCACTGACAATTGAAAGGTGACACATTGGAAATGTAAGAAACTGAACTCAACAATACATCAAAAGGTTACAGCTCTCAAGTAGTAATTCACATTGGAGCTCACAAAAATTTAAGACGCTTAAGGGTTTCATGGATCAACTTTCTTGAAAACCCCTTTAATCCAGAACAATCATCGAAGATTTATGACTGGAAATCTAAAACCAATAATTTTATAAAATTATATGTGCTGAAATATTCAATTTTATGAACAGTACATGACTCTTAAAGTCATTAGAAGTAATATATGTTATTTTAAATTAAATAAAGGCATGAATTCAGCGTTTTTGACATCAGTACTTTTATAGGCTGAAGTCGACATTCAATAAAAGGTCAATAGTACATTACGCTGATCAGATTACAAAAGAATAAGGAATAAGCTATGTTATATATATATATATTTATGGTAAAAAAAAATAATGAATCAAACTTATATATTACATACTCTTTTATACGTCAGATAATACCCACATTCAGGGACAGCCATACAGAGTTTATTTGTTGCCAGGACAGAACTTGATTTGACAATAGATATGTGCCTGCAACTACACAATGGCATAACCAATTGCAGTCCCAGTTTAGACTCAGGAGAAAACTAACATTTATAGCAGTGGTGGCGAACCTATGGCACGGGTGCCAGTGGTGGCACTCAGAGCCATTTTTGTGGGCACTCAGACCATCACCCCAGGACAGAGTTCACCAAATAGGACCAAATCTTTCTGCAGTCCAAGGCAACTTAAGCGGCACTTCATTGGCTATTTCAAACTATGGGAAAAGTGAGAAGGTGTTGACTGAACTGCATTATCTTTGAAGCTCATCCTGCTGGACCCTCCATTCTTTCTCTACAGAGAGACGCTGGAGAGATGCTACAACGAGAGTCTGATTTGCCCTCCTTCTTTTGCCTGATTTGGTGGCCTTGGGTGGCCAATGTGATTTAAAAAATGTGCAAGAACGGGTAGCAATAAGTTACTGCTTAAAATGCCATGTTGGCACTTCACAGTAAGTAAGTGGATATTGGTTGTAGTTTGGGCACTCGGTCTCCAAAAGGTTTGCCATCACTGATTTATAGGGATGGCTTAAAGGAAACCTACCACTGTATCGTGGTTTAAAACACTTTTTAAACTTTATAGCGGAAGCTGGTTTGGCGCACGGTGGTACGTGCTCGACGCACCATGCGCGTGACCGTGCGTGCGCCTACATAGGAAGTGAGAGCCGTGCGCACGGTTGCGAGCATGGTGCGCTGAGCGCGTACCACCGTGCGCCGAGGCAGCTTTGGCTATAAAGTTTAAAAAGCGTTTTAAACCACAATACAGTGGTTTAGGACACTAACAAAAATAAACTCCGGTATTCCCATCTTACACCTACCACTTCAAGTGGTAGGTTTCCTTTAAGGGGAGCCTGTTGTGATGCAAATGTAGTGCAATATGAGTCATACTTTATTTCAGCAAATAATTGATATTGTTTCTGTAATAAAAAGTTGTACAATTTTCCAGTATAGTGTCTAAATCTATTCCTCATGGTTTTCTAGATCTCTGCTTGCTGTCATTCTATAGGAAGCTCTATTGTTTACTTCCTATGGATACAAACTGGTCCTTGGTCATGTGGTATCACACAGGTACACGGCTCATGATAACACCGAGTAATCAGAGTTGTGTGTCATGAGCCATGAACCCAGTGACATCACACGAACAGTTTTTATCTAGAGGAAGTAAATAATGAAGCTTCCAAATGAACGGATACAGAAAATATATTGGAAAATTCTATAACATACACAAACAATATCAATTATTTGCTGAAATTGGAAAACCCCTTTAATTTTAACATCAATCACTGGACTCCTAAATCCAGATTGAACTGAGGAGATCTAAAAGAATAAATTACTAGTTCTAACAAAATCTTTTTGGTCTAATTTTGATCTAATTTTGCTCATTTCCAATGTGATAGGTTACAGCACTCTATATTGGGCTATAGTGTGAAAAAATCTGTTTTTGAGAGATGGTTTCCACCAGACTACATCTATTTCCCTATAAACATTTTAAGACAGTTAAATTAGTCTATGCATGTGAGGTTTGTCAGGAGGTATAGCTTTCTTTTATCTTTGTTAGTCCACGGATTGATATTTCACTTCATTATATTAAAAAAAACAACAACATTTTATTTGCTCAGCTTTTACAATAACATGCAACCTTTATACTGTACCGACTCTGTTGCATGTTATCTGTCATAATCAACATAAATTAGATAATTAGTTCATCAATTAGCATCTAATTCATGAGGCTACCTGCCAAATCGTTCTCCCTTAAGTAACATCATAAAATAATATCCTTTGCTAAATATGACCCCCCCTTTCAATAAAATAGAGCAATTCATCTAATTATAGGTTTTTTTAAAAAAAAAATGTGCACATAGTGGTCATTTTTACTGTACCACATCAAATCTTTACCTCTCTCTGATCATCATGAACATTGCTTCTTCTTGGAACAACCCTTGTTTTAACATGCCAACATTTAGAATAAAACTTTAATGTGTAATGGAACTTGAGCCAGATCTTGCACATTTTTAATTTTGCTTCCAGATATAAACATTTAGTATGTTATGTTAATTTTTCCTGTCCCAGTAATTTAAATACATGTAATTAAATTTGGTGTTTCTTAATATCTCAATTATAGTTTAGTGGTTGCATTAAAATGAGTTTTGTAAATATCGTAAGAGATCTTCGGCTTTCGCACAGACTTAAATGATGCAGAAAAAGTCATCTGCATACAAATCCAGGTTAAGCCAGTCGGAAGCGCACTTTTCAGTAACACTAAATCCATTCTGCCGGCAGATAATGCTCAAAAGTAGAGGACTGGTCATGTTCTTAAGAACCTACAGCTTTTAAGACGGTTAGTTGAGGAGATTAACAGTGGATATGCCAAGAGTTTATCCGCTGTACAGACAGAAGACTTTGGCTTGAGTCTGCAACTTAAAATACTTTTCCAAGAAAGTTGTAAACCTATCATGGGCATTTTCTTTAACACAAGGCACATGTAGATTTCTCTATAATGGATAAAAGCTTCATAAATGAGGACAGTAATTACTAATCATATTCTTATTATTACTCTATTGACGTATTAAAGGGGTTTGCCCATGAAAGGAAGTTCTCAAATTTTAACCCCCTAGTGATGTTTATACAATAATGATAATTTTAACCCCTTACTAAACAATTTTACAATTTTATTGTTGTTTTATCTCCTATAACTATAAGTGATGGTCACTATTACATTCCAGAGTGTCTCTCTAAGCCAGGGGTCCCCAAACTTTTTACATAGGGGGCCGTTCCCTGGTCTCTCAGACCATTGGAGGGCCGGACTAAAGTTTAAAAAAAAAATAAGAAATTTCTCTGTACACTGCACATTATTTAATATATAATTTATATAATAATATTTTAGTAATATGCCCCCATAGTCAGTAATATGCTCTCCGCCAGTAGTCAATAATATGTCCCCTCAGTATAAACATGCCCCCTCATCATGAACATGCCCCACTCATTTATGTCTCCCTTATAATAAACATGTCCCCCTCATGGTATAATGTCCCCTCATGCATGCCCCCCCTCATGGTATAATGCCCCCTCATGCATGCCCCCCCTCATGGTATAATGTCCCCTCATGCATGCCCCCCTCATGGTATAATGCCCCCTCATGCATGCCCCCCTCATGGTATAATGTCCCCCTCATGGTATAATGTCCCCTCATCATAACCAGGGTCCCCACAATCCACTAAAATGGCCAGCAGTACTATTAAATCTCATAAATCTCATACATACCTGGGTCCAGCGTGAACCTTCAGCAGCCTCTTCTGCTCTCCCCACATCCGACTGACCCGTCAGCTCCGGAAGAGCAGGGAGAGAGGGCAACCACTTGTGGCGCTGATTGACATTGCGAGGAGCCAATGTCTCCTCACGCTGTCAATTGGGCCTCCTCACAGCACCCGGGTTCGCAGAGGCCAGGTAACAAATGACAGCAGCGCTGCTCCGTCACTGAGCATGATGCCGCAGGGGTGCTGCTGCGGGGGCCGGATAGAAAGGGTCTGCGGGCCGTAGTTTGAGGACCCCTGCTCTAAGCAGACACTTCATAATCCCTCTAGTGCTATGAGATGTTGTGTGCTGCCAATGTGCTTAGATTATAAGGGCACAGGGTTTATCTACACTTTTATTTAGCTCCTTAACATTCTACTTGTATCTGATACATAGAAAATGAGAGATGAGGCAGTAACATCCATTCAGCTCAGTAGAGTACATCTCTACACACTGTTGCCTGCTGGCAGGAAATGCCTGTGATGAGTTGTTCTTGTAATGCAGGGGGAGGGGCAGGAAGCAGAGAGCACTGCAGTGTGCAGACAAGAGAAGCTATTCATGAGAACAATTCTACCATAGTCACAAGATTTATGGCCGTATCCAGGGACAACCAAAATTCTAAAACACCAGGACTGATAGAGACAGGCTGGAATTATATCTGACAAATGCTGTATTTTTGTTAATAACAAGGAAATAGAGAATTTGTTATTTCTTTATCCTGAGTATATTTAGGAATCTGTTCTTCATGGAAATACCCATTTAAAGTCCTGGAGGATGCAGGTTACATAGAGTTAAATGGGGCATCCCACACCCAAATCCACAATAAGTCGAGGGTAGCCCAATAATAACTTAGTAAGATGGTCTGAAGTCCTTCTTTCTAGAGGAGTTTTAAAGGAAATCTACCATCAAAATCAGCATGATAAACCACAGACACTTACTCATATATCCAAGGACTGTGGTAATCTTCTTTAATCATCTGTATTTGTCATCCATGGCATCCTTCCTTCTAAAAATGAACTGTTAAAATTATGCTTATGAGTCTGAAGGACTCCTAGGGGTGTTACCAAAGCTGTAGCTTTACAGGCTGTTACACTGTGCAGGAGCACTTCCACCCTCCCTTTGTGTGGTAAAACGTCCTCTACTGCAGTCAGATTACATCAGGCATAGGTAGGGGAAAGTGCTGAGGAAGCAGAGGGGGAGAGCAAGACAGGCTGTGAAGCTGCAGCATAGATGCACCTTTAGTATAATTTGAAATTAGGATATTAGAAGGAAGGAGGCCATGGATAACACATAATAGAAGACTTCTACAGTCACATTGCCTGGATCTATGAATAAGAGCCTCTGGTTTATCATGCTCGATTTTAATGATAGGTTTCCTTTAAAAGAGCAGTTGTTCCCTAAG
This sequence comes from Engystomops pustulosus, assembly GCA_019512145.1. NCBI lineage: Eukaryota > Metazoa > Chordata > Amphibia > Anura > Leptodactylidae > Engystomops > Engystomops pustulosus. Next base: position 266,133,801 of record CM033641.1, on the reverse strand, counting down.
TGCTTAGCCTCTCCATTTAAAGCATTATTCCATCCACAAAATGGGACTACCCAAGAACCAGAGCATTGCTTTTTTCATCAGTCTCAATGACCCTGATGGAATGACCCATGAGCAACATGAATCAACATGGTTTATGAATCAGGCCATACATTTTCCTGCGCATAAAATAATAATAAAATAATAATATTATAAATGTTGTTTAAGAACATTTTTTTTAACCAGATTCAACCATTGTCTAAAGTACAAAGATTTTCCTTTTACTGATCATATAGTAGTAACACATTTTACAGAGTTAACTTACATTGAATGGAATATTGTAAAATAAAAACGTAGTTATACAAGGACAGTGTAAAGCTGCCAGAAAGGGGAAGACAATAGCATGTTAATTGTCTGATACATTTCAATGGAGCAATCATCATAGGTACAGTAATGAATAATTATCGATATAATCTATAGTCCCTGGTAAAACTTGCATATTGATGTTGGCCATAACCTTTTAAATCGGCATTAAAGATGAGGCCACCTGGCAAACAATCATTTGCTCTCCAGCAATAATCCCATGTAAAAAGTCAAACGAGTGCATTTTCCAAGACCTGGGGCTATAACTGAATACATCTAGTGTTGGGGCAACCAATACTATGATGCCTTTATGAGGTTATACTTCACACCACATATTTGTAGGTGTACTTGCTTTGAAACTTGATGAAACATCCCTCCACCCACCTGAATGCACCCAGGGAACATAGGTCAGGAATGTTAAGCTTCATTTACATAAAGGAATGCTGTCCACTTACAACACAAAGAAGACCCAACCTCTAAATTCCCTTCAACGCCTGAGATTTCACCGTAGTGGAATCACTTATGTAGAATATTTGTTAGAATGACAAAAACAAGCATCTTAATCCGATTGACTTACAGTTGCCATGCGAAATACTGATTGGCTCAGAATCTTCTGGGAATCCAGCCCCAGCAACTTGCAGTACTGTGAAATATAGCAGCAAAGCTTCTGACCTCATAGTAGTTTAGCTCGAAGACTTTACTTTTCACTTCACCCTGCAAGACCAAAAAAATATACGTTATTCTAGATTCTAAAAACCACGGAATGTTCAGAGCAAATAACATTGGATGAAGTTTCACAGAATAAATGACTAACATAAAATAAGGGCACATGAATAATACATGTATTTTTACTGTATGTAAAGATAATACAAAAACTAATTTCATATTCTCTTTCAACTATTCAATGCTGCGGGAAAGAGCGCTATCTAACATATCCACCAAACAGATGAACATATTAATATTAAAGCACAGCAAAATAAACCAGTCCTAGGACATCCAAAGTAAGGAATCTGAGAAGAACTGAAGATACCAAGAATATAAAACAGAAAAGAGCTGTAAATGCAATAAGAGCTTGCAATCAAAAATGAGAATGACTACCACCATACAAATCACCTAAAGCAACCAAAACAAAAAATATTAATTCACAATTACTGAATTCATGATATCTTAATTATCGGCTATACAGTAGGAGTGTTGCTCAGTCGTTCAGTCATTACAGATTTACTAAATCTTATTCATTTAATCCTGAAGAGATTTTTATACACATGGGGTATCTATATATCACTTGTATTGAACATTATTCATTACTGAGCACGTGCTACTACACACATCCAAACTTAGGAAAACTGGAACCATACTTTATGCGAGTATGTACGCCATGTATTTATTCTTACAAGACATGTTTATGAAGAAGGTTAGAAGATGGTAATTCAACCTTCCCAAGTGTGTGCCAAAGTTATTTAACCATGCTAGTAAGATGTTGCTTGAAGATGGACTTCTATCTTTAAGTGGCTTACCAACTATTATTGGAAATTGTAAAGGACATCGGATACTCAAATAGACAGTAAACGGGAGTGTTAGAGATAGTTCAGTGCTGTGCAATATCAGACAATCCCATACTACTAATTGCAGCCGGAGGACTCCATCAATTTGTGGTGGGATCAGTGTGGGTCCTAGTAATTGGACCTTCACTGATCAGCTAGTTATCCCATATCCAGTGGTTAGGGGACATCTAAAATAGTTGGTACAACCCGTTTAAGAATCTTCCTTGACAAGTGTTTTTCTGATCCTCTATTTGGCCTTGCACTGTTTAAATACTGATTCTACTGACTTTATGCAACCACCACCTGAATGCTTGTTTGAACCGATTCCTCATATATAAAAGTGCATACATAGCTTGTCTAAGCATGATGGTCAATTAATATGAGGAGCAGGGAATAAACTGTATTCAGATTCTTCTGGAGTTAGAAGAGATTAAGCATACATAGATTCAACCTGCCCAATCCTTCTTTCTCCATCATGTGTTGTTGTGGATGAGTCAGGAGGCATCCAAATAAAATAGACTGACAGCGGATGATGCCAAAATGTGCACCTTAAGATATATTGTTGACACCTATAATCAGTTAAGGATATTCTTAGAAATTTTCAGAATTTTTTTTTAGATGTTGTAGATATAACATTAAGTCCCACCATATTCCACAATACCGGTCCCTGGCCTCCAAGATACATATACAATAAATTAACTTTGGAATACAGCTTGTCAGTAAGCCACACATAGTTCAATTGTTGAACTTTAATATAACTTGTGGTTTTGTGATGCAGTTTCAAATAACTGGATACATAGTTATGAAAATATTTGGCAGAAGTATGCCCTTTTTTGCCTTTTTGTTAATTCTTCTTCTGCCGAAGTAAAAGGTAATCTTTTAAGCTCAAAAAACATGGCTTGGGAGACTTCAAAGAAGGCCAAAGTAATTAACTGTAGACTTCCATCAAATCTCTGTGACTGGACTCATACCAGTGACCGACTGTTCAATCATTTATTCAGGCAGGGGGCAAAGAAACAAAAGGAACACCAGAAAGGTATGCAGGGCTGAATGCAAGGGTTTCAAGAGTCCTCCTAAATGCTAGTGAAATGTTACTAGTGAGGTCTCTATTTGTGTACTGCATTCATCTAAACAGCCAATATAGCCTTCCCTTGAGGGTTCTGCTTCCTCTTCTATGTCAACAAGTTAATGCTGTCAACAAGTTAAGAACACACATATTGTGGAACAGACAGCCTCGCTGAAAGCAGCACACAGAGATCTTTCACGTGCTAACACCTAGGCAGCATACATCTGCTTGTTTGATTTTCTCCTGTTGTGGTTGGGACATATCCATCGTGCATTGTTTTCCTCCGAAAACTTTGTCTGACAAGCACAAAGCCATTGCGATTGGTTCCTGGATGTAAAAGCAAACAGAAACTGCAGGGCTCTCTCTTCTTAAGAATGTCCGAGTGAGCATAGTACTCCTGAAGGTTGACAATAGAGATGAGATGACTGGGGATAGAACCCAAAGTTTTGTAATAACAGTTTATAAAACCAATGGTAGACAGGCAATCTAGGAGTATTGACAACGTTTTAGGCTAGTTGCATGTTCAAGCTTATGTATAAAGTAACAAACTTTCTAAGAGCGTGGGATTATTTCAGATTTTTAGCCTTCATATTTTTAATGATCTCGCTGACAATTACTAATCCCCTTGAATGGAAATATTCTTCTCAATTCTGTGATCAGTTTAGACGGGACTTTACATAGCATTTTACCTACATATTTATGGAGATATATTGAGGCTAATAACTCCGAAGATGTGCATGGAGAATGGTAGAAGGCCCCTTTGAGACACCACATGGGCAACCCAAATATATTAAAATATTTATTTATTTACATATTCCACTAACTTGTAGTAAAGGGTGAAGTTATCAACACAGTAGAGAGAAGTGCGGCATCATATTATGTGGCTTAGAGATTGTATGGTTGAGAAGATCTGCAACAACCATTTTTTATTTAGTAATCCATTATATTGTGGATTGGGAACCCTAATGGGAAAGCTCCTCCTTCAACTTGAGCAAGATTTGTTTCCGTTGTACCTCTGTAGACTTTTACATAGCACATTATGTAAATAATATTACCCTTTCAAAATAAAGTAAAACTTTTAACCACAAACTAATATACATAAAATCTGCATATTTTACTGATGTAGTTTGTTTGAGTAGTAACCAGGAGCCAGTCTATCTTCATCAATTGATGTTACCAAGTTATTTAAAACTTTACTAAGCACAAGATTCCACCAGCCATTTTCTTGCCGAGTTGCTGAAAATAGCAGAATTAAAAAAGGAAATATATATGTAAGCAGGTTGCATCTTGGCTTCTTAACAGAGACAGGGAACTTTAATAAATGCAGCTCTAATGAGATGCTGCCACTTTGGGCAGTGAAGACAAACGGCCCACAATGAAATTGAAAGCGGCTCAAGGCGATCGATTCTGGTTGTAACCTTTACTGTAAACAGTCTCTGGGGATCCCATGAGCCACCTGTTCGGTGATATTTGCATTGATATATAGAAGAAATAGAAATGAGAAAGCAGCTTCCAGTTTTTGATAAAGCATCTGTTCCTCTTCTCATGTTTTCTTTTCAAGATGCTTTTCAAAAAGGGGGAAATGGAGTCGGGTGAAAATCCCAAGGCGTTATAACTCATGCACAAAAATAACAAAACCTGCTTATTTTACTTCGTGAAAAAAAAAAAGGATGACGCTCAAATAACAAGAAATAAAACCCTTGTGTGAGCTTGCAAAAGCCTTTGTACGTGTTGCAAACACTGCATTTGTAAGTGTGACCCTGCGCACCTAGAACACCTTACAACCACGTCATGCCAGCCACTTTGGAAGATGTTCTTATATACTTCAATCACTTTCCCTTCCGTATTGTTACACAAAAGATAAAGGGATGCTACCTGTAATAGAGAAGCAAGCTAACAAAGGCGAAACGTATCACCTGACAATAATCACATATCCTATTTATATAGCTGGTCAGATCTGGTGAGATCTGGTTTAGCCAATTGGACTTTTGAGAAAGTTTAATATATCAGATACCTAAACAGGACCAATATAAATGTATGTACAATTAAAGAAATTACAGAAAATCTACTATTTCATTTGATCACCTAAACACACCTTGAGAATTCTGTAGCTACACGGATGCAAAATCATATCTTGTTTAATCCCCAAGTTAAGTGTTTTTGCTGAAAAAACAATTATAACATTCAGGACCTTATGAAAGCTGGATCCACATTACACACAAGCTTTCAGAACAGCCAAGATGGGACTAATCAACTTGAACTGGATCACTCATACACAGCAGCTGGGGAAGGTACAGCAATCGATTATTATGCCTGGCAGGGATAACACTGCTATTACACCATCCTCTGACACAGTGCATAACTAATCTGAAAAGAAAAGCGTCAAGCCCAGGCAAAGAAGCGACAGAGCTTTATTATCATAATTTTATAAATGTTTTTTCAGCAAAACCAAATAATGCATCAAATCAAATGTGAGGTTTTCTTTAAAGTAAACCTGTCACGTGGGTAGTATCATGATATGAGAGAAGCTGAGGTCTTTGATATACGTTTATTGGAGTCCTAGTAGGATATTTAATCTCGTTAGGAGAGACACAGAGTCCTGTTAATCCCACCCACATACAGCATAAATCATTTTAGGCCTAATTCATACTCCGTAAATATATTTTCCACTTAAACGATAATAGTGAAATAATTGATTGATGTCACTAGACTATGGATGGGTTCTGTTATCTGTTTGCGCCACTTCCATTGGGATTCTAGAGACAAAAAATTGCGCTGCAGCTCCTGTAAAATTTACCGCTAGTAACGAAAAAGCTCCCTTGGCTGGACCATTATACAGCCTCTTGTGTCAACCCCCTCATCCTCATAGTTTGTAAGCTCTTGTGAGCAGGGCCCTCATTGTTCCATATGACTGTTTGTTCTGTGTAAAATATTTGTATATGTCTCCTATAATTTGGAAAGAGATGGAATAAAATAATGGAGGTCCAAACACAGGTGTGAACTGGGCCTTAAAGGTTCTGTGTTTTGGAATTTTAATAAATGATGATCTTAAATAACTTTTTTTGCCCACAGCTAAACAATTACAGTGCAGCTTTCTTTATTTCACAGCAATTTAAGGATGTTATGGGCAACTAGTCAAGTTGGAGATTAAGCATCAGACATTAAGATAACCTTGGCTTGGCAATTGACAAATGTAATAATTATTGTACAATAAAGATTTATTAAAAGATTAAGCTTAGTCGGGTGTAGTATTTCCATACATTCCTCCCCTTGAATAGAGTTGGCTGCTGTATATAAAGCTTGTCTTCACATGTGAATTATTCTTAGAAGCCCTTTGTCTTTCTGTTCCTTGGTAACAATTGTTAAAAAGCAGAAATTCTTGTCAGAAAGCTCTAAAATTAATTCATAACTAAAAATGAAGGGGAGCTGGTGAAGATGTATGTGTTTCTATATATTATATAAGTGTGTGTGTGCATAAATTTGCAAGTGTATTTCTGTGCGTGTCTGTAGCTTTTTCTCGATTTCTTGAAGACATTCCCCCATTTTACATGTCGTTCTTTTAAAAAGACGGCTAAAAATAGTTTAACTAAAACAACAAGTTATAATGAAACCAACATGAGCGAGAACAAAAAAAAAAACAAAAAAAACATAAAAATCCTGAGACTAAGAGCTCATGTTTCAGCTCTTATCAGAAATATACTGCATGCCATAAAACACAAATCTGGGTAAATCTGCATAATACTATTAGAATATAGCATGCTGACAGCACTGATCTGCTTTAGAGATTATATGAAGGAATTGCCTATAGCTGTATGTATCTATCAACAAACTACAGACAAAAACAATCATACACTCGGCTGGAGAACTGTATGTCAGCTTGTGTCTATAGTGCATTGGGAAAATGCAGGCTACCATAAATAGCATCATATTGAAATGGATGGCTTATAAGTACGTCAATAGACTGTTCATACAAAAGGCCACGATTTTCTAAAAAAATCTTAATAAATTACAGCTATTTATTATTTTATTGAAATAAAGAGAATCTTTCATTGTAAAGTAAAATAAAGCAAAAAAAGAATTAAAGAGAAATTGATATAAGACACCACTATCGGAATGTGAACTGAAAATATACCTTCCATGTCATGTTACTTACATGTCCGTCTTTCATCATATAGTAAATCATATTGGAAGTGAGATGTATATTAGTTGTTTAAATTCATAGAGGTGTAGGAGAGTTTAGCACTGAAGTCAAATTCTTCCATCCTCACAAAGCTTCTTTGCTGTAATGAACCACCCTGTGTTTATGGACACAATGGGGTTTATTTACTAAGGGTCTGCGGCCACACTTTCATCGGATTTTCTGATGGTTACGGGTTTTGCGCAGCTATGACAGGTATTTAACTGGGGATTGTGTTTAGCTTACAAAGTCTGTGTCGCAAGATCAAGCACTTACATGCACCAGGAAGAAGAAGGTGAACTCTGGCGGACCTGAGCGGAGAAGCGACATGTGCAGGATATCACTGGACAATGCAATTTGAGTGAACTCCTCCACATGGGTAAGTAAATGTGCCCCAATAACTAGCTTTCCAAATGTCTTATTGAATACTGGGGCAATATAAGGCAGGGAAGGATTGACTTCACTGCTAAACTCTCCGCCTCCATGACTGTATACAACCGGTTTACACTTCACTTTAACATTGATTTTCTAGATTATGTCACCAAACCACACCAAGAAACATGATCTAGAAGATATTAATCTGTTTGGTTTGTCTGCCCTAGATCCCAGAATTCCCTAAAAACAGTAAATCCCTAATTGTTCTACAGCAAACATATGTGAAAACCGTATTTCAATTTACTGCCCTATTTAAATTCGAGCAACCATATACAGTAGCTGGTGCTAACTGAGTGATCTGCCAGTTCTCCTATTACTCCATACATAATGAATGTACTGAACATTAATCAGAGTAGGGCTGGAAAAAGCCTGGGGGTGGGGGGACATGAGACAATAGTGACCTACATTCTGTCTTTACAATAATATCATGTTATGAGCAGTAATACAGTTATAACTTGGTCTAATGACTTTGCCTTTACCTTGGGATAGGTTGACTATTGTTCTACCAAAATAATCTCAATGAGCCTGCGGAGGAGGAATTTCTAACAACTGACCAGGAAAATGGAGCATCATCATATAACAAGAAAGCTGACATTTCACATTCACGCTCCATCTCCATAATCCCCTTTTGGCTCTAATAAATGATGTTTTTAGATAATCTGGAAGATGATCAACTTGTTTCGTACTGCCAAACTCACCACCTTTAACATGTTATCAAGTACAAACAGTACAGTGTAATGTAGACCATACACTGTAAAGCTTGAAATAATAAAAAGGCACAATGGAAAATTTATATGAACAGGCTGATACAGACCAAAATACAGATAACCGTAAAATCAACCAGCTGTATAAACCAAATACCTCATTCTCAATGTGGTAATCATTCACGACTCAGTGCGGACGCTCATTGTAAATATTATTCTACTTCTTACCAGTAAACTTGATACAGCACAGAATTTAACTATCCCTTTTTTACCTGGCTCCTGGACAGGTGCGTTATTCAGCCTCCTTCCAAGATCCACAATAAGATGCATTGCCAAAGGTTTTCTCTGTATCCCACCCTACAGGAAAGACCTCCTGTCTGTCATGACTGAAGATCTAAGCAGTTTTGGAGAATGCCCTACTTGAAAAAGGCATATGAGGGCAGGATTACCGGCAGATAAGCACAACTTTCTTTCCTGTCTCTGCTCAGCATTAGCACATTACATAAAGGTTGTTAAAAGAAACTCGACACAGACAGACAAATGCGTTCTTAATGTAAGAAAGAGGCCAACGCGCTTGAGTGATCAACGTACACCCCTATCTACACCCGAATGGTTCTATTCTTGGTAAATTCAGAACTTTCATTGCCCTTATAAAGTGGCCACATTCACAATACACAGCAGATCCAATACCAAACTTAGTTTTGGAATGGAGCAGATCCCCCTTTTCCACATATACTGAAAAACCACTTGAACATTTTCCCATCCAACAATTACTTCTTATATAAACTTCAATGTTTTTCAACTGTATTCTCTGCACTCATTCATGCTTACCCAAACCCAGGACTGGCTAATGGTCTCAAGTTAACGGAATGACCCACCTATAAAGGTGGTAAGGAAAACAGATAGGAATGTTGAATTTCTGCATGTTCATTCCTTTGTTCTTATGATGGATAAGTCACATAGCTAAAATCCCAACTATCGAAGACTATAGTCATGGTATGCAACCGTTTCCATACATTTGAGGAATTTGTCTCTGTCTCGCTTTGATTCCCTGGTGGGAATAGAATTGTAGGGGAGTAGATAAACTTGGAATGTGAATAACACAAATACATGTGAAATTAAACCAAAATTATCTTCTTCTGTTCCAATCTGTGAGACCTTTTGGACTACTTATAATTTCACATTGCCTAAAGCTGAATTTTAGCAGAGGAAATGACTTTATAAAACAATTTCCATACAAAATTATAGCCATGGTTTAGAATCGGAAACTCTTATACATTAAGTACTCACAGAAACTAAGCAGGAGGGCTACTGTATGTAAATCTTCACCTTTACCTCCATTGTTCTGTCACCAAAGGACATAATCTCGCTTCTTTCAGATTTCTATGTATTTACTATGTGACATTCTGCAAGTCTCCTATGAAAACGGCTCATTAATCGAATCAGCAGTATCAAGCTCCGCAAACTGAATTATTTCCATGGTAACAATGGATGGCTAGCTGAGAAGTCGGTGTCTGTTACATTGTAATTTAACATGTAAAAAACAAAAAAAAAAAAGGTTCACTCTGGGATCTAAATCAACATCCTGGTGCCAACTAGAAAAATAACTTTATAATAAAATTTCAGCCAAAGCATCCGCCATCGTGATGTTTTACCCCTAGCGTGGGATTTGGCTACTGAAGTTGAGTAAGCTTTGCCCGGGGCAAGGTTCTGAGCACACATTAGAGGGAAATAATTGGATAGTTGTTGTAGAAGCAGATTAGGTTATCAGAGATATAACCCCCAAGTGCCTAGATGTACCGGATAGCCAGGGGTTGGTAATGGATGTAATAATTCTTCTACAGCATACACATGTCAATACACCAAGATCCAATAAGAAGTTTATTTTTCAATCTACCTGCCTGTGCTTTACTGCAAGCCTTCAGACCCGCAAGTCTTCAGTTGCCACCAATTATCCCGCTTGTATGTAGCACCGATACTCTACAGCACCCACCCTGCAGAACAGCTCCCATGAATCATCACTAATCCTTTTTCATAAAAAACAATTCTATATGCCTAATCCAGAAAATACAGGTAGACTGCATGAATGGAGCGAGTAATAGAAGCTGCAAAGAAAATACATATACAGATTTCATTCAGCAATAAGCTGTAACTTAACCTCTTCTGTAAAGCCTGTCCCACGGACGGCTTCACAGCCCCACATCCTGTTTATAAGGAAACACAAAGAACGTCATTCTTTAAAAGAAGTAAGGAAATCGTCTGTTTCCACAATATATGTTATCAGGCCCAGGGCAAATCTATAGAGTTTATTTTTAGATTCTTAGGAGTTAAGTGAGAATTTAGTCGTTAATGGAAAACCATTAGTGTGGACTTTACACCTTGGCAAAACAGAGGCAGATGTGTGAGTGGAAGTGATATTTGACATATCAATTTAACAGACGTTATAAATATGATGGAGATAGGAGTTCCAACAATGTCTTATGCCTCACAACCTACAAAATAAAAACCAACTGACACAGAACTAAAAGTAATACAAATTGATATATAATTTATCAGTACATAAACATCAATAAAATATATGTTTTTATTTACAAGATGAAAATGCAGCATTACAGGAGTCATCTCGGAGTATATTATAGCTATCCAAATTCACAAATAGTTGCCAAGCACATATACATACATACAAGACAACGACACCCTGACATGCGTTTCGCCTATTGTAGTTTATGTTCTAATAAAGTAGATATGAATTTTCATTGACAAACAAAATAATCCATGGATCCAGCTTTTTGGAAACAATAAAGCCAACTTTATTTGTCGTTACATGGCATCCAACAGCAATAAACAGGTATACAGGACAACTTCAACGCATTTCTAGCACTAAACCGTGGTCTTACTCATGAGTCATTATATATTATATATATATGCATACACACATATGTATACAAACACATATACGCTTAACTACTTCCACTTGCCTGATACAGTGTTAGATTCAATGCAGTACCAGGCGCGGAGCAATGGATTTAATATTATAGCAGGTGGTGGCGTGGGACAACAGAAGTGGTCAAAATAATAGTTTTTTTGTAGCCCCCCACACAGGCCGGCTAGATCGTTTTTGCAAAGCCTGGACAACCCCTTTAAAAAGGGGTTTTCTAGGTTAAAAAATATTGATAACATATAAATTGAATAGGTATTAAATATCAGATTGTTTGGTATAAAAACATATCAGTTCTCAGCAGCTGATAATAGAATAAGGGTATATGCACACGTGCTCTCACCCAGCCGTAGGCCGGGGAGTCACCAAAGCCGTCTATGTATATCCAGCAGCAAGATATGTCCCCACAACAGTTGTGTGAATGTGGCCTAAAACAGTAAGCTCCGTTCTCTGTGTGAAACTGTAGTAATTAAACTCTGCCACTACACTGAGAATGACCCCCATTATTCTAATATTGAGGACCCTTCTTATTAATAACACATGATTTTTGCCACAGTAAACCTACCGTATAGGAAAGTGGAGTTATCATTTATCAATATGTGTCCCTTTGAAGAGAACCTGTCATTAAGAAGCCAATTTACCAAAAGTAGGCTCTGGTTCTAGGCCTGCATGTCCCTAGACCTATATTACACCAACTTTAATCAACAGCAGATAATTAATAAAACTGACAAGACAACAGATTTCAACCATAGACTGATAGAGTCCAATGCAAGTATTCCTCCATCAATAAGCAGAAGAATGTGCTGTGATCTGTGATATATCATTACATCTGTGGAATTTTTCCTGAATTTATTTGGATCATTCTTTGTTTTTCACATTGTCCAAACTTGTTTATTGAGCGTTCAAGTTTTCCTATTTTTTTCACCAACCTCTTATTTACCCCTTTGATCTGCGCTGACTCTGGCTTTATCACTGTAATTAAATTGTTCCCACGTTCATCTCTTATTTATCTTGTAAACCCTTCCTAGCTTTATCATTATCATGGTGCAGCTTCCCCAGGTCCCCTCCAATATCTAGCAATATGTAATTTATCTGTACGAGCAGACATTTAAACACTGCTTTATTGCAGGAAATGAGGAAACAGAATGCCATGCTTGATAGACCTATTTAATAATGGTGCACTTGCCTCCTACACTGTATGAACCCTATGTCTAATTATAGGTCTGCACACATCATGGTTTCTAATGGAGCCCATGCTGTGTCAGTGCAGTCAGTACACCATTGGAATATAGTCTACAGCTCAATTTTTCACTGATTAGTTTCCCGTCGTGTACGGTATGGCATTTATTTACGTACTTGTATCATGTATGTCACAGCATAGCAATGTGTGAGACAAATACAATAAGCCCTAGTGAAAACAAGTGGTGGCCTTCTAATGGAGGTCTGCCATATTACTCAGACTTTTCATTGTTTGGCATCAAACACCTGGCATGTGAGGGCACACATGGACAGATAATTGCTATTGACATAATAATATAGAAATAAATATCTTGAAAGAATTTAACAGGCAAACTGAAATACATCCCAAAATATGGCAAAATATTAGGATTTGGCTTAAATTAACAAAATAACAACACATACATAAGCATATAATATATTAAGTGAAAATCTAAAACCTTTATGACTTTCAAATCTTAGGTCAACAAATATTTCATCTCTTCAGTAACTCATGGCTCAGTGGACTATATATGGGTCATGTTTATTTATGTCTGGCCAACTTTATTGGCTTTCTGTGGGCCTGGTGCCCACAGAAAGGATCCTATAGTTTTTACAGTATTGTTCCTGCCATCGGGGCACAGTCAGTTTTGTTGCCAGATGCCACATCGAAATCTTAAAAAAGTCATTTCTAAGAGGCTATTCTCGCTCTTTGTATGCCAGATGGATGCATCCAGTCCTAGCATATGTCATCAGTTGTGTCAATCTGTAGCATACAACTTCTGTCTGGACACAACCAATATGTGTGTGCAGTCTAACTCTATAGGAATCTGAAACCAGCTAACTCCACTCTTCCTATTGGCAATATGAGAAAGGACTGTTGGCCTTCAGCTACTCAAGGTATATCGGCACTCTTAGTTAACTGCATACACTTACCAAAAGCCATGGATCGAAATTATTCTAAATATTCATAGTATGAATAGTAAATAAAGTGCTATATGTCAACACTCAAAGACTGTAGATGATTCAATGAACCAAAAAAACAAGTGGCTTCACAACAAACCGAAAGGTTTCTAAAAATGCTCTCAATAAAACACCCTATCAATCAAGGCGATTACTGCATAAACAGTGGTATAGACATATAGCACCAGCCTAGACGCTTTCACTGCTTTGATGATCATTTTCATGTATCCAGTCAAACCAGTTAATTCTAATTAGACCTAATTATTAGTCTCCTGACAGCTGGCTCCAACAATAGCACACCTGTTGTTATCAGGAATAAGAATGAAACAACAAATCTGGCTTATAACAATGTCTCAAGTCATGTCCCGCGGGATTTACATGAGGCATAAACTACATTCTAGTCAGTACATTTGTGTTTTATGCTGGGGGGATAAAGCATCTGTGAATGCATTATGGAAAATTATTCATCACAATAGTGCTATGGAAAGAAGCGGAAAATGTTTGGGGACCCCATTACCATGTCCAAATGAGTTTGATGAGAGATTAAAACTGCTGAGATACGTATGGTCAACAAAGGGTAACCCTATATTCTTAATTATATACAATGGTTGGCAGTTTAGCACAGTGTTATTACCACAACTTTACCCCAATTTTTGGAAGTAAGGTAGTGGGTAAACTTTCAATCATGGTAATAAAATCTGACCAAGTCTCCATATTGTCGTAGCCAATATATATAAATGCGAAACCCAAAATTGACTGTCTGCCTCCAAATAATTCTGGGTTACTTATAATAGCTGTGTATATTTTGGCTAAACTGGCTTTAACAAACTGCAAGCACAATCCATTTTGAATACAGATTTGACCCCAAGTTGGCCATCTTGACCAGAAGTTTGAATGCCAAATATGTTGTGATTATTGGAAATCAAGTCCATTCCTAAGTCTATGACTGCATATTTTGAGGGCGCCCACATGAGTAAACCATAACTATAAAATACACATGAAAGGGTCCTGTTACAATTTTTGCTATTAGTGTCCATTCATAGCTGCAGAGCTTGGGAATTCACCATTCAGAGGTCTAAGAAACCTGGGTGACAGCTCCTGTTATGACAGCTATTTTTCAGTTGTCACTGATTGTCAAAGAACTTTACTACAAACATGTACTAAATGTATGCTGCAATACAATGTTGCCGGTAATATAAACAATAAAAACACTAAGCAAACACAATAAGGGCATTTTCCCCTTCAAATAAGACACTTCAAATGTAACAACTTAATGTATAGCAGGATATGCAAACTGATCCTCTACAAGTGCTTTCATGTTCCATACTCATGCCAATAACAATCAAATCCACAGACAACAAAGTGGATGATTAAGGGGAAAAACTCACATGCTAAAAATAAATAAGACTTAATTGCGTTCGTGAATGCATAGCATTTACTGTGAACTTGAGTTTTTTGTCGGTAAGTACAATGCTATGGCTCATGCGATCCAAAATTTAGCTGCTATTATTCTCGCCCCCATTAAACAAATACGTCATCAGCAATTTAGTAAATGGATAGGAAGTAGTAGCTTCTGCAACTTGATGCATTAAATTGCTTAAAAAATTAATTATCATTCATGTTTAGACAAGCTAATACTAATTCAATGTAAAGTGAAGCCTCATTAAGACAAACATCCAAAATGTCATTAAAAATGGTCTTTTAAAAGGGGTGGTTAGGTCATACTATTCATTGTACACTACAGAACAGGTAGTCTGCCAAGGGAAATCTGATCTGAATATAGGGTTGATTTTTTGGGAAAAAAAAAAAAAAAAAACACTGGACAAACAAATAACAGCATGTTGGATTGAAAAATTATCACAATGAATGTATAAAATCAAACAAAAAATTTGCAAGTAACATTTTTGAATCCCTTTGAAGAAAATATCATTAAGGGCAGCTTCATACTTGCTGAGTTTGGTCAGTGAACTTTAAGGATTGAACCCACCAGTAGGGATTAAAATGCAGGCTCCACTGTAGCTCAGGGACATTATATATCAATATGGCTCTCAGAGCCTAATCCCCAGGAGTGGGTCCCGTCCAAGAACAGGACCATGCACAGTCTGTAATCCACAGACCAAAATTAGCAAGTGTGATGCCTCCCTAATCCATATGTCTAATTTGCATACACCAAAGTTGATGCTTCAGAATTTCTTTATCCAAGGTTGTTGGTGGAGATATTGGTCGTTTCCTAAAAAAATGAGAGGCCCCTTAAAATTATGGAGCTGTGTGGATAGTAACTCTAGTAATTTCACTTAACGCTCACCAACTTTAAACCAATACTTAATGGAATACAAATGTGTATAATTATGGAACCTATGAAAATGAATTAATGTACAATCATACATGGTCAAGGAGATTCAATATCAATGGGTACCATAATAATTTTTAGTGGTAGTCACTTAAAAAGCTAATTTATTTCTTACCAAAATAACTTAAAAATGTCTAAAATTCTACAGTTTAGACTCTCCAATCTTAACTTTTGAGCGCAAATTCTTCCAATGCTCTCATATATGTTAAGAGAACCAGGAAACTACAATGGAGTTTCAAGTACTATTCTGCAACAAAGTCTAATTTCTCAAAGCAGTTTATTGTCAGCAAACAATTGGTAGATCAAAAGCAGATTCATAACAACGCCTAATTTTGTCTGACCATATCAGACGTCTCAGGAAAACGAGCTGTATACACTGAGGTTTTAACAGGATGTATCCAAGTTCAGAGAAACCTTTTCTTCTTTGTTCCCAGAAAACTGAACAAACAGAAAATTTACCAATCATGTTTTTAATGTTAGCTCTACACTGGATAACGGAGCAGCTCATTGGAATAACCAAATGGCAGCTGTGTTATTCTATAGACGTGGCTCTGCTATTTTAGTAAAATAATATTGCTATAAGAGGTTTTCCATATACAATGTGTTTATATAGATTCCATTTAAAAAATCAATAGGATTCAGCATATTCCCAAGATGCTCAAGTAAAACACTGCAGAGGGCTTTAATGGGTCTTAGGCGTCAAAATATTCACATGACCTGAATAAAACACTATCCCTAAGCAGAGATATTAAACTAATGAATTACATTAATGTCAATATAAAGTTGTAGAAATATAAAAAAATTCTAATTATTCCGTAAAATGCTTTCAACAAGACCAATAAAAAGACAAATAGTAAAAATACAAAAAGGTTCAATATGAAGCTTTGGGCTGAAGTTTAGAACAGTAATGGGGGTTTGTTTAGATCTTGAAAATAACTTAAAAAGTGTTACTAATAAAAGTTATGTATTTTCCGGATGTCTTCCTGTATATCAGTTAAATTTTAATTATGGTTCAACCATTGCTAGATTTGTTTATCAAAAGATTCTTTGGTGGTGTCAAGTCCATGTGATCTAGCAGGACAACCGCCTCGTGAAGCTATTATAGTTTGGGCCATTTAGGCCAACATTGGGATCAATGGTCTCCACAGAATTGTTCATTTGTCCAATGCAGGTAAAATATTTGGTATAATGCCCGCTTTCGGGCAAACAGATTTTATTTATCCTCGCCTAGATACAATGTTTCTTCTCACAATGAGAGGTCAAAGACAACACAATATCTCATGTTTGTTGTGTCTAATTAAAAAGTATTTCTATTTTTTGTTAAATGAGATAAATATGTTATGAAGTATATGGTAATCAGACTAGGATAAATGTATTGAAAAACACACACACACATGCAAAAACCTGGAAGAGCTCCCATTCCTTCATATGTATGGCCTTATTTTACCACCCATCATTCTAGGTCACCAGTGCTACGTGAAGAACTGGATTGACACGGAGACCTAAGAAGTAAAGCCCTGGAAATTAGCTTAATGAAAGAGAAGACTGACTCTCCTTTTGCTTTATTCCATTTAGTTTCAAATATCCACTCAGCTAATTAGAGACGGTGACATGACAGCACCCGTCTTCCTGTGCGGCCGCGGCTTTCTATAGTGCCGGCTGCTTTATGCATGTGACAAAGCTCACAATGGTATATTGCTGGAGATGTGCTCTACACGGAAACACAAGTAACTAGACAGAAAAGAAGCAAAATTACTAATAATTACCTTCCAAAGATCAGTAGTCTGTAGTGTGTTCCACTAAAAGGCATATAGTTATTTGGGCACACATTGCTCAGATGGGGAGGGGGGGGGGCTATGTATAATGCCACATTCATTTTTTTGTGACTTGCCCAACAACAAGGTGTTTTTCATCAGTAAAGGGGTGTATCTTAAGATGTCACCCGTAAACAACATGGTGACTACATATTTTCTCCAATAAGCAGTGTCACACATGCCACAATTCTGACTGTACTAAACATGTAAGAATCTGAGAGAAGAATGAACCCTGCCTCAGCATAGAAATCTGAGGTCGTAATGTTCCTAATAGAGTCCTTCAAGTACTTTTTCAATGAATTGTGAAACCAATAACAGTCACAATCATTTATTTCATAAGTGAACTGTGCAGACAATACATAGTTAAAGGCACGTCTCTTCAGATGAAAATATTCTATAGGTAGCTGTAGATTGATATAAAATAAACAGGCTCTTATCACTTTGATGTACCCGCTGCATGTTGCACCTACATTGGTTCACTCAGGTCCCAGCTGGCAATGCTCCTTTAAATAGACTGCTTTAGCTGTACAACTCCCCTCATTAAAATCAGCTGTATGGCTCGACGCCACCGGTTCTCAGACGACTTAATCACACATTGCCCTAGTAAAGGCAAATACCCACTTTAGATGTCACTTGGGAGTGGGTGTGTCACTGAAGATGCTCTTCTTCTTGTCAACATTTTGTGTGGTTTTAAGCAAAATATAATCACATTTATTAAGACAACCCAAAAAGTGCGTACACAGAGAAGTAGATTCTAGAAAAATAACGTCATGCCCTATTTCCAAAAAACTCAGATGCGATGGATATGTTTGAGGTTATGTTTGATGTTTAGAAGTGGACAAATATGTAGTCACCGAAGTCAATTACTTTTTGGTTGTAATGATGTCACATACAAAATATGACCACTGCAGCCAATCATCAGTCTTTTCGTATGCGAGTCTCCAATGCTTCTAGTGGCTAGCCAACGGTAAGTCATCATAGGAAGCATTATCACCAGCAGTGGGCGCCAGCACAAAGATTAGGCTATAACTATGGTGGATTAAACACCATACACCGCCTTTTTTTGTTTCGTCGACTTTCTGGTTGTTAACCCTTTTCTTTACATTCTAGACAATACTTTAAAAAAGAAGGGTGAAGCGTAGCGAAGGACCCTTGCAGTACTATTATTAGTTAAACCAGCCTTAATTGGGCGAATATAAACAGGTTGTCTTCTTTTTTTGAGAGCATTGCTGCTTCGGTTCACTGACACAAGTGTGTTTGACAGAGGAGTACAGTCTTTATATATAGCAGCACAGATACATTTGTGTCAGTAGCAGTCTGTTTTTGCAGGTGTCTTTGGCCTCAGTTAAGCCTGAATTATTCAAACAGACAAGTCGATGCAGGGAGCAGAGCCGCTGTTGTTACAATATCTCCTATCTGGACAAAGACATATAAATATAAGTGGCCTAACGCTGACAGGTGTTTATATAGTGCTTGTAGGATAAAAGTCGAGGACTTTTATTATATGGAGACTTTATATTAAGGGTTAGAAAGCGTAGTAATGAGTCAATCTCTGAGGCTTCGAGTACAATTAACTAGGGATTTTTGTTACAAACCACTAGTGTGCCAGTCTAGGCGTTCTCATTTATAGAAGTATAAAAATTGCATCCAATTCCTTGGTGATCAGTCGCAATGTAGGTCATAGTGGAATAAAACAATGCAGAAAGCCTTAAAATAACAACATCATTTATTTTACTACAGTAACACCTAAAAGCATCCAAAACACAACTATCAAGAATATAAACAAAAAATTAAAATAAGGGGATCATCTCATGTAAAGTTACTAGTATACAGGCAGTCCCCAGGATACGTACAAGATGGGCAGAGAGGATTGTCTAACTAGGGGTCGTCTGTAAGTCCAATGTCCTTAAGTAGGGGAATGCCTATTGTCCCATAGGTGGGGCTTCAACCATTAAAACTCTGGGAACAAAGTAGCCTAGTTATGAAAGTGCCATCCTTAAAGCTTGAAACGCCGGGATCACCTGGAAAAAAAACGTGCGTGCAGCAAGAAGTGCGTGGACAAGAAGTCCGGTGCTCCGGCCATCTAATCAGGCACGCCCCCGCACTTCCGTCTCTCTCATGATATCACTCCCCTCTTCTAACATGGGGATGGTTTTCAGAAAATGCCTTTGAGATAATTGGGAAAACTCTTTACAACTACATTTGCCTGTCCGAAGAATTTACAAAATCAAAATGTATATGGAAAATGCATATTTTAGGGCCACTTACCTAGTTAAGTAATGCAAGACAATTGCATAATAAAAACATGTAATAGGAAGCATAAGCAATCATTGTAGGGGAATTTCACTGGGAAATTTCAACACTGTATGAGTCAGTTAGAAGGGATAAATATCATCAGAATAATTACCAGAACCTTGCTGGAAGTGACTTGGTCTAACAAAATACAAAATACTGAATCACTGACACACTGTAAAACACAATAAAACAACCAGTTTCTACCTCTATTATATTATCTGTTATATCTTAAACAGTGCCAGCTGGAGGACTTCTCAGTGGGTGGCATAAGTCTACCTCGCCAACTTTGTGAAACACAAGCTTCACAAATTGGTACCAAGCCAAATACATCTGATTATTATTCAGTTTATTTTATCAGCCAACGTTAGAAAGATTATGAAACTTGCCTTCATTCACCCCTGACCTTATACAGGTTTTTAAGGAGCAAGAAATTGGGTTTATAAAGTCTGTACTAAGTGGATAAAAAGTCAACTGCTGTTTCTATTCTACTCCAGGTTTCTGAGCTCGAGACCATGTCTATAGGGGTAACAGGGTTTGTCTACACTTAGAATATGTATGGACAATGTGTAGGAACAGAAGCTCATCCTACAAGCTTGTCAATTGACCCAGAAATGAACCTTAATTACATATATATGCATTCTTATATAATAGAAAAGCAAATAGTTGAAAACATAAAGCTGCAGTTTGAGCAACAGTTTCTTTAAGAACAGGCAACGGAAAAAGTTTTCGATATTACAAGGATTTGTTAGGAAAAGGTCAAACACGCTATGGAGCAACCTGGCAAAATCCCAGTTTTCAACTTCTCTGAAAAGCTCACACTGTTAGTGTCCCCTGTGGGCTCTATACTGTCAACAACAAGATGTTCTTAGTCAGCACTAAAATGCTGGATGCCTAATACAAGAAACAAATGAATGCTTGACCAGCTTTTTTCAAAACAACATGGTGTGACAAAGCCGGTGTTCTTTTGTTCAAGGCAAAACATTTGTGCTCAGCTCCTAGCTTCATGGTAGAGCACACAACAGCTTAGGTAAAGGAGGATGATGTGATCACCCCAAATAATACAAACTGGACTTAAAAAATGATAATATTTATCACCAGCGCCTCAATCACCTCACCTTAACAAACAAGCTTGGAAAAACTCCCGAAGCAAAAAAATAAAATAAACGTAGCAATAAAAATGAAGCCATATGATAAAATTTTGGGCAGAGTTCCCATCACATGATAAGATATACAAAGCTGGCATTCATTGTGGTATTTTTATAAAATGAGTGACAGGATCTTGGCATCTAGTGCGACATAAATGATGACATTCAGGATCATAAAGTATCCCCACCCATTAGGCTTACGTCTCGTAAGACTTTGTTACTTATATTACTTGCTATCCTTGCTCTACCTGTGCAGCAGTTTTATATTTAGATGAGGAGATTCATTACTTTAATATATCTAGACAAGTAACAACTTCTATATACTAGAATTATAGCTATAGGAACTATCAGGGATGGGTTGTTCCATGACAACCTACAAATATTAAAGAGTGTTACTTAAACTCTGTCAATGATCCTTGTACCTTTTTGTCCTCACTTAAGTGACACTTCTTTTGTGAGCTAAAGACTCAAGAGCTAAAGTGTGTTCTTAGCAACCAGAATGTAAAAACCTTAAGCTGGAGGTGGATGGTGATAATAGCAGAGAAGGAGAAGCCAATTAGAAGTTGATATTTCATACCAGTATTTATACAAAATTAGAGGAAGAGAACCTTTGGAAGGTCTCCAAATGGCATCTGATGGAATGAACCCTTTAAAAACTTTGCCATACTTCTTCAAAACGTTAAGTCAAGCACTTTTTCAGACAATACTCTTGACTCTACAAAGAGAGTGGAGGGTGAGTTGCTGGCAAATGCCTTGGTAAGAATTTGGCATAAACAAATGTTACATCATTTCATGATGTAAAAAAAGAGTCAGGAAACCCACATAAACATACAATAAAAAAAATATACAGATTTATATAGAAGGTGCAGCTGAGCTCCTACGCAAGTAATTGGGAGGTAGGGCGAGGTTCATGTGTCCCACTATTAAATGTACAATGGATCTGGTCATCCAGGTCCATTCTCTGTTATTTTAGTGATAGAGGTTGGCAGAATCAGCTGATTAGTGGGGTTCCCACTGTTTAGCTATGGATTCCTATTAATCTGATTGTTAGGATAGGTCATTAATAATTATTCTGGAAAAAAAACAACAATAAACAATCAATACTTTTGCCTATGAGGGTAGGGTCGCATGGGCCATTTACAATCTGCCCTGGCAGATCTGGGCCATTTACATTCTGCCCTGGCAGATCTTGCACCCCGGGCCCAATTGCATATGCACTTCCTTTGAAATTATTCGATTGCTAACAACCACCCACTGTTTTGCATTGTTAACAAGCATCTGGCGTTTTACTTGTAAACGATCATATACATTTCAACAAAACATACAAGCCGTCGAACCAAACTCTGACCTGGCGCTTGCATCGAGTTTCTAAATGCAAAGTAAGTGCCCTGTATAACCACAACCTTAGGGGTGCAAAGTCGTATAACTTTTGAGTTGCACACCTCAAACTCGCTTGTGGGCAATAGGCACTAGACTTAAAATTACACATTTCTGATGTGATCAGCCACGCTACAATTGCATCTCAGCTACCCAGTGGACAAAGTTGTACTATGAATAATATTAACTATTATTGTAGTATTACTTCTCAACACATATAGGACTTTATCTAATAAATAAAATCTGGTAACCTTCTTAAATCATATAGTTCTCCATATGTTTAGAGCGAGCAGCTCAGCAAAGAGTTAAATGCAAGTCAGAATATCCCAAGCTATTTATAAACAGCTAATTGCTTTCAAGTGAATATTGCCATCAGCTGTGACACAGGCCTTGGAGAGGTCAATAAATGCTGCTTCAACAATGTGGCCGAGATGCATTTTATAGCTACATCATAATATGTTATGGTGAATGCAGTGACTGCTTGATGGCTTCTTCTACAGTCTAAATGTGAAGAAATGAATCTTCAGTATTTCAATTGTAGAACTGAATATAATAATCTTATTAGAACCAGTTAATGCTTCGCCGGTGTTCTACCCACACACAACACACACCGGCTCGAGAATCAGGAACGATCTGTGCTTGTTTGGTTACTACTCCATACATTTTAGACCTATAGAACAGATGAGTATACAGAATTTAAACCCAAAACCTATAAAGTTGACCCCTAACCTTTTATCTTTTAGTCTGAGGATAAAGATGATGGACTAAGTTGACAGGTCAGGTTCTATGTCTTAAGAATGGAGATGGGTTGCTGGTACAGGCAAGTACAAATATGTTCTTAAGGATTTACTGTAAATGATGACATCTGTTTAATGGACTGGAAGAGGGATGGGGGGAGTGAAAGTAATGCAACCATCCACATGACGTATCGAACACATCTAGTCACCTCATAATTACTGTACATCAATGTCTCTACTCTATTTGGGTAAATGTTATTATAATGAGATAGATGATAATGGTGAAAAAAGAAAAAAGCATGATAGCGAATAAAATCACTTTGATGGGTCTGACCATCACCTCAAAGACATTATATTATCATCATCATCAATAAGGACCCAAACTGCTATGTTGGGTCTGGGATTGTGGTTTCGTGTCCCAAACTTCAGGCAGCACTTAACGGGGCTCATGTACTAAGGGTCATGCTATGCTGTTCGTTTGATGGTTCATCTTTTCAGGGCTACAAAGGCTTGCACAGGTATTTAAGAAGTGTCTGTGATGGGATTGTGGCACACATGATCCTTTTTTGGTGCAGCTGCACTGGATTTCATGTGACACAAATTAGGGGGTGTGCCATCGGTCAGTCCTAATGATTTGGACTGAACACAGGATTTAACTTTCAAATTGTGTCGCACTTAGATGCACCACTAAAAAGATGGTGAACTCTGTCGGACCTGAGAGGGGAAGCGACACATGCAGGATATTGGGCGCACAATCTTAGTGAATCGTGGTGCAGTGTATTATTGTCGGACAATGCACCTTCTGTGAACTCCCTGACCGGATAAGTAAATGTGCCCCATTGTTCGTTGTTTGCCCCCAACCCCTACTGGGTACACCTACAATCACTGCAGGCACCACTTGTGGGTGTTTACTCTTTAAATGCCCAATAACATCACAAAGGTCAGTGTTTGGATTCAGGTAATAGAACTTTCAGGTTTGGGTTTGTTCAAATTCAGCCGAACCTCAATCAAATCATATCAATAATTCAAGTTTATGCCAGCTTAATATCATACACTTGTCCAATTTGTCTATGTTCTCAGTAATAAGAACTGAATCAATGGCAGTCATTCATTATATATCAACCCTTCTTTTCACTGATATGTACCTTACGAGGGTGAATAGGACAACCTCATGCATGAAGATGGTTCCAAATGGCCCATTCAGCTGACATTCAGCTAAGTGGTACGGTGTAACCTGAGGGGTTTATAGTAGCGATATGCTAGGGGCCACAATACATATATAATTGTATTCATTGCACAGTGCAAGTTAGATCCCATGTGAGCAAGGACATAGAAAATCAGATGTCATGACTAATTATATTATCATTTCACGAGATATTTACTTAGGATCATATTCACTGTGTATTAGAGATTATTTAATGTCATTGAGAATGTGAAATCACTGACCTTCAGGAACACAACAGTAGCTTAGCAGACACCTAACAGGTAATTTTTAACCATTAAATATCTGCAACACATAATTTAGACTGCGATATGTTATAGGAACTGGTCGCCAGGTAGGAAATAAATAGTCCTTTTTAGAATTTCCTCTTATATGGTAATCTCCAACTTTTATCGATAAAATGTCTCCTCCAAAGTCAAGTGATAATGAGCAGAGAAGAAACAGAGTTTTTGCCTGAGATGAGTCACTATTAAAAGCTGGGGAGTGTCACTTCAGATACTCATACCTTTCATTCTATATAACCTAGAAAAATGCTTTTGGTGTCTGATGTTGTGGTTTCTAGATACTATAGAACTGAAGGTAAGGGGAATCTGGCAGCCTCTAAACTTGACTCATCTCAGGCAAATATCACTCTTCTCTATGCATTCTCAATTCACAGAAAAAAAGGAATTCGAGAAAACATATTATACCCTACCTGAATGGTGTAGTAGTTAAATAAAATCTGGTAAGCAGCAAACATTCCATAGATTAGGAATGAATTCTGAATTTAGATTTGGAATGAACAAGTTGAAAGTGACAGAGGAAAGTTTTTGCAAGGAAAAAGCTATTTAACGTCTCTGAAACAAGCGTCTGAAAGTCAATACTTCAATGGCCAAATGGATTAGCGCAGCCGCCTGAACATTTTACTACCATTGTTTTTCCTCATTCACTAATGTAGGCTAATTAAAATAAGAGGGCCTTCTTTACTAGAGTAATTCTGCAACACATAGATTATTGGTGCAGACCAATCTATTCCATCTCTGTGGAGGTTGAAATCCACTAATTCTAACAAATAAAGAAAAGATATATTCATTAAAGTAATGTCATGGGTCATGTTCAATGAAAACAAAAGTTCAGGTAAGTGTAACTTTTCACGTTCTAAGCTACAAAGCAGTACGTCTGATTACTCGATAGTTCTCAACATATCCATTCCTTTTTTTGTTCCCTTGAAAAGTTGAAACAACCCTATAGGTAATTTCAAATTCAGGAGGTTTAGCCCGTATTTATTAAATGTGGTTGGTCATCTCTTTCTCTGTTAGACTATAGTTATCCTCAAGGACGTAACTTGAAGCTGATAGGGCCCCAGAGCAATGTCTGCGCCAGGCCCCCGACTATAGGGTATCATTTATAGTGCTAGTTTTCTCATTTGGTAAAGTGACACCTTATGAGCCCCCGAAGCCTCTTGGCCCTGTTGCGACTGCACCCTCTGCATCCCTTCAAGTTACGCCTCTGGTTATTCATTTGAATGGTTACCCACTAGTCCTAACTTTCTACCAAACTTATATGTAGCAGCTGGAGATGCGTGGACCAGAACATCTCATTTGACTTTGGAGACTCGGAGCTGTTGCCGGATCAGCTGTCGAACAGCCAATCCGGCAAATTAACCCCCCCCCCCCTAGATACCAGCCATGACTGTGATGGCTAATAAAATCCTTGGCTAGTTTGAAGGGGCGTTAATATGCCAAATTTGTGGCTCTGAAGCAAATATGGTAATATATGTCTGGGTCATGCCTGATCCCCAAACCCAACCGGAAGTTCGGATTTTCTCATCTCTAGTAACAACAGAATCATCTCAAATAATCAAACTATCTTACACACCTTTCCTAGATGAGAAATTTTACAGTACAGATTGAATCTATATCCAGACTGGTATAAAAGGGTGTTTTGGGCATCGTTGTAGATTATACATGATTGACTATACCTATGGCACCCTACCTACTGTGCAGCTGAAGAAGAATTTACACTCATCATACTGCATTTCAACACTTTGGGGTCATCATGTGAAATTCTCATGGGTGAGATCACTTTGAACTTAAGTTGTTGAAACAGAATAACTTACTATATTGAAAAAAAGCTCTTTCTCCTGATCAGGTACGGGCAGTAATATGTTACAGAAACACTCATTTCCTATCCTGGCGCCGCTCACCTTGAACCTGCCAGTGACGATTTATACAATGGCAGCTCTATGGTCATTCATATCTACGCTACCTCTGATAACCTTACCTGCAGCTATAGTTCTCAGCCGCTGAACTTCAAAGTTTCAAAGTAAACGTATTTGAGGTTGTTCTCGGTAGAACAAACAGAAAACAGACTGCAATTATGTCTGCAGTAATAGGATTTCCTTGTTTGATACAGTCGTTCAGCACTTCAGTCACTCTCTGTTTGCCCAGATAGGATATGGCACCAGTCATACCACTTATCATTATTCTACCTCAAACGTCAGGTACGGCAAACATCAATGCCACATAGATTACATTGTGACACAGAACACTTGTTTAGCAGTGGTGAACAACTGAATGCCAACAAAGTCAACCATCTATTAGCCAGTAAAAAAAATGGGAGAATTAAGTGCAAAGCGAAATACTCACAGTCCTATCAGACAGATGTCTAAACGGCTCAATTAGTTTTCCAAAAGAGGTCTGTTTTCCAATTGCTTTTGAAATGTCATTAACATCATATTACGCTTGATGCCTCATACACAAAGTTCTGCTATTAGATTGTCATTTTAACAGAGCGATCATTCAAAAAAAGACTCAAATTGTTTTTGTGCCCACAGAATTGACTTAACACGAGACTTAATTTTCTCGAGAAATATTTGAAAAGATATCTTAGGCTGACCACATATATTGGATTCATTTCTGCTGAACCTGTTGATTTTGGCAGCCGTCTAATGTGATTGTGGTGGGAGGGGGTTGGAAACAACTTGTGGAAGTGTCTTATCTTCAAAAGGATTGGGCATATTAAAAGGTAAGTGGGAGACAGCACAAGTCCATGCAATGAAGATGGTCTCACAATGTGGTTGAACTTGGCAGATTCAGAGGATTTGGACTTATTTTTATGCATACTGTAAGAGGAAAAACAAAAGCGCAATACCAAAAACCTTAAAAAGATTGATCACAAACCTGCTCCATGCACTGTATTGGACCAAACCAAAAACTGCTGGACTGAACTCGTCATGTCTGATCAGTAATTCTTTGTTTGGCTCAGTAAAGGCTTCACGCTCTAGAATAAGTTTGTCGGAACAAAGAAACTCATCAGAAATGGGTCTAGTTCGCTGAAGTTTTGGAAGATCCTTTTATTAGGCTACGTCAACTCAATGAGATATGTAATAAATATGAGTTCCCTTAACCATTAGAATATAAAATAATATACATACTCCAATCCCATCTTCAACGTAATATGCTTTCCATGAACAATTTGAGGCTACTTTTCTAGAGGTTGCCTAAGGGCATATAGTTTATAGAATCAAACCTAATTATAGAGGCCGAAACTTGCTAAAGGAAATTTCAATTTTCATTAAGAAGGTATCAAACATGACATGAGGGAAAATGAAGACAGATTTGTCATAATTTCCTCTCATGTCAAAAGACTAATAGAAAGATTAGGAGCTGAGAAAGCATTGCTAGTTTATGTAGGGTACTCATAATAATTTACAATAAGTAACACAACCGTTCACAATTTTCAATGTTTTCAAGCACCTGAAACTCCAGTAGTTTTCAGAGATTGAAAAATTGGTCAATTTGCACAAACTAAAAGTCTGATATCACTGTAAAAGGTTAGCTGTCAAAGTGCACAGAGGCGCTAACTTTCCAGGCACTGATTTAACAATACAGGTTGATCACATATTCCTCAATGTCAGCAATGTTTACACGACTCTGTAAAAGGTTACACTGAGAAATATTAACTGTAACGACTTACTGTAGAGTCTCTCTCCAGGTGTACACCAGCTATACATAGCAAAATAATATT
Source organism: Engystomops pustulosus (assembly GCA_019512145.1). Lineage (NCBI taxonomy): Eukaryota > Metazoa > Chordata > Amphibia > Anura > Leptodactylidae > Engystomops > Engystomops pustulosus. Next base: position 266,105,472 of record CM033641.1, on the reverse strand, counting down.
TTCACAAATTTATTTATAGAGGTACTGCGTATGATTCACTTAACAGAGGTCATAATATATTGCATGACAGATGTGCTGCTGTATATACTTGTCTTTGACCACTATAGACATCACATCAAGAGTCTTCATTCACTTTTTAGTTATGCAAAATGGAAAGTGATTTTATAATTGCACAATATCTATACAAGTGCACCATTCTGTACAGTACATATGTTATGAATCAATACAATAGTACCAATAAACCTCTAGCGCCATAGTGTTGAAGTCTAATAGAGCTACTTTTTCTTAATCACAATCACTAAATCAAGGACCCAAGAAGACCATTTAAAAAGGTACCAGTTTGACATTTGAGTTTCTGAGCCACAAATTTTTATAGACAACAACAGATTTTGTTTTAATTACGAGTAGAAAAATTGTAGGCCCATTGCCAACTTGACTCAGGAGACTTTTTCAAGCACAGCCAATAATGCTTAGCCCTTTGAGATGCTTTATTTTATAGCCGAGCTCCATTTCTGTCTATGACTGCAAAGTCACTGCACTATACTGCAGTATAGATCAACACAGATAATAGATTTCCAATATAATCACTGCACAGGGAAGACGGCTAACATTGTAAACTATCGTCACTGGGAGGTATCTACCATGGCTTTGTGTGACATGCGCTAGTCTTGATACTTCCCCTGTCTACACATAATGGGGCTTATTTACTAAGGGTCCCCGGACCTCACATTCGTCGGGTATTCCGATGTTTTCAGGTTTCGCACGGCTGGGACAGGTATTTGAAAGGGGATTGTGTCACATCGTATTTTGGCGCAATCGCGCTGGCTTTCATGCGACAGAAATTGGGGGCGGCCGTCGGACAATCTCACGGATTCGACTTGAGTGCGGGATTTAATTTTAAAATTGTGTCGCAAGACAATGCATTTACATACACCGGGAAGAAGGTGAACTCTGGTGGACCTGAGCAGGGAAGCGACGCATGCAGGAAATCGGGCGCATAATCTAAGTGAATCGTGGCAAAGTACATTATCGTCGGACATTCCGGATCGGGGATCGCGCCAGGGAGGGGTAAGTAAATGTGCCCCAATGTGTCTGATATACTATACCAATGCAGCCTTTTGCTAGATCGGGTGCACATTCAATTTTAAGCTTGATTAATTCTACTCCTGGTCCAACCTGCCAAAGAATTGCGAAATAACCTGGAACAGGCTATGGTTAAAGCAGTAGGGTGGCATGGAATAAAAAAAACCCTCACAATTATTGGCCAGGAATTGTAACTTTTTTATGGCTTGATAAATCTTTCCCCCCCCCCCCTCGCCAGGTGATCTGAATACAGGTTGGACTAGAATAAATCCTACTTTTCAAAAGATCAGTCACACGGTCCAATGGTTTGAATACAGCCGTATATCATCTGTTCAAAAAATTACCGGAGAGAAGAGCAGAAGTTTTATTCAGACCTCTCTGGCAGTGGCTTATCGTTACTCGAGGAAAAAAAAAAAAGGGTCAGGAGCGGGCAGGTAGCAGTAGACCTTTGTATAACCCCCCACATACCCCTTGCAAAAAAATATTCATATTTGTACAATCACATGTTTATGCACTCATATATTGGTGCAACTTTCTTGAATAATACACACATTCATACACTCATATGCTCAGCTGTGTAATGTTGAAGATGTGCACTGCACTATATACATATTCTATGCTCCTTTCTTTAATGTGGAAGGCCGGGTCCCTAACACTGTTGGTCCCATAGCATTTCCTATGGCTGCTGCCCCTGTAGTTACGCCCCTGGCTCTAATGTGTATGACAAACTCTACATTTAATGTGTCATATCAAACTGAACAATAAAATCCTTATGAAAATAATCATTATTTCACAGATAGACTACTGTAGTTCAATAAGATTTAGTAAAATCCTTGTTTGACTTGCTCTCTAGATGTTAACATATAATCCACTATTATTATTATCATTCTATTTATTGGAATCAATAATAGACCAGACAGACATTAATCTTTTAAATCTTTCACAGTTGGGTCAAAAGAAAAGAAAAAAAAAACAGAAACATCTCATTTGCTTCAAATCCCAAAAGCTCCCAACCCATTAGCAAAGTGTAGTCAGAGGACAAGATATTGGAGACATTGCGAGCTTTGTCTGCTTGGCTCATTAGTATGGCAGTCATACATAATTCTGTGTCCCATTTCATGAAAGCGCAGAATATCTGAGATGAGAGTTATGATTGTACATGCAACTGCAGTGATAAAGGACAAGAATAGAGAGACAAGAAAGCGTGTTGTCTTATTGAAGTAAACAATTCTACCAGATATTGTGCTATAAATGAGATATGGGTTCTCAATTGAAACGGGAAGACAATGGATTCAATAGCAGCGAGCATCGCCAATTCAACTTGTCCGAGCTCTTTTAATCAGGACTGTTTTCCATGCAAGTCGTAGTAGAAGGGAAACAATCAAAGCTCTTACATTCTGAATGCTATCACGTTCTAGGGAGCACTGCACCATGAATAAGCCAATTCAGACATGGGTCATAAACAAACACTAACACAGGGTTTAATAAATATATTCAGTGATAAAATATGTTTTTATGTCTTTTCCTTAAGTAACGTTCTTTTTTTATGTTTTGGATATCATCATAGTGAAGAAGTCTGTGTTTACAGGCAGCAGATTTTTTTGGCAAAATTTTTTAGAAAATCTCGAGCAATGACCTTTTCATAATTCGGCCATAAAGAATAATCTATATGCTAGTCTCCCATGCCATGTGCATTCAATAGGCATCAATATCCCCTTCAACAACAGCAATATTGAGGATCTTAATCTAGTGCAAACAGGGTCTGTTATGAGCAATGGGGGAGATCGGCTATGAATCTACATATGACAACACAGCTTTAAGTAAGCACAGGATGTATTTGCATGAGTATTTAATTTCTTAAAGACGTAATATATTTTTAGAAATTCTGTCCCAATATGCTGTGTTCATACAAGTTATTATTTCATATTCATGTCATGTACACACCATATAGTTATGTAAGTTCGCAGGTGTGTAGGACATGACTTGTTTTTATACTTGGCTCCTATAACCTACTGTTAGATATTTTTTTTCTCTTTAGGTTATTGAAATAACATTTGGCTTTGGTCTACATCCAGCCTCGACATTTAATGGTAACAGGCGACAAAATGCTGCCAAAAACGTCAACAAAAGTTAGTGAAATAAGCCGTGCCTATTCTCATCCTCCCCATTGTATATTGCAATATACATTTCAGTGCTAGGGATCTTATGCATTGCTGAGAATGACTCATTGGATCCAAAATCACTACATATGCATATTAAGCCATGAAACCAGATATAAACAAGGAAATTCTCAAACTCTACATGAACGGATCCATACGTTTGGACTTGTTCCACATTCTTGAGGAGTAAGAAAATCTGGCCCAACAATTGTAATCTGTAATTCGGGGATTTACAGTTTTCATTAAAAGTCAAAAGATAAAAAACAAAAATGCAAGATTAATTAGAAGTGATAGTTTCCCAGAAAAGGTCGTCTTTCTTGTGTTCAGGCTTCCACTATCTTAGATATTAATTAAAAAGGTGTTGCTATGGATAACTTTTATTTCTTTCTCAAAACCATTAAGATTTTTGTTTTTTTAGATGGTTCAACGAAGAAAATTAATACAGTAATTTGCATAACGTTGACTTATCTATCACGTAACCTGGAAACAGAGTCCGATAAATGCATTACAAGTATTTCTGCTTTGCATGGAATGGGGAATTATAAACATAATTTATTGGAACTTGTTCCAAAATAGATTTTAAAATATCAGTTACATGTAACATGAGTGTTGTGTAAATGCTGTGCAGATGCTTCAAGGGCAAATTCATAAAAATATACACATGGTACCAGCTCTATAACGCAAAGTAGTGTGTGGCCACATCCATGAAATATTATTATATTATCCTAATAACTAATCACTTTGTACAATGCTGCAAGTCTTGGCATGTTCCTTGACTTATGTTTCAATCTGATTATTGAGCACCATTCAAAGGCTTAGACAGTTCTTATGGGCTGTTTGAAAGGAGTATATAGTTTCACTGGTGCTAAGCCGACATGCAAATCAATACACTCCACTTTGCAAATACCCTGAGCCTTTCCACACATACAGGTCAACCATTAACTTTTTCTTCTAAAATATAATCCCCTGACATTGAATATTTTAACTGTGCACTTTCGACGTCTAGAAATGCCCAGCTACTATACCAGGCCATTCATCAGCCGGCATGACAGCCATTATTTCACCCTGAATGACAACTCCTTGACATGTCTGAATTTCAATTTATTTCCAATTTTACTTCACACTGAAATCAGAGACTTTAATTAAACGCAGTATTTTTAAAATATGTAACTTGTGCCTGGGTGCGCAGGCATTTTCAGTCAACTTGGCAATATGCTTATGCATTAATAGCCGGCTGCCGGGCAGATCAGCATAAATACACTGCACGAGGAAGCCAGTTTAATGGATTCTATCAATTAATTTAAATAATAAACCAAATCCAACTAACTGTGAAATCTCATGCTTGGAGGTTACAACACACAGAAGTTGTTTTTGCAGATGCCCTTTTCATCAACCAGTATTATTCAATGTTTAAAGATTCCTACAAATATAACAATTTAACAAAGGAGCAAGCACATTCAGTATAAGAAAAAACTGATGGATTTACCTAAATGTTTTAATATTTTTTAGATTGTTCATTATTTTTTAGAGGATTGAAGAAATGCTAGGGCATAGTTGATCCTGGGTTCCTACATGGGCATGGTGCTTGTATTTTTATGATGGGTTGTCTATTGGAGTCTGGAGAAGGTCAATATAGTCTACTGCTATAGTAAAAAGGTGGTTAGTTTTTAAGGAGAAATATTATCATGACTTATAGAGAGGTCCTGAATATCATAATTTAAAGCCTCCCACAGATCAGCTGTCCCCAGTAAACCAGGAGGAAGACAGCTCAGTACTCTGTGTAGTTGCTGAGTCTTTACCGTTTATTACCATTTCTAAAGAATGGCGGCTGATCAACAAAAACCTGGTCTGACTATTGCTCAGGTAATATTACCATCATCTCCTTGTTTCACTCTTTGTTTATCAGCTGCTGGTCTAAGCTAATAAGTGGGGGTGCTGGGTGACCTCAACCAGATTTCTAGGACCTATCCTTTTACAGTATGATGGCCACATTTTGGTGGGGTTGGCTGACAGCCTATAGTGTATTTGGGGATCCATCTCCTTTCCAGCAGAAAGGAAAGAAGTCAGCGGAGAGAAGGTAGTTCAATTTCAGCATGTTTGACCCTTTTGTACTACTGGGAGTTATGATGCTTCTAGAAAACTCTGGCACTAGTTTTGTCATCTTTTCCCACTAGGAAAACATACAAACTCAGCTGATGGTCAGAGAAGATGGAGTAGATGTTGGCTGAATCAGAGTTCAACCAATGTCATCTGATATCAGTGGCCACTTTACCTAGCTGCAACAGTAATAATAATCTTCCAGGTATTTTTCTATTTGCTAGTGTCCTTTAGTGCCTAAATAAATAAGAATATAATTGTGCCTCAACTATGGCTCTCCATCCACTCGAAAATGTTATAAATTATTCTAGTATTTGGATTAAGCACAGAAATAGAAATAGCACATAATAAATAGTTTAAGTTTTTCAAACCTGTTCTGAAACCAAATAAATAATAATAAGAAAAAAAACACATGTGGAATTGCTTATTATATTTCCAGGCTTCATTTTTCCAACCAGACAACTGCAACACAAAGACATCCAAACAAAACAATCTTCTACAATCTGCTCTGACAATGGGCTACAGAAATTTGTGCATAGCAGGCAATGCTAATGGTTTTCAGTTGAATTAGAAAGAATATGGACATGAGAATTATCTCTTCATTTATCTGAGGCAGGCATGGTGCTAACACAATACGTCCTGACACCACCACCCAAAACACCCAGGTAAGCAATAATCACACATTGAAAACTAGAATACAGATTTAAAATGGTTGTTCAAGAAGTTGCATTGAGACCTGAAAGCTGCCGAATGTGATTGTATAATGCTATGGCTGCAATTCCAGCATTTCCATAAAGTTAACAATGGAGAACATTTCATGAACGCTTCTATTACGGTTTTATTGTGTTGCTGGAAATGTTCTTAAGAATTGCATAGTAAAGTTTAAATTTATATACTGTATGAAAGTATAATCAACATAGGGACCTTCATTTACAGAATAGGCATGACAAGTGTTTATGGAAATTCATAGTTGTAGATTAAAAGTGTAATGCAAACCAGTAGAAGATGGTTACAAATTCAAAGAAATTACAAGAAAATATTTACATTTTAAGTGTTTTTCTATTAGGATTAGGAATAGTTCTGAGTGGACCCGAGAAAGTTCAAACTTTAAAATTCTGTCCGGATTTGAGCATCGAGCCCAAACCCCGACCCAAACGCCCACCAGTAACATCCACCATTAGTGCAAACACTAGGTGTTATCTGTTTAAAATGCCCACAGTAAGCCCCACACTAATTATGAGTTAGTAGGTGCTGGGCTGCAGTAACCTCACTTGGCCATTATTCAGTAGACAAAGATGTGAGCTTATGGCTCCACACACTGGGGCACATTTATGTACCAAGTCACCCGGAGTTCACAGAAAGTTCGTTGTCTGGCTATAATGCACTGTGCCGCGATTCACTAAGATTGTGTGCTCGATATAATGAATGTGTCTCTTCCCCGCTCAGGTCCGACAGAGTCAGGCCCTTAGTAAATGTGCCCCACTGTGTTCTACTTTGAAGGCTATGGCTATGGCCATGTGGGAGGATGAATCAAGTACAGGTGGCTTGAAGTTAACCCTCCCCCACAGGTTGGCTGAAAATACCAAGAGGTTCCAATTTGCTAATATAATTCGGACAATTCTACTACTGCTGAATGCCATAATGAGTGTGTTGGGACAGCCCATTCCAAGCCCCTCCATGGCCACTTAGCCTGGAAGTGGCATAAGCGGGAAAAGGAAACCAGTACAATCCTTAATATATCCCCCCTGCAGTGATTTTCGTTGCAGTGAACACAGTGTAGTCGCCAAACAAAACTGGCACAAACACTACATAAACACATGTGGAAGCAGTTTGCACATGTATTTATTTGCAAAATAACACAGAAAACTGCCAGTAAGATAAATCTGGGCCTGTATATTTTTCAAAAAATATATGAACTCCAAAAGATTATCATCTCATTCTTAATATCTACAAAAGCAGCAGACCCCGAATTGAGTACTATGAGCACATTGCATCATGGTACGAAAAACACACACGCAGTTATGCTGACACAATTAATGTGCGTGCCTAAGCATTCTAAATAAATCTAAGTCTTAAAAAGCTACAATGCTGACTAATAGCAATATGCATCAGCAAAATCAGCAAAGCCACAAGTTCAACAAAAAAAACGGACATTGGCTATGTCAGAGGGTAGCTACTAGGTGCTTCTTAATGATAGTCAAGGAATATTTTAATTTACACTGGATCTGGATTGGCTTCCAAGGGAGGCAGAAGAGGCAGCTGCCTCAGGCGAAGCTATATGTGAAAGTCCTGGACTAAATAGAACAGTGATTCATGCTCTGGAATATCAGGAGATGAATGTTGTCGTCTGTATGAACTTTTCACCAGACTATAATCTGCATGGAGAATTGGCTGCTTGTTCATGAATTGTTAAGTATTTCTTATAGCAAATAAGACGACAAACTTTTAAGCTGTAACACAAACTTTAAACCGTGTATAATAGAGAAGGATTGGATAAGATTAAAAACTATATCTGTTTATATTTTAGAAAGAAATCCATGCCCGCCCTTGGGCTGTGTCTGGTATTGCAGCATAGTCTCTTTGATTTGAAAGTGGTTGAGGTGCAATAGGTGAAATTCCCGACACGGCAGATGGGTAAGAGTAGAACAGTTTCTGGATATAATACTTTTTCTAATATGACGCTCATTAAAACTTCCAAGGGTATCAATGACAACTAGATTTTATCTTTACAATGATTAACCTTTATCTTAACACATTCAAGCATTACAGGAACATATATTGAAAGATAAGAGAAAAAGGTCACCAATGATCTTACTGAACAATATCACTTTCCATCTGCTGCATAAATGAGGAGAAGTATCATTCATCTGACAATCCTTGAATCTGTTCCAGACTAAAAGCACCCAAGGCTGGCGTGAATACATAGTAGTAGGTCATACCATTTACCATGCAAGACCCAACAGAAGTCATTCAGCATCAATAGCTTCATCGTGAACAATAAGAATGAGCTCTGGGAATCTGAATATTTCTCCTTATATGCTCAACATTGCTATTAACAACGTGAAGAAAACCTTGTTGAATACAAGATACTTTCTTCGTCTTTGTTGCTCTAAATGAAATATTCTTATCCCAATTCCCTTTCCATCACTGTTTAGAAAGAACACTCTTGGTAATTGTCAGCATAGGTAAAATATAGGTTAAGGCCAAGGATTTGTTACATGAGAACATGTCCACTGACCAGAAATAACTCCTCTTACGAGGTCAATGAGCACAAGCTTTGAGAATTTGCTAAAATCTCCAGCAATCATAACTCAGATCTGCTGCTCCCTGTGAGATGAAAGTCAGGATTTCCAAATATTTCATCATAAACAATGCCCGATTCTGAAGAGAAGTATTTGAGGACATTCAAAATTTTAACCATAGACATCTGTTTATCTTTTATTTATAGTTTACCCTCCACAGTTCTGAGTTCTTCCTGTGCCTTTATTTTAATAATTCCTCCCTTAGGAAGACCGCCAGATATCTACTAATATTTAGCCACAAGCAGCTGCACAAGTAAAGTCTATAAGGTCCCTACTTAAAGAAACTGGAATATCTAAATACCATATCGTCAACTGTTCGTGAAATTCTATCAGTAATGCCTTAGTCTACCGGCACATGGAAATGAATGATTGCTCACAAATTCAAAGAGATTTGGAGATTGCCAATGGATGCATTAGGACTTAGAATTCTAAGATAAGCATATCCCAATACAGTCACAGTACTGGGCACTGTACAGGGTAGCACTTGCCAATCAGATTACGAGAGTTGGCACAGACTCTAACATAATAATGGATTCCAGAAGGCCACCATTAGTCAACCAAATTTAACGGTTACTTAGGTCTATATTATAAAAGGGGAACTCCACAGAATTAAATTTATCTGGTGGGCGCAAGCAGTCCAGATTAACTGAAGAAAAGTTTAATTATATCTTACCATAACATAGTACCTGCCTTGACAGAAGCAACCTTTTGAAGAAGATGCTGACCATGTCTTATCAGACAAATCTAAATGTCCAAGAGGATCATGATATGTAAAGAGTGCCAAATAAGATGTGTTTTGCCCTGCAAATATACATTCATGCTCAAAATATACACTGCCATTCTATATTCTAAAAAGTTAAATTATAGTGATGTACAAGAACCGACTATCATCTGTCGCTCTGCTTAAAAGACAACATCATCTAATTAGAAAGTACAGATAATTCTCAAGTTTGTGGTTAGATCCTACAACGTTTGTAAGCTTTAAAATGTGTTGTTCACACATTGGAATTAAATTCAGATGCTAGCACATGATATGTGCTTTTTTCCCCTTGTTCAAAAAGGCGTCTGTGAAGCCGAATGTTGAATTCTGCTTGCAAATTTCATGCCAGGAGCTGTTGTGGAGCACACAGTGTGCAGAGTAAGGTGTTGCTCACAAGATACGATGTAGCTAAGACAGTGCGCCAACAATTTCATACTCCAACTCCCTTAAAACAAGAGAGTGCTTTGTTAGACCTGCTCTGCAACAACCAGATCATCACAGCTCTATTGTCTTAAGGTTCAGTAAGCTTTCTGCACTGTAATAACCATTGTCAGCAGATTTGAAAATGTATTTTTTGTTCGGAAAAACATATTCTGTCTATGCGTCGCTGAAAAAGAAGATGCTGCCATTTTACTGCAAGAAGGAAAGCCACATGCATAATTACTGCGCTGAACAGGGGGGATTAGCAATTATTTAAAACGGTTTTGTTCCAGTAGAACTATCAAAAAAATAAATAAATATTGGATTACATAAAAAAAAAAAAAAACACACACACATAATTTTATGTGCTAGGAGCAATTGGGCCACTTTACAGACTTGGGATTTCTGTTGCAGATACCACCATACAAATAAAGCGAGACGTTATGTGCAACATTAAAAGATTTCTTAGTCTTCATTCAATTGACACATGATGTGGATACATGCACACCGAACCGCTTGGTAGTAAATCTCTTCTTATTTATACCTAAACAAAGCGCCACGCCTCCGAAACATCACAGCCCTGTGCTCTGTTCAACCGAATGCTACACCCATCTTATTGGATGTTTACATGATAAGGACTCTATCAAGTAAGGTAATGGGGCAGATTTACTTACTCGGTCCATTCGCGATCCAGCGGCGCGTTCTCTGCGGTGGATTCGGGTCTGGCCGGGATTCACTAAGGTAGTTCCTCCTACGTCCACCAGGTGGCGCCGCTGCGCTGAAGTTCCCGAGGCCCGCCGGAATGCCCTGAAGTTCACCGGCCTATTCCTGGTGAAGGTAAGCCCGAGTCCTGCGACACTTTTTTTTTTTTTAATGCAGCGATTTTTCCGAATCCGGCGGGTTTTCGTTCACCCCCAATTTCCATCGCGTACATGCCAGCGCCGATGCGCCACAATCCGATCGCATGAGCCGAAATCCCGGGGCAATTCAGGGAAAAATCGCCGCAAATCGGAAATATTCGGGTAACACGTCAGGAAAACGCGAATCGGGCCCTTAGTAAATGACCCCCAATGTGTTGTCCATGTTTATCGATGTCGTTTTTGAAAATATAAATAAGAAGAGAATTATTATCATTTCGGTGTAGATATATTCATGTGATGCGTTTCAAATTCCACTACACAAATCTGCAGTCGCTGTGGAATTTACGCTGAAATTAGTGGCTGAATTTTCTCAACGTTTCGAACTGCCGAAGGCAGAAAAAACATAAGGTCGGCATTCCTAATTTAAAATCTAGCTTTTATTAATGAATTATATAAAACTTCACAATTGGGCTAAACTCTTTTTGCTACACATAAAGCGGTTATATCTAAAAATGTGTGATTTTTTTTTTAAGCGCACGTGGAGTTAGCCAAAGTCCTAAATATGCTTCATATCGGATTCTGTTATCTGTCTGCTCAATTGATAGTAAAAATAGTATGCAAGTACATACTTGATGACCCTTCAATTAACCCAATTCAATCAACATTAAAGGGCATCTACCACCAGGATGAAGGACTGTATGCAAATGAGTCTGAGAGGCTCATTTTCATACAGTCTTTCATCTTGGTGGTTGATGTCCTTTAAGCACTTTTAGATATAGCAGGCACCAATTTCTTTTTTGCAATTTATTCAAATTAATGGGGTCACATTTTGAGAAGAGCACCCACTTATGTAGAATAGATTTTTGGTGATTTTCATTCAGGCTTCTATGTGCCTCAAATGTGAAGAAGTGGTTGCAAGAAATTTATGTTCCTTAGAATTAAGGATCTAGGTCTACCCTAACATGTTTTACCAGGAAACAGTTACCCAGCCCCATACATTGGGGCACATTTACTAAGGGTCCGCACAACGCATTTTCGTCAGGTTTCCTGACTATTTCCGATTTACGCTGCATTTAAGTGAGGGTTCTAAGATTGGATTTTGGCGCAATCCCGCCGACTTGCATGCAACACAAATCCGGGGGCATGACCGACGGACAAACCGACTGATTCGGACTAATCGCGGGATTTACAATTCAAATTGTGTCGCAAGACAATGCACTCACATACACCGGCAAGAAGAAGGTGGACTCCAGCGGACTTCAGCGTGGAAGCAACACACACAGAAAAATAGACGCATGATCTTATGATCTTGAAGAATCGCACCGGACTTCATCCTTGTTGGAGCACGTGCCTCGGCGATTGCGACAGGATCGGCTAAGTAAATGTGCCCCATTAGCCAACAATCCAATGTGTAGGATTGAGTTATGACCTTAACCTAAATTAGTAAAGGCGTAGAACTAGAGGACTCCTTTCACCGCATATACAGCTAGCTCAACTGAAGGCATAGAGCCACATTTATCAGGGTTTGTACACTAGTGCACCATTGTATGATAAAGTCTCCCCATAATCTCTGACTTCTAGAAGGTACTTGGGGAAAGGGGTCTAACAGATTGATGGGCTGCTAAGATTATGGTTTGGTCAGCTTTGTTATATGTGTAATATGACCAAGACAGATCTATTTTCCAAGGTTAGTTCATTCATTGCACAGTGAGCAGGATAAGTCCGCACATGTTTTCTTTACATAGTAGCTGAGGTTTGGGTGATAATTGCAGGCTATGGTAAAGTCAGACGGGGAGATCAAACAATACCGTGGTGCTTAAAAGCGCGAGACTACTCCCCAAAGAATTTTGGCGTCTGGGATTCTAGAGCAGCTAGTCACAATAAAAGCCACATTATCCTGTTTTATTACCTTTAAAATATTACGCTTTCTTTTGAAGCCTCTAAAATTTAAATAGTGGAATATATGGAATAATGGCAAATAAAGCAAAAATTTGATTCTATAATTTATCATTCAACACACATAAGCATGGCATTTTTGAATATAGACAATAAAAAGTTACAAATCCCTTTAAGGCTGAAGAAATATAGCACAAAACATACAGGTTATAAAATAACCTATAACTGCCAGTTAATCCTTAATGGATGTTTAGATGTCACACAAGTCTCCATAGGGATGTAGCAGTAGAGAACCCACTGATCTCAAGATGGATAGTGTCCTGCACACCATAAATCAATGGAAAAGAGGTCTCACATGAGGGCTCCTGCTAAATGAAACTACCTGGGACTTGTGGAATTCTTTAACTACTTTGACGCCTTTAAACAAAAAGTCATAAATATTTTTGTCTGTCATAAATCCCTTTAATACAGATAACACTTTGTTCAATAGAATGTAACCTGATCACTCCTTTCAAGAGAAGACACCCCACAGTGTGTCAGTCTGTCTGATAATATTGTAAAATAAGTCTAATGTGAATGAAACATAAGGGTTTTTTAAGTTTTTTTTGTGGTGGCTAGGAACTCTGGTGCCAGAATAATCATAGTCATTCTCTGAGAAGTGGCCAGTCCCAGAACTGTAGCCAAGTTAAAATTTAAGTGACTTGGAGTATTGGACCCCAACTAATCGGATATTAATGAGCCATCCATAGGACATTAAAACCTGGAAAACCTCTTTAAGGCAATATGTCTGAGGAATAGCCCAAAGCCGTTATTTGGGCTTTGGGCACAAGGTGTGTACATCCTTCTAAGACCAGCCCTTCTTCAGGGTAAAAGGGTTAGCAAAGTGTTACATCTTATCAATATTAATATACCTATTATTCCATCTAAGCAACCGTTACAGTCTGCCATAGCTTCAATGGGATTATTGAAGCAAGTCAAAAAAAATCCCAGCTTCCATGCTCACTGCTTTGACATGTCTCCAGGAGCATTTCCATACAGATTTCAGAATCTATCACTGACTCGTTTAATAAGCTGTGTACTTACATAGTGATAAAAAGGAATAGCTTATTTTACATTCATGTCTCTAAGAATTTCCATATTTGGCCTGCCCTTTAATAGTGAGGCACAATACCATAAAATAACAAGTTTCTCCCATGCTGGCGGTTACTGAAGCCAGAATATGTCATTTCACTATCAATCACTTGCTTTCTGCATATAAAGCTCAAACTGCTAATTCAATATTTATCGACAAGCTTATTGGCGAGGGCCGTAATAACATTCAGAGCCAACAAACAAAAAGCACATGATTTCACAAGGAAAAAGATTGCAATTAAAATCCACCTTTACAACTAAAAGGCCACGCTATTTCTCTGAACGCCGCTCTGAAAGTGCACGGTAATAAAAAAAACAATTGAGAAGGCAGAAATAAGATTTGATGCACATGTAAATGATCGCTTAGGTGAAAAATACAGCATAAGTAATTCAGCACGCTGTATGGATAATGTTTCCTGTTTTGTTCTTAGAACAGTCTACTCCATAACAACCCGCCTCAACCTATCACTCCAATCGCCATTTCGCTTAATTAACTGGTAAGAAATACCTTCAGGACACTTTGTCAGGAACTAACAATATGTGCATATACAAACAAATGACATATACAGAACAATCTCTCTAAAGGAAACCAGTCAAAGAACTGAAAAATAACTTTGAACACTGTATATAAATTACTTGGAAGGAGCCAAGAGTACACCCTTGGTGTAGAGTCATGCTAAGAAGTCTACTCCGGTGGGATGTTCTTCTGGATAATCCCTATCCTACAAATACAGTGTGTACTGTACTAACAATGTCCATTTAAGGTTGGTTCCAGTTCCTTCACGTGCTCATAAAACCTGGTTACATCTTGACCATACACACCGTATAGGAGATTAATGATGAACCGTTTGACCATCCATGTACAATGCCACCAGATAAAGGACTAAAGGATAGGTTGGTGTGATGCACCAAGTTGACATACTCCCTCATGGTCTTCTGAACTGAGAAAATTGTTCTATTTAGACAATGATCATGTAAGGTATACACGGTTTTAGGTTGTAAGCTGCTTCTAGACATATCAGGCAGAGTCAATTCTCCCTTGAGAACAACAGTATCACGTGTTGAAAATCAATATGCCTGATTTGTCCTTCTTATGACAGCATCTGTTACAGTTGGGAAACCCTTAGATTTTGAGTTTTCTCTTATATACCCAATATTCCAAATGACAATGTACATCCAGCACATTGGAGTCTTACATATCTTGCCCTTGTGTCCTCTAACGACTGGCATGTCAGGAGACCCAAGACGAATGGTTGGTCATACCAAAATTAGCAGGTTTGGTACTAGTCATACATCTTATGTATTGTCACCTTTAAACTTGAAATAAGAGATGTTGTCAGTAAAATAGGATTATTTGTCTCTTTAAATTGTCTTGAAGCCAAGTTCTAGGAAGATTTTCTGGAAGAATAGGTAAAAAGTCCTCTATGGATGATTTAACTATGGTCAAGGTTTAAATGCTGAGCTAGGATTTCAGCCTCCATTTTATTCTTCTATAATAGCCCTAAACCCTATTTCTTCAGTAATGGAGAACTGTCTAGCCAGTTATTGAATGAATGAGCAATAGACTTCTTACCCTATGTAATTTCATCCTGCTGGGAGATAAGACCAATTGCTTAAAGGAACATCCTAAAGAAAAACAACAATGGGATCCATACTGAATACACCTTGAGTGACTGACATTACCCAGGTCTCTGTAAATAGGAGCAGATGGCAAGCTGCACGCAGCAGGGGTTGAATTCATTAATATATATCTCTACACACACACAGAGCAAATACAGCAAAGCCATGTGTCCCAAATACGTCACCTTCATCAAGAAAAATACAAAGGCAAATTATTTATTTCTCAGCGGATAATATGGTATGTGTCACCCTAGTCAAGGCCTGGACTTAAGAAGATAATGACTAAACTAGCTTGTATGAGAGTCATTCACATAAAATAATGGTTAATACAGGTCAAAGGTTAAATTAACTAGTTCTATCCTGTCATCATCCGGCATTCTACGGAAGGGACTGGCTGGAAACAAAATCACAAGACTTATTTTTGAACTCTCCAAGTAAACACAGAGGAGATTAAGTCAAAAGCTTGCACCAGGAATTGTTTACCCAAAATTGGTTGAGTTTCGTTGCGAGGCCTAAATTCAGTCATTAGCCCCGGCCATTTATCATTGGGAGAGATAAAATGTACTCCCTGTTCTTGCTGATAGATTAAAGTCACCTCTACTCTCTGAACTGTGTTTCCTTTTTCATTTCAGAAGAACAAAGAAAAAAAAATATCCCAGAAAAATACATATCAGCTGGATGTTCACATAACAAGGTCCACAGAGACACATCTAGGAGTTGCCTCTTTTAATCCAATACTGAATAATGTTGGATATTGCTCTCTGTTCTTTTCAAGCTCTGCTACTGCCAAAATAACTGCAAGGCTTGCAAGTCCTGCTATACAGAGAGCCTTCCCCAAGGCACCCCAACACTATCTGAGGCACCGCCGCTATGGCAACCGCATAAGAAAGCAGTTTCCATGATTAATAGATGAAGATCAGGCTTACGGTCTAGATAGCTTGCTAGGCCATCGTTTGAAGATGCTAAAGGAATTAACTAAAGAGCAAAGCATGTAAAGCAATGTCAGCTGCACTCGGAAACACACACAAAACGAATATGGATTCCAGCCATCAATATATCAGAATTACATAACAAAATGCACCGGTTTATTGTTTAAGAACATTGACCACAAAGTCAATAAGCCCAATGTTCTACTAAAAGTCCGCCCGTTAATTACACAGGTATGAAGACAAGGCAGCAGCTATTATGAATGGAGATCTCCTGCTGCCCAATGATCTCACTAATGCCACTCAATACATATCCATGGGCTGTGGTATTAACAGAAGAGGCATGCGGTGCCTCATGCCAGGGCTTCATCGCCGGAGGGGCTTTTAAGTCTTATTCAAAATGAATGAAGATTGAAGCTTTTTATGCAGTCATGCAAATCTACTGAAAACACTGTACAGTATATAATGACTTATCTGAGAGAGATTAAAATAATATCTGTTTATAACAATTTTGATTAGAAATTTGTTTAGAACTAATTTGATAAGCGATGAGCAAATCATAAAAATTCAATAAGCTTAAAAATTAGATTAGCTTGAAAGACATTTATAAATTGATTTGTATATGTAACAGAATATGTTAGGGCTAGCACAGAAAAGTAGAGCAGTAATTGTATAGTGCCTCTAGTGGCCAGGGCTGGTTTAACGTCGTCAGCTCCTTTAGCCATGGTGGGAAAACACAGTGAATACACATTTGTAAAATACAAATGAGATTGCCATTTCTATGGGAGAAGGACGTATAGGATCTAAAGTATTCAGCCAACCATTTAAGAGGCTTCACCATTGCTGAATAGCCACAGCAGCAGCAAGTACAGCCTAATCTCCTAGGCACATGAGGATCCAACAGACGGGGCTCATAATTCTTTGTGTCTTATATGCTTCCCAATTTAATCCTCTCACATGACCTTTGTATATGACCAAACAGGAAATCAATTTATCCATATTACCCTGTCTGGAGAGCTGGCTTCCTATAATATGTCTGCAATCATATAAGCCATTAATTAGTAAAGATGACAAGAAGCCCCTTATGTTCTTCATTTGGTTAAACCTAGTTTTCTATACATGCCATACTAGACTTCGCCAAGAAGTTCTTTTTGATGTCACCTAAGCCAACAACACAGAAAACCCAAGCTATAAATTCTCGGTACAATCCAGAGATACGACAGTGAATTGGTTAGATTCTTTCTTGCTGATCTACAAATTTGCAAAAAAACATTTTTCAATTCATGAGATCCTAGATTTCAACGTTAAAAAGAGTTGAAAGTTATCAAAATATACAAAAATCGAAAGAAATATAAGAAAATTAAATGAAGGCTGTTTACTCTACAGGTCAACGTCCTGACACGTCTGTAAACATTTAATGCTCTGGAGGTTTCATTAAAGTTGTTTTTATCTGCGCCAGTCAGTCTTATGATGTGATATATAGGAGCAGTTGGATTACAGGATAGATGGTTATAATGACATGTCCAATAATACATCAGAAAACAAACAAGGCTATGACTGTCTTACAAAGACAACATGTGGTCACAGTTATTCAGATAAGTGTTTTCTTCTTCTAAAGGAAGGACCACCAGGTTTACCAATTAACTAACTCATTTAGCCGCCAACAGAAGCAGAGCAAATGACAAAGCAAACCATGGTCTGGACTCTATCACTGATGAAGACCATATCAACCACTCATTCAATCACCGAGTAGACAGGTCAAGTGATTCACATATTACACTGAAACAACTTGTCAGCTATAAAGGCCATTGTTTAACCAGGGATAAAAAAAAAAAATCTTTGCACAAAAAGAATAGCGCAGAGAAATAGCTTGATAAATTAGATTGAAGAGTAATCCATCACTGCAAATCACTGTGTCGCCACCAGGGGAGCCATAGACAACTCATTGAGTAAAACCTACATTTCATTCTATACGCTTTGTTAGCCTGTGAACAATACTGAAACACAAGTCACATCATCTGTATACACTGCTGCGGGTTTACAAAAACGATAATTTAGCCATTATCTATCGTTGCAAGCCAAATGATATAAAATTAGACAGGCTACCAGCCCATGCGGTGTCTTTTTAAGACCAGAGTAGAGACAATAAAAGCAGGCTGGGTGTTGTATTTTCTCATCTGTGTCCAACATGGCCTCTTTCCAGTGAAGTGTTATCACAAAATAAATTAATTCTCTCTTTGATATAATGATGAGTGACAGATAAACAAAGGGCTGCAGTCACCATATCTGTCTGCACTGCCCCCACTGAAATGTCATTCTGAGGAGCTGGCGGAGGAATTGAAGTTCCTTTTGTAATTGGAAAGAACCAAACAAACAAATCTGCTGTCATTTATACAAATGCACTGGTGGATTTATCACAGGATATCCAAACTGGCTGCTTTAGCAATAAAGGCACCTACTAACCCTAAAGACCTCCATCTACTAGATGCATTTAGCAGACAAGTCTCCCACACATCAATTACCAGCCACAATCTGCTTTTATCCTTAAGTAGCAATGTATCACAAATCCATATGTCCTAAAACAATACACATACACAGAGATACATTTCATCCCTCTTTGTAGAACTTGCTTAAGATTATCACTCATCTGATCAAAACTAAACAACCTTAGAAGATTGGAGAGCAGGAGGCATGTGGCAAGTCTGTGGCCACATCTAGAAGAGTTCCTTGGGGGCGCAATGCTGAAACCTCATATAGACAAGCTTAATCCTGCAAATTAACCCTTTCCCAGTAGCGCTCAGTGCTCCTGTGTGATCATTATAACAGACATCAATTCTAGCAGATTATCAGCATAATTCACACATCCACCAGGCTTTACAATGAAAACACTGAATGTTCAGATCATGGGGACAGGAGAAGATACTAAAGGTGATAGGAGGTTTCCAAACACACTAGTGAACTGTGAGGTCAGAGAAAGTTATTTTTCTTATATCAATGGGTCTTTACTAAGTTGACTTGGTAAATGTGGTTATTAGATTACAATAGAGTTAGGTTAATCAATGCTGGCGTCAGATTGTGATGGCATCACTGGCTGAAGATAAGTGTCAGTGGTTTTCACTGATAAACAATGTAACAAATAAAATATACACAATACATAAGGATCAAGTCAATATTTAGAAAGCATCTGCACAATTCAAAACACATCCACGCTTAACAATGAAGACTTATTGACCACAACCTCCAGATAAAGGTTAATCAATAGCACCTACCTCTAAAGATTGGAGACGCAATTCTGTCTGGTTAAAGTTAATAACTAAACTTTTATGGCAGGACAGACTAGAAGCCAGCACAGGGTAACCAGCAAGGGGTAGCCAGGAGGCTATAACAATGTGCCCTTTCTATTCTAGATAACTGCTCTGTAATAAACATACAGTAAACACTTTCTTCCTGCATTGTACATGCTATTAATATTTTATCATTGGTGCCTGGGCTTTCCCTTATAGGCACAACACAGCAAAAATGTGCTCTCAATCCAAGTTCAATAAAAGAAGACGACTGAAATGGCCACATGGGTATTAAGTGCAAAGCATTGATCCAGATGAGATTTAAACAGAGCCTTCTCTCTTTTACATGCTTGAGAGTTTGGAAATGGGAAAGACAAATCAAACCTTCCCAAAGCAATAAAGGAAAGACTCCTGACAGAGCGGTTAAAAACAGAAGCACACTTAAGGGAAATAAGCACTTTTTATATTGTATTGCCATTAAGAGATTCACTGCTGTGGGCACAATTGACTACCTAGGAGCAGTGAAACCGCTGGGTGTCCACATTACAAGGTACTGCAGACATGGAGCAGACACAGAGGTTTTTGCACAATTAACCTTTGTTGTATCTCCCAGGCACCACGTGTATTTTCTACTTTACCAACTGACTAAAAGAAAAATCCATGTTAATACAATCAATAAAACTTAAATGTCCCCATTCGTCTCTAGGCACCAGAGCAAAGTCATCTGTTCTGCACCGTCTCAATTCCATCATTAAGTATCAATGTTAGGATTGTGACCATTTCACTGCCCAGCTACTGTATAATGGCTTTCCAGGGTTACCATTATCTGGCACATAAGGCGGTCAGGAATTAGCATGGCATCGACAGTGGGTGCTCATAGCACCAAGGCACATGATAGCTGAGTGCTTGCAGCAATTTATGACATAGAGCTACCCACTCTTTCCCCAAAGCCATCCTTAGCATTTGATTGTAATGATCTCATTTTGCTTTAGGGCCCCAATGGGAGGGAAGCAGCCCACCAGCTCCCTGACTTTCTGCTCCATTTCCCCAAATGTACCAGTCAGAACCATGCTCCAGAAGACAGCCGGGGAAAACAACACATGGGGGGATTTGCAGCCAGGTTCCCAGAGCTCCCACTATCTTTGCTTCAAATTCACAGCCAGAGCACTTAGAGAGCATTACTCTCAGCTGACTGCCCCTCATACACATGGGAAAGCAGAGCATCAGCGACCATGCATCTGACAGCCCCCAATCACTGCCATCACCATGGGTAATTTACCTATTACTTATATAGCACCAACATATTCTGCAGGGCTGTTCATAAAACATACTGTACCCGCACCCCTCAACCATCAAAATCTAAATTCTACTTCTAAAACTGTATGAACAATGTATAGGAATATAGTTGACAATGACAGCAGGGTAAGAAATCAGAGCACCCATGAAAACTTCATGCCTACATTGCCCTGGTCATATCAGTTCACTGCACTTCTACTAGGTCCTTGCCATAAACTTGCCCGGTGACCTTGTTTCACTACAGTAACATGTCCACAATATGTATTATATTATGTAATAAGCAGATTTTTCTGGTTCTCCAGCTGACTGGATTATCTCTGCTTGGCACAGAGTTGTCCTTCAATTGCAATGCATCACAATACGCGATGCACAGATGCCTAGGTGGGTGTGCCAGGGCTCAGCACCCATTCAGCTTCCGATCCCCTACACGCAGGGCTCGGATGCAGCCTGGCATAGTTATCATTATAATAATAAATATTTATATAGCACCATCATATTCCACAGCGCTTTACAGATCATCTGGAACATTAACAGACATAAGACATTACAGAGTAACAACATAGTCAGATGAAACAATAGGAATGGGGGCCCTGCTCGGAAGAGCTTACAATCTACTAGCGGAACAATCCGATCCACAGTCGCAGGGACGGGCAGGAAACGTGCGACGTGGGATGCTCTGGCTGCAGATGCGCTGCAGTAGGGTGCCCACCACCCCTAACCCTCAGACAAGGGGCACAATCAGTCGTTCAGCAGCAATTAGCTACCCCTGAGCCTCTCACAAGTTTCTTTAACACTCGCATTTCCACGCTTGGTTCCAAGCCATTCACTCACAATTGAAGAGGAAGAAGATCCAGCCAGACCATCCCTGCCTTTGTATCTGTGTGCAGCCAGCCAGAGGGTGATGGAGAGGGCGGCCGGTGCACCCACTGTGCTCTGTGCCCTCACCACTACACGTGAAACCATGGGCATGACCACTATCTTCATTCATTCTAATAGAAGAGAAATAGCAGAAGAGCATACCTTGGGAAGATGCAGAAGCAGTGCAGAATCAGGGCTAGCTCATGTAGAGTCCCATTAGTAATCCACTGAGAGGGATATCTCCAATCCACAGTGTTCTCCTGTGCAATCCTTAGTCATTACTACACATGTGACACAATGTTACTACTGCAAATGCTGCACTTTCTTCTTCTTCCTTTCTTCTAGTACAATCCCAATTCCACAATGACTCCACTGTGAGGTCTCCTTCTTCAGTGGCATGCAGGAGAACAAGTCCTATCAGGGCTGTGATGAGTGGGGTACAATGTTCACCCAAACTCCTGGGATCTCTCCTGATTCCCACACAGCTCTCCACACACTGACTGCTGCTGCTTCCTCTGCTGCTCATTGAACTGGATTTGGAGAAGAGTTGAGCTCAGCCTCCCTGCTCAGAAGCCCAGCCTACTCCCTACTGATGTCTCCTAACTCCTCTGCTACTGGCACTGGCATCTAGTGCAGCAGGCAAAACCAGGAGTGGATTCATTCCTCCCATCTCCATGTGGGAAAGTGTGAGACACAATAACACTGGTGGGAAAATCATCCATACACTATATATACATTGTAATGTAATAGAACAACATTTATTTCTGAGAATTTACATCTGCTATATGATGACTGATCTATTTCCCAAATGTTGCAATCCAGCAATGGTTACATTGGGTTCCTGGAATAGACTGGATGACATGACTAATGAGTAATATTGTGCCTATTATCCATTTTGCAGAGATAAGCCACTTCTTATATAGAAACATCAGTAAGTAATGTGATATTTATTATAGCTGAAACTGCATTTACTGGTTGGAAGGCAAATATTTTCCTATTATCCCTTATCTGCTCTAAACACATGCAGTGCTAGGAGGTTTGTTTCCATTAACTGATTGAGTTCTCATTTATTTTCCTCAATAATGGTGACACACATTTACAACACAACAGATTATTGCAGCTTTGGACACTATACAGAACGCTTCTTCACAGCCTTGTCTGCATGTGTAGTTGTAGTGAGCAGTATCGTCCTGTAGATGTCGCCAGTCTAGCTGAACACAACAGCTCTGCTCAGGATTCTGCTGCTTATGGCTCATTGCACTCAGAGCCCTGTGCAGCCAGCAGCAGGTGCCAGACAAGACCAGCTGTATGAAAGCAGCTCTTCTCCCATTGGCATACTACAGTCTTTTGGGGCTGACTGTGTGTACTGCTTGATCAAGCCTCATTTGTAAAAAAAACCTACTGTACAGATATAGCACTACAATAAACAGGCACAAGGGAAGATGCAAATCCCACTACTGGAGAGAAAACTCTAACATTTCTTTCTTTTTTGGTTTCGCCTGGTTAAATCTCAGAGAGTGATTTTTTTTAGGTATCTGCTATTGTTCTGATCTCCATCTGGGAGTTGGAGCTTCATGTTTCCTCCACCCCTTATCATAATATAATTAGTTCTAAAGAGAAGTTGCAATCAGATTATCCATATTCCCTGCAGACATAAAGAGAGAAAGCAGGAAAGTGCAGGGTCAGGAGAGCTGCCATCTCTGGAGCATTACATACAGTGTATTCCCATTGTTCGCTCATAGTTGTCCTCTGATGACAGATCTGAGGATTATGTTTCCTTTACAATATGGTTGTGTGAGTGCTCAGGTCCTAATGCTCTCTTTATCATTACTAATGGGAAGTAGATTTGGATAAGCAAATAGTCTACAAGTTACACCGTTGTTATTGATTTAAAGGGGAATTACTAGGTATCATGAACATAGTGGAGGCATCTCCCTTTAATTCCTTCTGTCATCAGGCTTTTAATCTATGTAATTGTTGGCATTTGGACACCAGTAACTTCATTCATGGCAGCAGGAAATAGTCTTTCTACCTAATCTGTAAGCTGAGGTTGTCTGTATTTCACTCGCTTTTGTGTAAGTAGTTACCTTTCATAAGGGAATGTTGCTAGTGGGTGGCATCTGTATAAATCAAATAGTTTACATCATAGCTATACATAATGATATATGCTGTACTTGAAGTGAACCTGACACCAGATTTTATCTCCAAAAGTCTCCTCAAAAAAGTGAAAATGAGTCATATTTTGCCAGAGATGAGTGAAGTTTAAAGGCTGCAGGGGCAGTGTTGCTACAGACTCCCCTAGCTCCAGTTCTCTAGTAGCTAGAAACATGCTCTGGTGTCATATCAAAGATTAGAACCTCATCTTACAGATCTCATCAGACTTGTGGTTCTGTGATCTACAGAACCAGAGATACAGGCAGTTAAAGGTGGAAATTGGATTTTTATCTGTAGCTCGCATTCATCAATTGTTGCTCAGAGTCTGTGTTTTTGGCACACAAATTGTGCAGTAATTTACACTGGAATGTTAGATATTGGTGCAAGGGGTTAATGAATTGTCGCACAAGCAAAAAGGTTCTGAACTTTCTCCAAGTTCATGAAGGTGAAATAGACCAGTTTTTAGCTTGTCTCTTTGTGCACCAAAACTTGCGCCAAAAAAGTGTTGGTGCCAACACTTCATAAATATGGCGCAAAAGGCGATTCAAGGGAAAGAAAAATCTGCCAAAAAACTCTTGGAAAGTCAATAATAAATGCCCTCAGATGTCTTTAGCTGCCTCTATCTCTGGCTCTACAGAATGCAGATGATGTGCTCTGGAAGATTAGATACTTACATTTGATATGACACTAAAAGCATTTTTCTACGTACTATTAAACAGAAGATAAGGGCATATGAAGTAACAATCCCCCTGCAGCCTCTTAATGTGACTCATCTCCAGAAAATACTGTTCTCTGATCATTTTGACCTGACTTTGGAGAAATTTTTTTTTATAGATAAATGGGTGAGATTTCTCATAAAATAGAGAATTCTAGAAAGGACATTTCATACCCTACCTGAGGGTACTAGTATTTTTATGGGGTAAAATCTGGTGACAAGTGTCCTCTAAAGATGTACATAAAGATGGCGGCTAGTGAAGGATCATTCAGTATTGCTTATATATCTATTTATTCTAATACCTCACAAAAGAATGGCTGGACCATTTTATAAGCAGTAACCTCCGGTGCCACCCATTACTCCTCATAGATTGTAAGCTCTTGTGAGCAGGGCTCTCATTCCTATTGTTTCATCTGACAATCTTATTCTTCTGTAATGTCTCTATTTGTATATTGTATGTACCCTATAATCTGCGCAGCACCACTATGGGCGTGGCGTGGAAGGGCATGGCCGTTGTCAGAGTGGGCTGTCTTAGGAAGCTCCTGCCCCTTGCTTATGTAAAAACATCTAAAAACAATAGTAGTTAGGTCTGACTAGCATAGTTTTTCCAGTGGTGCGACCACCTGATGGCCTATGCCTGTTGATGTATCTGCCGCTACAGCGGGGGCATGGCTTACGAGCTCCGGCATATGATAAATTCACCCCATGGTACCTAATATAAGTCAAGTTGAACAGAACTGACTTGCCCCAACACTAGTGTAAAGCCTGAGAAGTATATAAAAAGGACTCTATATGTTTTATGACTATGACTGCTATCAAAGAGCCCATTGTTCTTGCCCATCACTGACTAATATGACAAAGGGGTTTTGTGTTATACCTGTGTCAGTTGAAATATTTCAGTTCTCCAGCCTTGGGGCATGCAGGTCTGCCTTACTCTATACACATCTGATGACTATTTTCATGCACTAATGACAGATTGCGGTGAGTAGGCTCCTTGAAATTTGTTCCCCTAGGTTGTAGTTAATAGGATTAGTAGACAAAAGTCAGGATAAAGTCTAGCATTTCTTGCTGTTTTCCAAAAACAACATTTTCTTTCTGTTTTTCAGAGAATTTAAATAGATAATGGGGCAGATCGACAAATCCTGTCTAAAATGCAATGTAAATTTAGACAGGACGATGGGGGAGATGTATACTGTAAGGGCTTGTATGCCAGTTTTCTGCTGTACATGCCCTGAGATAACCACAATGCTTTGCAAACCAACAGTCATTGCAAACATTATATCTTTTACTCCAAATAGGCATAGTGGGTATGAAAGAGGCACGGCTGGTGGCAGGGTGGCTCCTGCCCGATGCCTGCGCACTTGTTACAACTTGCAAACTTTCATAAGTGGTGCAGCCTCCCTGCCAAATACATCAAGAGGCCGGAGCGTAATGTTGTTTCCAGCTGAATCAGAGAGGGACCTTATCATATGCCAGCGCAGGAGTGCCAGTGTATGACAAAGATCTGATCTTCACTGATATCATGTCACCAGGTTACTACCTCTAGGAGTGGCGACAGCTACTCAGGGGTCAAGTACAGAGTAGTCAAGCTGAGGCTGGCAGTTGTTGGCATTACATTGTGATTGATGCAGGTTAATAATAATAATTCCTTTATTTATATAGTGCGCACAGATTACACAGCGCTGCACAGAACTTGCCAAATCGGTCCATGTCCTCATGAGGCTCACAATTTAATCAACCTACCAGTATGTTTTGGAGTGTGGGAGGAAACCGGAGAACCCGGAGGAAAACCACACAAACAGGGAGAGAACATACAAACTCATTTGGTTCCTCTTTAATCTATTTATCCTACATTAATACTATTTACTGGCTGGCTTAGGGTCAATGTCAATGAATTTCTACAGACAACACGTTTCCTTTGGGGAAGTTCACACAAGTGGATATGTTGGCAAATTCGCACAAAACGGGCTTGAAAAATGTGCTTGCTGCTAACAACCCCAAAATGTTACAATCCTGAATACCTGCTGATATGGCACCTGATACATACATAACGTTTCTGGTTTAGCTTATATCGTTCATTGATTTAGTATTCTTTGAGGGGGAACCAAGAGGTGCACAACGTATAGGCATTGCCACAGCATTCAGCATTTGTATTGCTCGGCTAGTTGGGAAATCTCTGGACATATGAAAGATTTGTGTCAATGTAAGTGTTAGGATTTATTGTTAACAGATTATTTTTTTCCTTATTTTTTTTTTGTAAGAATAATTTGTTTATTTGTTTTAGCTGACTGGTAATGGGTTTTGGATCCACCTTTACATGGTTATGTCCTTATTGTATACCGTTCATTAATCACTATGGTATGTCATCTTTAGATCTCATTCAAGAACTGCATTAAATACATCCTCATTGTGTGCATCCTATAAGAGAACTGCCTGTGGAGACAAATACAAAAGCTTGGGATCAGAGTTCTTAGACGCTATGGATTAGGCATGGGCTTAGGCTCATTGAATAGTTTATTGGTATTAGGGAATCTGTAAAAGGACTACCCTGGTTGAAAGATCCTTGTGTTGTACGGATCCATAATGCAGAATACTTAACCACCATGTGGCTTTGATTCGCTGCAGACATACATAGAGTTTGTGAAACAATGAGAAGTAAAATCTTGACATTGTCCTTCTCCTGTATTATTAAACAGGTGTTCACCCTGAAACACATTGCGTCATGTAAAGAGAAGTCAACTATAGTTGCAACAATATTTCCACTTTGCTCCGCAGTTGGGAATCTGTTCCTTTTGTAATAGATATACTGGTTTGGCTATGATCCTGCATAATGTCACTAGGCTTCCCAATCCATGGTTTATGTTAAGGGGGGCTGCCTTCAAGGTAGCTTTGAGGCAACGTTTTCCTTATCCCACCCTGGAAAACATATATCCATAGTTCCCATTTTGCGCCAATACATTTAAATAAAAAAATAAAAAAATTGAAACCTGTCTCTATCAGTCTAGATTTAGATTGCCCTGTTATCTGATCGTAAATCAGAAGTCTAGGGCCATGCAGGACACATTGTTCTCCTGTTTGCCGCTGCACTGTGCTCCTCTCTGCATCGGCCTCCACCTTTGCATTCCAAGACGAGCTCACACACAAAGAGTCTTCCTGCAACAGTGTGAGGAGAGTAAAGCTACATGCTACAGATAGATAAGGTCTTTATCCAGGGGAGGGGAGACACAGCAGAGCTGACAGTGTATGTTATGGCTGTGATAGCAGAGCTGAGAATGTCATGTGTTATATGCATCTCATGGATCTCATCATCTCTCATCTCTCATCGGCCTCATTTCTCTTTCTATGTGTCAGATACTAGTGAATGTTCAGAAGCAAAATGAAAGTGTATATAAACCTGTACCCTGATAAGCACATTGTGAGCACACAGCATCTCATAGCACTGGTGGACTCACAAAGTGTCTGCAAAGAGAGTACCTTCACACAGTCTGGAATTTTACTCTGACCATCACTGAGTGATAGGAGCTTAAACATCAATGAAACTGAGTAAAATTGTAAAGTAAAGGGTTAAAAATTATCTTCATTGTGTGACCATCACAATGGGATTTAAATTAGAGAATTTTCTTTCATAGGCAAACCTCTTTAAGGTTTGCAGTGGCTTCTAATGACTGGCAGAGAGTGGAATGGGTGAGAAGACTCCCAGTAAAGCGACTCCCATTTTGAGATCCAGCAAAAATTGGAATTATACCTCCACTCAGTGGGGGGAATTTATTAGCACAGATGTATTAAATGGCAGTCCTAATGCTACACCCTCCAATGCCTTTACTAAGACGATCCAGCTTAGTAGATTTGGGCGCAGTCTCTGCCAGGTTGCTCCTATTTAGACCAGGGGGGATGCGGGGCCGAAAAAATGGAGGGTAAAACGTTGAAGTAGGACATGAGAGGCTATTCAGAAAATTGAAAGTGGGTTCACTTTCTTACCCCTTATAACCTCAACAACTAGACAGGTATGTTCTTGCCCTGTGAGGGTATGCCCTTGTTCCTTCTTCATTACTCTTCACATTTTGGCATCATTCAATCACTTTGTCTGTCACGTTAAGAAACATTATAGAAACACTCACTTGTCTATTTGTTCAAAAATAAAATTAGGAGGTGTAGCAGGGGAATGGTACAACACAAAGTTATTATATAAGATTTTACAGAATGCAGGCAAACACTTATGCAGACATGTCAGGAGAGATGACAAGTCCTCTTTAAAGTTGAGTTTACTTATTGCTCACAAGGACTTCAAAGCAAGCGTCAGGGCTGGGTATACCCATAATGGACAAATGGATGATTTCACACTAAAAGTTAGTCATTGTGTATTTTTTGCCTAGTTAATGACCCTTAAAAAGTGAATTCATCTTGAATGACTTACAAAAATAAGAATCGACTACGTGGAGCCTTTAGGAGAGTGAACTCATCACCTGTAATAGAAAGTGCTTCTGAGCACATTTCACACTTCCCAGTTAATATTTCGTTATTAAAACAAAGAAGAGGTAAAGTCGTAGTTGTTGTGGTTTCACACATAGCCTGCAGAAGACGTATCTTTGAACTTCAGGTACGGTTACTCACCAGGTGCCATTCTAAAGAAAGCTTTGAGTCCCGTCTATGGTGAGTCATGTCTGGAGGGTATACTAATGATATCTGCTTACATAAGGAAAGGCTTTTAGTTACTTTTAGAACATCTGATGTTTCATCTCAGTCGTCTCCTGAAGTCTTGTCCTATAATTTGTGATGATAAATGAAAACCTGAAACATTAAGCCGGGCCTTTTATTTTTAGTTTGCCGTTCAAACGAATCCAATAGAATTGTAATAATTTATGTACGTGTAACATCTCCGCAGATGGCATAAACAAGATTTATTATTTACATGGATAATGAATAAAAATAGGACCGCTGATAGATTTAGCTCCTTTCTGGAATTTGTTTATTGGCACTGATTCCTCAGTCCATTTGTTAGCATATTTTCTTGGTGTGTCTGATAGTGGAGAAAAGTTGTACAAGTCAGAGACATGTACACAGTTCTGCAAAGTTGGCACCAAATCTAGACTGGCAGATTTCTTAAGCCGTACCTGCATACATAGATATAAATTATTGATAAACGTTAGAAAAATTTATATAACAAGGTAAAATAAGGTTGCAGAGGTCGGCCATTTTTACCACTTTGCAAACTTTAAAATTGCTGATTCGTTTTAAAAAGATTGAAAATACTGGGAAGTGAGGAATAAAAAAAAATTGGGTCACCAACTAATTTTGATTCAGTGTACAAATTGTCTGAAATTCAGGCTACATTGTTATTCATGCAGAAGCATTTGGGATAAAATGTTCAGAATATTATCAAGTATAGTGGTATAGTGGAAGAAGTCATTAGTGGTCTGGGGTGTATGGAGGAGAAAATGAAAAACAATCACTACCATCAGAAAAGAACTGAATATTCAAAGGGAACTTAAAGGGAGGATACTTGTGTTAGCTTTTAAGAGATCCTTAAAGGGTATTACCAACTCGACATTAACATTTAATTTAATTAATCTACCACATACATATATTTCTTCAGTTGGATGTTATTAAATGAAATGTTCATATGTGAAGAAAGTTTCCTGTAAATTTAACCCTAGGTTCCCTTAGAAATATAGGACAGCTGACCTTGTATACGACCACCGCTGCAGGAGTAATTGCAAAAAAAAATGTTTTTGAATATGAAATGGCCAGGAGTTACTGCATGTCCCACAGCTATCCTATAGTGACCAACGCTGAATCCAGATGGTCGGACAGGGCTCAATAGTGCATGTGTAGCCACTGCTGGAAGAGTGAAATGGTGGTCCTATGCAAGTACATCTATCTTGTTTCTAAGGGACAGCATGGCTACAACTATCTATCTATCTATCTATTGTTAAAGAAAACTTGTCCCCAGAACACACCCCCCCCCCCCACAAATCTCACACAGAACCTTTTAGATGTCTTTATACATGTTCCACTGATGGGATTAGAGACAGCATTTTTCTAAAAAAGGTTTTTATTAATGTCCTCTGTTCCATTTACGGAGGAAATGAGCTGCAGTATACAGTCTGCATACCCCACCTTCTCACTGATGTGTCACTCTCACTCCCTTCTTCCCGAGGGAGTGTTTAATGATGTAGCGGAGCCAGTCTCACACCACCAGGAGCGCACCTGCCATGAGGCGAGTTGAGACTCTCGCCTCAGGCGGCGCGCCACCTGCTGGACAAGGGGGCGGCGTTGTGTGCCCGCTCGCTTGTGCTTCCGTCTGCCCGCCATGCTGATGCCTATGCCGCTGCCCAGGCTGACAGACCTCCCTCCATGCCGGGTGGCGCATTCTCTTTCCCGCCGCACACATCCTCCTGTCAAAAGTGCAGCGCCACCTGTCCGCTCCGGGCATACCCCCTCGGCTTCCTCTCCGCTCGGCTCCCTCTCCGCTCGGCTCCCTCTCCGCTCCATCTCCTCTTCCGCTCCGGCGCCATCTCCTCTCCTCTGGCTCCCTCTCCTCTCCGCCGCTCCCCTCTCCTTCTCGCCGGCTCCCTCTCTCGCCTCTTTCGTTCCCCATCTCCTCTCCGTCGGCTTCACCTCTCCGCAATGCTCCCTCTCTCCGCTTCGCTCCATCTTCTCTTTCCGCTCTTGCCCTGTCCGCTCCCTCGCCTCTCTGCTCGACTCCCCCTCTCCGTCTCTCCTCTCCCTCTGTCGCCCACTCCCCCCCCCCCGCGCTTCCCCCTCTCCCCCCCTCCCTCTCTCGCTCCTCCTCTCCAATCCCCCTTCGCTCCAGGTGCCCACCCCAAGTGCAGGACAAGGCAGAAGCTTCCTAAAAGAAAAGATAGTAAGTTTATCTGTATATGTATGTGTTTGTGTATATGGATGTGATGTGTACATGTATATGTATGTGATGTGTACATGTATATGGATGTGATGTGTACGTGTATATGTATATGGATTTGATGTGTACGTGTATATGTATATGGATTTGATGTGTACGTATATGTATATGGATTTGATGTGTACGTGTATATGGATGTGATGTGTGTATGTGTATATGGATGTGATGTGTGTTAATGTATCAACTAACCTATCTGATTTGTGAAGGTCTTTGTGAAAATTGATTTTTTTTTCTCCCTTCCCCTTTATTAAAAGAGCGAGTTACCATAAACACCGCGCACTGTCTCACACTTCTCTGTGGATTTATAACTCGTTTGGAATTCAATTCTGCTAATTAGCTTTTGGGTCTGCAGTGACTAATAGAGAATAAGTAGAGGTAGAGGGACTGTTATTTCTGAGGATTATTATGAAGTGTGGTCCCCCCGAGAATCAATACAGTCATATTGGTATGACGGGATTCTGTATGAGATAAATCTGTCCTGAAAGATCTTCACCACTTCTCCCCAATCCGAACCTTTCAATCCTGATCGTATTTTGCCACAGTTGGCTTTTTTTCCTTACTCTCCCCATTCTTCAGCAAAACCAGTGTTTAATTCCAGGTGTGCAAATATGCCACCAAATTATGTTCTCCACTGCCAAGGGGTAGCCATTAGGGGCAGAGGACCGCCCAGAAGAGAAAAGAGCATAATTATCATATGGGGTGCTAAAACTAATTGACAAATGGCTTTCTCCGAGGTGTGTGGAATACATTAAGAATATAGTTGATGGATCAGATGTGTTGATGTCATGCTCTGTATAATCAACAGTTGCCTACTAGGAGGAAGCACAATTGTTTCAATCATTCCGAGCTTGAAACTGGCTCACATAAATCATCTGCTGCAATTATTTAATTGCTGATTAGACTTAAGTCCTTACTTTGGTGATTAGAGGTTAGTCAATTGTGATTGCAGGCGAATTGTAGTATCTTAGTAGCAGTCGTGACTGCTTGCCTGTGCCTTGTTCCATTCCGAGCACCCAGTACGCTCCTTCTTCTGACTTAATATGTCTGTACGTCGTCAACTTGCTATTCACCTTGTTGTCGGACCCTGCTCGTTGTGTCAGTGATCTTGTTCTTCACGTATTTTGTGTTGTCGGTAGTCATCTCCATATCCTGACTTTAGTGTAGGACCGAAAACGTGACAGTTAATGTGAGGAAATCAGCGGTAGGGATAGTTGGAGGGGTGTTTAGTTCGCACCCACTATCTCTGTGTCATTGTCTTTTCCACAGCCTTGCCGTTACAAGAGAAACTTATAAAGAGTGTCAAGTGTTACATTGGTGAAAGGTGCATCCTTAAATTAAATGGAGTGTCAAATTTATATGAGGCTCAAAAAATAGAATATAATTGAAGAATTTTTCCAACAACTGCCTAAACTTTTGCACACAACTTGACTTATAATAGAATCAACACATTTCACCTGCCCTCTAATTCTGTCCTGAGGGGGGTCGTTCCAAAGCAATTCATGATGGCCTGAGTAGTTAAACACGTAAATCTCAGGCTGGGGAAAAATACAGGCATTCAAAAGATATTTTAGCTAACAGTAGAGTACCTGGCAAAAAGATTCACTGCAAAACTAATTACAACATAATAGAGGTTTGCACAGTGAAGAGGCGATTATTCTCAAATGCCAAGTCCAAGTAATTGCAGTCGACAGTCGTCTAGTTAAATATATGAAATTGATGCCGACAAATCACGACCTCAACCACCTGGGGACACCCTGTGAGAATTGTGGCCTAAAAAATTATTTTTAAACCAAGAAGAAGCTGGCACCAAACCAACCACGATGTGAGTAAGCCCTTAATGACAATACTTTTGAACCACTTTGCTTAATTTTAAGAGTCCTAAATTTTTTAGTGTTAAGTTTCCAAAAAGTTTGGGTTTTCAATGCAGAATTTTTTAGATCTCTGTGAGGTTTTTTTGGTGGTTTTATTTAGGGTAAATGGAAATAAATGGCAAATATAGTCAAAATAAAGATGAAATGGGGTTCCCTATTTGTGTCAGATTTGATACATAAAAATGTGGCTATAGAGAAATATTGTGCTGGCAGTAACTACCAGAACTGCATCAAAAAATGGAGGCTAACCCCCCCCCCATATCAGCCCTTAATGCGGCTTATAGCATTGCTTGTCCTGCAAACAATACTGATTGAGAGAGGCAATGAGGGGAAGTCCTACAATACCGGGAAACAAATGGCTATTTGTGGGCCCCCATATATATCAACAGTCAAACCCCTACAATAAGACCCCTATCCTGTGACATAGGAGGAACATCAGTAATGGAAAACAATCCAAGCGGTATACGAAAATGGTGACTTTTGCAAGGAACAAACATGAAGAGGTTTAGTTCGTGTGCCACTATATCTTTTCTTAAGAACTTGTGATTTTATAACAAACAAAAATATTCATGGACTGGAATGTCTATGTGATATCTCCCACCCCCATATAGATCCAACTGTGATATTCACAGGCACAGACGGAGCTCTTGTAACCACAGGCATCCACCACGGGACTCCCTTTTCCAACTTCATACAATGGAGCTCTATAATAAAATGTGATCGAACCCTACGATGTTCATGCACATGCAGTAACTAGTGTCTGGAGGCATTAATGCTTGACATTCATTTAAAGGAAAATCTCCATCAAAATCCATTCACGCTTAAACCAGAGCCTTTTTTTTCTAAATCACCTGTTATAATTTGCTAATGAGCAAACAAAAAAGGGCTTGGGGTTTACTAGAGCCTCCGTGCTGTGCTTATGAGTGTTACCTGGGTATGGCACACCACACCAACCCCCCTATGTCTGTTTATCTGACACACAGGGGAAAAGCATGTGAATCCTGGGCATCATAAGGTGTTTTGGTAGGTCCCCCGGGCCCTTCGTGATTTTTTGTGTCATTTTGAAAGTGAGTTGGTCATGGATAACAAATAGAGGTCCACAGTCAATGTGCCTGGATCTTGGGGTAAGTGTATGAGTAAACTGAAAAAATTTGCTCCAAAATTTAGACGCGGAGGTAGCCTGGTTTTGTGGGCCTCTATAGTTTCCATTTGTCTAACATATGTGAGGTTGTGACACGAGGTTAAAAATGATTGATTTTAAGTCAATGCTTTTAAAGGGACTTTCATCAGGATCAAACATTTATAGGTTCCCTGAGCCTTTTAAATTTTCCACTACTTTAAAGGAATAAAAGGGCCGAAGGTCCTGTGTCGTCATCATCATTATTTCTCTCTGCTCTGGAAGCTCTAAGACCTTTCCATCCTCCTGCAGATGTAAAAGTTGATGGGAGTTTTCTTGGAGCCCGAGGTCTGCTAAATGGCAGCATGGGGAAGAAGGTAAAAGGGGGAAGAAGGAGGAAGAGCAACATAGCCGGAGGAGATGATAATGATGATGAGGACACAGGGACTCTCACGAATCCCCATTACTTCATGCAGTACTTGTAAAAAGTAAGTGGAAACAGTGTGTTAATTGTAAAAGTAATTACCGACTATTTAAAAAGACAATGGGAACCTGTCATTAGGTGAAATGTGGATCCTGTGAGAGGGTCAATTTAATTTCTCTAAACATAAGAATGGCCTTAGCTATACTGCAAACCTTAGTAGAATTACTCTTAGAGCAAGTGATATTAATTGGTTGGTCATAAAAAATTAAGTTGTGGAGAAGTTCTCATATAGATACAGAAGGAACCCGTTAGTTGTTATGCGACGTAGCTATGGCCTGGGTCCCTGCGATTAATTAGCACTCAGCGCCGTAGGATACAGTGCAGAGACAATGCGGTTCAGCTCTGGCATCGGGGTGTAGGCGGCGATGTCAGCGCTATAAATTTACGCGACATCCTGACCATCCCGACAATTATTCAGACATTTCAAAAATGATTGAAAATTGTAAAGTAGACAATGGGAAATGTTATTCAGAAATATTTTAGGTGGTAAATTCTATCGCCTGAAAACGCGATGATTTCGAATTTCGAAAATGGCTAAATTTTTTTAAAAAATTATCAATTTTTCTTTTTTTTTGGAAATAAACGCAAAACTCAAAATTACCACTATAAATGAAAAACAAATTGTGAGGAAAAAACTATTCAGAATCTCTGATAAGTAAACAGAGTCAAACGTTATCACCATATAAAGCGACGCAAGTTGGCGAATCCAAAAAGTCGGCTGAGCCTTATACAAAATGGATGCGCCTTGAGGGGTTAAAGCATCTCTTGTGGTGTTGTTGTTTTGACTGACTTTTGTGATGAGAAAATGGGCCCCCATTTCTTTTAGATTTTTTACTGTGTCTGTCGAAAACATGGGATAATAATACCGTTGAGACTCATTCGGACCATCCACTAGGTGTCCTCCAAAGCCAAATATTTTAGCAAAAGATGGAAGGCTCCACGTTTCCTACTGAATACGAATTACTAATGTCTTTATGGGGTTTGTTGAAGAAGTTTAGAAAATATTCTGTGTGAACAAGTTAATAAAGATATTTTAGGATTCTGCTGCTGAGATTTCTACCGAGGAATCGTTAACTTGACGAAGAAAAGACGAGAAAGCAAAGCTCTGTCGTGAGCACATCCAAAACTTTGAAAAGGGCGCCAGACCTAAGTGAAGTTCATACAGGGAATAGATGATTCCTTCTATTCAGAATGAAAGAGTTTACATTTTAGATCATGTGGACGCTTTATGTTATTGTGCCGCGTCCGTAGCAAGATGTTCTCCAGAAGGAGTAGACAAACACTTAATGTTCTTGTTTGTATGTGCGATCAAAAAACTCATGTCTCGGAGATTGTCTTTATAGACTTTAGTTTGTTCCGTAATAAGACAGTAACTATTGGGAGTTAATGTATGTGCAGGGAAAAAAGTGTATTGGAGAATTATAAGGATATTTACCAACAAAAAAGTTATTTGATTGTCTTTTGAGTAGTGGTATATGGAGGGTTAGAGGGGGCGAATGTGATGAAACTCCAAGATATCTTTATTGTTGGTAGATAGTGGCACTAAAATCCATGCTAAGTATGAGTGTAAGGGGTTTTCCAAAAGCAAGTTCGTCCCTAATCAACAGGATAGGTCACTTGCTTGAAGTTGGGGTCTCCGAATGAGACCCCCACATACACAATAGCAGGGGTCGAGGGTACCTCCGCCAGACCCTTTTGGTCAGCAATGGCAATCTCTGGTGGCTCTATGAAGTTTGCGGGGCAGAAAGGGCTGCATAGCCGTTACTCCAGTCATCTCATGGAGCAACAAGGCTCAAACAGCAGGTAAACTTGGTCCTCGTCAAACCCCCTATTCTCGTTTTCTGTGGGGTACTTAATGGGACCCGCCCAATCAGGCAGTTAGGCCCCCTTCTGGGTTAACTTACTTGGTTGGAAAACCCCTTATCGAGGTCTCAAATTCCGGATCGGGAAATCAGGATAATCGCACAGGGCATCAGGAACAAGCTTTTTTCTCAAAGACTATGAGCACAAAGATCCAGCAGGGGGAACCCGGAAGGGCTGGAATTTGAACCAGGGGCAGACCGTGGCCGCGGTTTAGGTTATTATCGGACGCACTTGGCCCTGTAATTTTACGGAAGGAATGTGACAACAGAGATCGCCCCGCTGGAGCCGGGAAGGTGAATCCTTGCTGCGGCAAAGGAGAGGTGCAAGGGTATCCCCGCGACCCGGGATACGTCATGGTCAGGGCGACGTGCGTTTGTAAGAAAGCAGTCTGTTTTTATACCCTCAGACAGCCCCTTTAAGGTTCTGATATTTTACGCATTTTTGCATGTGATGTTGGAGTGAAATTGAGCCTAAATTTTGAGACGTTCGTAAAAATGTCACAGTCTTACACGTTTTCAATTCCGAAAATGAGAAAATAGCACAAATAATTTACACCGGGAGTCCAAAAAGTTCCAAATTGGCCTATTTGCAAGTGCATCAATGAGTTACTCTCTATAAAGATCCAGAACAGCTAAATTTTATATGGATTTTACCTGTAATGGAGCATTTGTTACTGTTGTTTTTTTTTTCACTGATTAGAATATTTAATTTATTAGAACACCAATACGGCTTTATAATTCTGAGAAAATTGCTGATTCTTGGAAAATCGAATTTTAGTAGCAATAAAACCAGAAAATCTATGTTTTAGTGATGGATCTCTTTCCATTAATGAAGGGGACGGAAAGCTTCCGCAGCAACGACGTTACAGTAAAGCTAGTTCTTATAACATTACAATACGAGAGGAGATTGTTTACTATCGCTCAACATTGCAAAAATATTGATAAAATATAGAGATTTTCCTCTGGTTTTGCAATTGTTCACATTGGTGTGAATAGTTCTTGGGTTGATAAGCTCTGTGGTCCTAGGCTAGGTTGAATCACGTTTTGGATATGCTGAGCATAACAAAAAAAATTACTATAGTACTAAAAATATATTAGAGTGAGACTCTCGCCTCAGGCGGCGCGCCACCTGTGGCAAGGGGCGGCGTGTGTGCCGCCCGCTTGTGCTTCCGTCTGCCCGCCATGTGATGCTATGCCGCTGCCCAGGCGACAGACCTCCTCCATGCCGGGTGGCGCATTCTCTTTCCCGCCGCACACATCCCCCTGTCAAAAGTGCGCGCCACCTGTCCGCCTCGGGCATACCCCCTCGGCTTCTCTCCGCTCGGCCTCCCCTCTCCGCCGCCATCTCCTCTCCGCTCGCTCCTATCTCGCTCTCCCCTGGCCTCTCCCTCTCCTCGGCTCCTCTCTCCTCTCCGTTCCCTTCTCTCTCCGGTCGGTGGCTCATCTCCGCAGGTCCCTCGCTTCGCTCCATCTCCTTTCTGCTTGCTCTGTCCGCTCCCTTCCTCTCTGCTCGACTCCCTCTCTCTCCGCTCCTCTGTCGCCCACTCCCCCCCCCCCCCCTCCCCCTCTCCCCCCGCCTCCCTCTCCGTCTCCCCACGCTCCCTCTCCGCTCCCTATCAAACTCCCCCCCTGCGCTCCAGT
>CM033641.1:265793858-266066833 GCA_019512145.1 Engystomops pustulosus | reverse complement strand
GCCCACCCCAAGTGCAGGACAAGGCAGAAGCTTCCTAAAAGAAAAGATAGTAAGTTTATCTGTATATGTATGTGTTTGTGTATATGGATGTGATGTGTACATGTATATGGATGTGATGTGTACGTGTATATGTATATGGCTTTGATGTGTACGTGTATATGTATATGGATTTGATGTGTACGTGTATATGTATATGGATTTGATGTGTATGTGTATATGGATGTGATGTGTGTATGTGTATATGGATGTGATGTGTGTATGTATATATGGATGTGATATGTGTATATGGATGTGATGTGTGTATGTGTATATGGATGTGATGTGTGTATATGTATATGATGTGTGTATGTGTATATGATGTGTGTATGTGTATATGGATGTGATGTGTACGTGTATATGTATATGTATATGGATTTGATGTGTATATGTACATGGATGTGATGTGTAGATGGATGTGATGTGTGTATGTATATATGTATGTGATGTGTGTATGTGTATATGTATATGATGTGTGTATGTGTATATGGATATGATGTGTGTATGTGTATATGGATGTGATGTGTGTATGTGTATATGGATGTGATGTGTGTATGTGTATATGTATATGGATGGTACACTGTATGCATTTCATACTACATGGCAGCATGCTGTATGTATTTTATACTACATTCCGATATGCTGTATGTATTGTATACTACATGGCGGCATACTGTATGCATTTTATACTACATGGCGCTACACTGTATGCATTTTATTCTACATGGCGATATGCTGTATGCATTTTATTCTACATGGCGATATGCTGTATGCATTTTATACTACATGGTTGTACACTGTATGCATTTTATACTACATAGGGGTACTCTCAATGCATTTTATACTACATGGCGTTACGCTGTATGCATTTTATACTACATGGCGGTATGCTATATGCATTTTATACTACACGGTGATATGCTGTATGTATTTTATACTACATTCCGATATGCTGTATGCATTTTATACTACATGGGGGGACGCTGTATGTATTTTATACTACATGGGGGGATGCTGTATGCATTTTATACTACATGGGGGGATGCTGTATGCATTTTATACTATATTGTGATATGCTGTATGCATTTTAGACTAAATGGCGGTACGCTGTATGCATTTTACACTACATGGTGGTACACTGTATGCATTTTATACTACATGGCGGTACACTGTATGCATTTTGCATTGCTTTATTTTCACATCAAACCAATATGATGGATCTGGTCCTGACACTCCCTGATATATTACATATATGGGCGGGGGGTGTCTCTCTATAGCTCGCCTCAGGCAGCAGACAGGCTTGGTACACCCCTGCACACCACCATTGTCTCCCTCTCAAGATTCCAGAAAGGCATAGTGTATGAATGTCATATCCCTGATAATAACCCCTGAGAAAGTAAAGAAACCTGTTGGAAAGCAGGAAAGTGCAGGGTCAGGAGAGCTGCCATCTTGGGAGCATTACATACAGTGTATTCCCATTGTTCGCTCATAGTTGTCCTCTGATGACAGATCTGAGGATTATTTCCTTATAAATATGGTGTGTGAGTGCTCAGGTCCTAATGCGCTCTTTATCATTACTAATGGGAAGTAGATTTGGATAACAATAGTCTACAAGTTACACCGTTGTTATTGGATTTAAAGGGGAATTACTAGGTATCCTGAACATAGGGAGGCTCTCCCTTTATTCTCTTCTGTCATCAGGCTTTAATCTATGTAATTGTTGCATTTGGACACCAGTAACTCATTCATGGCAGCAGGAAATAGTTTTCTACCTAATCTGTAAGCTGAGGTTGTCTGTATTTCACTCGCTTTTGGTAAGTAGTTACCTTTCATAAGGGAATGTTCTAGTGGGTGCATCTGTATAAATCAATAATAGTTCACATCATAGCTATACATAATGATATATGCTGTACTTGAAGTGAACCTGACACCAGATTTTATTCCAAAAGTCTCCTCAAAAAAGTGAAAATGAGTCATATTTTGCCAGAGATGAGTGAAGTTAAAGGCTGCAGGGGCAGTGTTGCACAGACTCCCCTAGCTCCAGTTCCTCTAGCTAGAAACATGCTCTGGTGTCATATCAAGATTAGAACCTCATCTTAAAATCTCATCAGACTTGTGGTTCTGTGTCTCGAACCAGAATAACAGGATAAGAGTGTCACAATTGGAGTTTTTCGTAGCTCGCATATCAATTGTGCTCAGAGTCGTGGTTTTGGCACAATTGCTCGCAGACGCCAAAATGTGCAAAGCTTAGGAAGGCAGAATAGCGCAGTAATACAGCGGAGAGTAGATGGTAAGGGGTTTAAGATTGTGCCACCAGCAAAAGGTCTTGAACTTCTCCAAGTTCATGAAGGTGAATAGACCAGGTTTTTAGCTTGTCTCTTTGTGCACACAAACTTGCGCCAAAAAGGTTGGTGCCAACACTCATAAATATGCGCCAAAAGGGATTCAAGGGAAAGAAAAAATCTGCCAAAAAACTCTTGGAAAGTCATAATAAATGCCCTCAGATGTCTTTAGCTGCCTCTATCTCTGGCTCTACAGAATGCAGATGATGGCTCTGGATATTAGATACTTACATTGATATGACACTAAAAGCATTTTTCTACGTACTATAACAAGAAGATAAGGGCATATGAAGTAACAATCCCCCTGCAGCCTCTTAATGTGACTCATCTCCGAAAATTACTGTTCTCTGAATCATTTGACCCTGACTTTGGAGAAATTTTTTTTATAGATAAATGGGTGAGATTTCTCATAAAATAGAGAATTCTCTAGAAAGGGACATTTCATCCCTACCTGAGGGTACTAGTATTTTGAGGGTAAAATCTGGTGACAAGTGTCCTTAAAGATGTACATAAAGATGGCGGCTAGTTAAGGATCATTCAGTATTGCTTATATCTATTTATTCTATACCTCAAAAAGAATGGCTGGACCATTTTTTATAAGCAATAACCTCGGTGCCACCATTAATCTCATAGATTGTAAGCTCTTGTGAGCAGGGCTCTCATTCCTATTGTTTCATCTGACAACTTATCTTCTGTAATGTCTCTATTGTATATTGTATGTACCCTATAATCTGGCGCAGCACACCACTATGGGCGTGGCGTGGAAGGCATGGCCGTTGTCAGAGTGGGCTGTCTTAGGAAGAGCTGCCCCTGGCTTAGTAAAAACATCTAAAAACAATAGTAGTTGGTCTGACTCAGAGTTTTTCCAGTGGTGCGACCACCTGAGGCCATGCCTGTTGATGTATCTGCCGCTACAGCGGGGGCATGGCTTACGGACTCCAGGCATATGATAAATTCACCCCATGGTACCTAATATAAGTCAAGTTGAACAGAACTGACTTGCCCCAACACTAGTGTAAAGCCTGAGAAGATTATATAAAAGGACTCTATATGTTTTATGACTATTGACTGCTATCAAAGAGCCCATTGTTCTTGCCCATCACTGACTAATATGACAAAGGGGTTTTGTGTTATACCGTGTCAGTTGAAATATTTCAGTTCTCCAGCCTTGGGCATGCAGGTCTGCCTTACTCTATACACATCTGATGACTATTTTCATGCACTAATGACAGATTGCGGTGAGGGTAGCTCCTTGAAATTTGTTCCCCTAGGTTGTAGTAATAGGATTAGTAGACAAAGTCAGGATAAAGTCTAGCATTTCTTGCTGTTTTCCAAAAACAACATTTTCTTTCGTTTTTCAGAGAATTTAAATAGATAATGGGGCAGATCGACAAATCTGTCTAAAAGCAATGTAAATTTAGACAGGACGATGGGGGAGATGTATACTGTAAGGGCTTGTATGCCAGTTTTCTGCTGTACATGCCTGAGATAACCACAATGCTTTGCAAACCAACAGTCATTGCAAACATTATATCTTTTACTCCAAATAGGCATAGTGGGTATGAAAGAGGCACGGCTGGGGCAGGGTGGCTCCTGCCCGATGCCTGCGCACTTGTTACAACTTGCAAACTTTCATAAGTGGTGCAGCCTCCCTGCCAAATACATCAAGAGGCCGGAGCGTAATGTTGTTTCCAGCGAATCAGAGAGGGACCTTATCATATGCCAGCGCAGGAGTGCGTGTATGACAAAGATCTGATCTTCACTGATATCATGTCACCAGTTACTACCTCTAGGAGTGGCGACAGCTACTCAGGGTCAAGTACAGAGTAGTCAAGCTGAGGCTGGCAGTTGTTGGCATTACTTGTGATGATGCAGGTTAATAATATAATTCTTTATTATAGTGCGCCAGAACAGATTACACAGCTGCCACAGAACTTGCCAAATCGGTCCATGTCCTATGAGGCTCCAATTTAATCAACCTACCAGTATGTTTTGGGGGGGAGGAAACGGAGAACCCGGAGGAAAACCACACAAACAGGGAGAGAACATACAAACTCATTTGGTTCTCTTTAATTATTTACTCTACATTAATACTATTTACTGGCTGGCTTAGGGTCAATGTCAATGAATTTCTACAAGACAACACGTTTCCTTTGGGGAAGTTCACACAAGTGGATATGTTGGCAAATTCGCACAAAACGGGCTTGAAAAATGTGCTTGCTGCTAACAACCCCAAAATGTTACAATCCTGATACCTGCTGAATGGCACCTGATACAACATAACGTTTTGGTTTAGCGTTATATCGTTCATTGATTTAGTATTCTTTGAGGGGGAACCAAGAGGTGCAACAACGTATAGGCATTGCCACAGCATCAGCATTTGTATTGCTCGGCTAGTTGGGAAATCTCTGGACATATGAAAGATTTGTGTCAATGTAGTGTTAGGATTTATTGTTAACAGATTATTTTTTTCCTTATTTTTTTTTTTGTAAGAATAATTTGTTTATTGTTTAGCTAGCTGGTATAGGGTTTTGGATCACCTTTACATGGTTATGTCCTTATTGTATACCGTTCATTAATCACTATGGTATGTCATCTTTAGATCTCATTCAAGAACTGCATTAAATACATCCTCATGTTTGCATCCTATAAGAACTGCCTGTGGAGACAAAACAAAAGTTGGATCAGAGTTCTTAGACGCTATGGATTAGGCATGGGCTTAGGCTCATTGAATAGTTTATGGGTATTAGGGAATCTGTAAAAGGACTACCCTGGTTGAAAGATCCTTGTGTTGTACGGATCCATAATGCAGAATACTTAACCACCATGTGGCTTTGATTCGCGCAGACATACATGGTTTTTTGAAACAATGAGAAGTAAAATCTTGACATTGTCCTTCCCTGATTATTAAACAGGTGTTCACCCTGAAACACATTGCGTCATGTAAGAGAAGTCAACTATGTTGCAAACAATATTTCCACTTTGCTCGCCAGTTGGGAATCTGTTCCTTTTAATAGATATACTGTTTGGCTATGATCACTGCATAATGTCACTAGGTTCCCAATCCTGGTTTATGTTAAGGGGGCTGCCTTCAAGTAGCTTTGAGGCAACGTTTTCCTTATCCACCCTGGAAAACATATTCCATAGTTCCCATTTTTGCGCCAATCATTTAAATAAAAAAAATAAAAAAATTGAAACCTGTCTCTATCAGTCTAGATTTAGACTGCCCTGTTATCTGATCGTAAATCAGAAGTCTAGGGCCATGCAGGACACATTGTCTCCTGTTTGCCGCTGCACTGTGCTCCTCTCTGCATCGGCCTCCAACCTTTGCATTCCAAGACGAGCTCACACACAAGAGTCTTCCTGCAACAGTGTGAGGAGAGTAAAGCTACATGCTACAGATAGATAAGGTCTTATCCAGGGGAGGGGAGACACAGCAGAGCTGACAGTGTATGGTTATGGCTGTGATAGCAGAGCTGAGAATGTCATGTGTGTAATGCCTCTCATGGATCTCATCATCTCTCATCTCTCATCGGCCTCATTTCTCTTTCATGTGTCAGTACAGTGAATGTTCAGAACAAAATGAAAGGTATATAAACCTGTACCTGATAAGCAACATTGTGAGCACACAGCATCCATAGCACT
This sequence comes from Engystomops pustulosus, assembly GCA_019512145.1. Classification (NCBI taxonomy): domain Eukaryota; kingdom Metazoa; phylum Chordata; class Amphibia; order Anura; family Leptodactylidae; genus Engystomops; species Engystomops pustulosus. Next base: position 266,060,810 of record CM033641.1, on the reverse strand, counting down.
GGTGGACTCACAAGTGTCGCAAGAGAGTACCGTTCACACAGTCTGGAATTTTACTCTGACCATCACTGAGTGATAGGAGCTTAAACACAATGAAAACTGAGTAAAAATTGTAAAGTAAAGGGTTAATTAAAATTATCTTCATTGTGTGACCCATCACAATGGGATTTAAAATTAGAGAATTTCTTTCATAGGCAAAACCTCTTTAAGGTTTGCAGTGGCTTCTAATGACTGGCAGAGAGTGGAATGGGTGAGAAGACTCCCGTAGTAAAGCGACCCCCATTTTGAGACCAGCAAAAAATTGGAATTAACTCCACTCAGTGGGGGGAATTTATTAGCACAGATGTTAAATGGCAGTCCTAATGCTACACCCTCCACTGCCTGTTACTAAGACGATCCAGCTTAGTAGATTTGGGCGCAGTCTCTGCCAGGTTGCTCCTATTTAGACCAGGGGGGATGTCGGGGCCGAAAAAATGGAGGGTTAAAACGTTGAAGTAGGACATGAGGCTATCAGAAATTGAAAGGGGTTCACTTTCTTACCCCTTATAAACCTCAACAATTAGACAGGTATTTTTGCCCTGTGAGGGTATGCCCTTGTTCCTTCTTCATTACTCTTCACATTTTGGCATCATTCAACACTTGTTGGCACGTTAAGAAACATTATAGAAACACTCACTTGTCTATTTGTTCAAAAATAAAATTAGGATGGTGTAGAGAGGGAATGGTACAACACAAAGTTATTATATAAGATTTTACAGAATGCAGGCAAACACTATGCAGACATGTCAGGAGAGATGACAGTCCTCTTTAAGTTGGTTTACTTATTGCTCACAAGGAACTTCAAAAGCAAGCGTCAGGGATGGGTATACCCATAATGGACAAATGGATGATTTCACACTAAAAGTTAGTCATTGTGTTTTTTTTTTGCCTAGTTAATGGACCCTTAAAATGTGAATTCATCTGATGACTTACAAAAATAAGAATCGACTACGTGGAGCCTTTAGGAGAGTGAACTCACACCTGTAATAGAAAGGCTTCTGAGCACTTTCACACTTCCCAGTTATATTTCGTTATTAAAAACAAAGAAGAGGTAAAGTCGTAGTGTTGTGGGTTTCACACATAGCCTGCAGAGAGTATCTTTGAAACTTCAGGTACGGTTACTCACCAGGTGCCATTCTAAAGAAAGCTTGAGTCCCGTCTATGTGAGTCAATGTCTGGAGGGTATACTAATGATATCTGCTTACATAAGGAAAGGCTTTAGTTACTTTAGAACATCTGATGTTTCATCGAGTCGTCTCTGAAGTCTTGTCCTATATTTGTGATGATAATGAAAACCTGAAACATTAAGGCCGGGCCTTTTATTTTTAGTTGCCGTTAAACGAATCCAATGAATTGTAATAATTTATGTACGTGTAACATCTCCGCAGATGGCATAAACAAGATTATTATTTACATGGATATGAATAAAAATAGGACCGCTGATAGATTTAGCTCCTTTCTGGAATTTGTTTATTGGCACTGATTCCTCAGTCCATTGTTAGCATATTTTCTTGGTGTCTGATAGTGAAGGCAGCAGGAGAGAAAAGTGTACAAGTCAGAGACATGTACACAGTTCTGCAAAGTTGGCACCAAATCTAGACTGGGCAGATTTCTAAGCCGTACACTGCATACAAGATATAAATATTTGATAAACGTTAGAAAAATTTTATAACAAGGTAAATATAAGGTTGCAGAGGTCGGCCATTTTTACCACTTTGCAAACTTAAAATTGCTGATTCGTTTTAAAAAGATTGAAATAATGAGAAGTGAGGAATAAAAAAAATTGGGTCACCAACTAATTTTGATTACAGTGTACAAATTGTCTGAAATTGAGGCTACATTGTATATTGCAGAAGCATTTGGGATAAAATGTTCAGAATATTATCAATATAGTGGTATAGTGGAGAAGTCATTAGTGGTCTGGGCTGTATGGAGGAGAAAATGAAAAACAATCACTACATCGAAAAAGAACTGAATATTCAAAGGAACTTAAGGGAGGATACTTGTGTTAGCTTTTAAGAGATCCTTAAAGGGTATTACCACTCGACATTAACATTTAATTTAATATCTACCACATACATATATTTCTTCAGTTGGTATGTTATTAAATGAAATGTTCGTATGTGAAGAAAGCTTCCTTAAATTTAACACCCCTATGTTCCCTTAGAATAAAGGACAGCTGACCTTGTATACGACCACCGCTGCAAGAGTAATGCAAAATAAATTGTTTTTGAATATGAAATGGCCAGGAGTTACTGCATGTCCCAAAGCTATCCTATAGTGACCACACTGATCAGATGGTCGGACAGGGCTCAATAGTGCATGTGAGCCACTGCTGGAAGAGTGAAATGTCGTGGTCCTATGCAAGTACATCTATCTTGTTTCTAAGGGACAGCATGGCTACAAACTATCTTCTATCTATCTATGTGTAAAGAAAACTGTCCCCAGACCACACCCCCCCCCCACAAATCTCACCAGAACCTTTTAGATGTCTTTATACATGTTCCACTGATGGATTAGAGACAGCATTTCTAAAAGGCTTTATTAATGTCTTCTGTTCCATTTACGGAGGCATGAGATGCCAGTTAATCAGTCTCTATACCCCACCTCTCACTGATGTGTCACTCTCACTCCTTCTTCACGAGGAGTGGTTTAATGATGTAGCGGTGCCAGTCTCACACCACAGGAGCGCACCTGCCATGAGGCGAGTTGAGACTCTCGCCCTCAGGCGGCCGCGCCACCTGCTGGACAAGGGGGCGGCGTTGTGTGCCGCTCGCTTGTGCTTCCGTGCCCGCCATGCTGAGGCCTATGACCGCTGCCCAGGCTGACAGACCTCCTCCCATGCCGGGTGGCGACTTCTCTTTCCCGCCGCACACATCTCCTGTCAAAAGTGCAGACGCCACCTGTCCGCTCCGGGCATACCCCCTCGGCTTCCTCTCGCGCTCCCTCTCCCTCGGCTCCCTCTCCGCTCCATCTCCTCGCCGCTCCATCTGCCTTCTCCTGCTCCCTCTCCTCTCGCTCTCCCGTCTCCTCTCCGCCGCTCCCTCTCCTCTCCTCTTCGTCCCTCTCCTCTCCGGTCGGTCACTCTCCGCCAATGGCTCCCCTCCGCTTCGCTCCATCTCCTTTCGCTCTGCTGCCCTGTCCGCTCCCCTCCTCTCTGCTCGACTCCTTCCTCTCCGCTCCCTCTGTCGCCCACTCCCCCCCCCCGCGCTCCCCCGCTCTCCCCGCTCCCTCTCGTCTCCTCTCCAATCCCCCCTTCGCTCCAGGTGCCCGCCCCCAAGTGCAGGACAAGGCAGAGAGCTTCCTAAAGAAAAGATAGTAAGTTTATCTGTATATGTATTGTGTTTGTGTATATGGATGTGATGTGTACATGTATGTATGTGATGTGTACATGTATATGGATGTGAGTGTGTTACGTGTATATATCTGGATTGATGTGTACGTGTATATGTATATGGATTTGATGTGTACGTAGATGTATATGGATTGATGTGTACGTGTATGCTTATTGGAGGTGTATATGGATGTGATGTGTGTTGTGTATATGGATGTGTGTGTGTTATGTGATATGGATGTGATGTGTTGGTTAGGTTAGGTTGATGTGATATGGTGGATTATATGATGGTTAGTGATGTATAGGAGTGATGTGTACGTAGTATAAGTATGTATTTGTGGTGTATATGTACATGGAGTTGATGATTGTGTATAGTGGATTTGATGTGTGTATGTATAGATGTATGTGATGGTGTATGTGTATATGTATATGATGTGGTAGTGTATATGGATATTGATGTGTGTTATGTGTATAGGATGTGATGCTGTATGTATTGTGCATACTACATGGCGGAATCTATCTTTTAATACCTTGGGACATGTATGCATTTTAATAAACATGGTGCGTACACACTGTAGCATTTATACTACATTGCGCTACATGATGCATTTATTTACATGGCGATATATGTGTAGGCATGTGATTTCTACATGGCGATATGGCTGTATGCATTTTATTCTACATGGCGATATGCTGTATGCATTTTATACTACATGGTTGTACACTGTATGAATTTTATACTACATAGGGGTACTCTCAATGCATTTTATACTACATGGCGTTACGCTGTATGCATTTTATACTACATGGCGGTATGCTATATGCATTTTATACTACATGGCGATATGCTATATGCATTTTATACTACACGGTGATATGCTGTATGCATTTTATACTACATGGGGGGACGCTGTATGTATTTTATACTACATGGGGGGATGCTGTATGCATTTTATACTACATGGGGGGATGCTGTATGCATTTTATACTATATTGTGATATGCTGTATGCATTTTATACTACGTGGCATGCTGTATGCATTTTAGACTAAATGGCAGTACGCTGTATGCATTTTTGCACTACATGGTGGTACACTGTATGCATTTTATACTACATGGCGGTACACTGTATGCATTTTGCATTGCTTTATTTTCACATCAAACCAATATGATGGATCTGGTCCTGACACTCCCTGATATATTACATATATGGGCGGGGGGTGTCTCTCTATAGCTCGCCTCAGGCAGCAGACAGGCTTGGTACACCCCTGCACACCACCATTGTCTCCCTCTCAAGATTCCAGAAAGGCATAGTGTATGAATGTCATATCCCTGATAATAACCCCTGAGAAAGTAAAGAAACCTGTTTATTTCTGTAGTTGAATATTGGCAGATGGTCCCTAAGTACTTGTTCCATATGGTAGCATGTTTGTAGTAGGGTAGTGCAGTGAAGAATGAATATGCAAGACTCACTTACTATGATTGGACTCACCACAGGTGAATTGCATATAAGAATACAAACTGATTTTTGCTGCAGCCATGGAGAAGAACCACATATAAATAAGGCCGATGCTTTTAATCAAAAGTTTATATGAAGTATTTATTTTGGGTTACCGACAGAGCTCATGGTAGAAATGGTTTGGACACTTTCACTAACATGCGAAGCTTAGCTGGTCCCACAGCAATCTTACAAAATATTTTGAGAAAATCTGTTGTCCCATTAGAGAATGTAAAGGGACATTGTCCCCTTGAATCACCTCCATACTCCATAGGAAAGTGATTCACCACTACGCAGCATAATTTTGACACAAAGTAAGTCAATCAATAAGGAGTATAATGCAAAGCAACCGGTACAACTACCAATCAGCCAAATAGAAGTGTAGTTACTGATCTTGGCCACTGCACTGCTCTTCTTCTAGGTATATTATTTCCGGCACTGGAGGCAGCTTATCGGTGAGGTTGTTAGTGTTGCATTTCCTGCTCATCTGAAAATTATGACCTACCCTAAGGCTGTGTTATTAAAATCACTAACCTGGAAGACCCCGTACATAAAAACACACAATGTTCCCTATAGAAAGCAAAATAATAGTCACTACCTCATGTGATATATTGATGTTCCCACAGCAGTAAGTATGAAGAAGGTTCTTATATTACACATAAAATGTTTAAGGACATTTTTATTAATATTCTGCCCGATGAGTGTGCCACGGTCAGAACAGCATTGATCTGTGGGCTGCAAGTCATAAAGTACATAGATACGTTAGAACAGAATTGTGTTTGTTAGTGGGAGCTGATTATAATTAGCTTGTCAAGGTGAGACATAATGAATGGAGGAGCAGCTTGAATAAAACACAATTTAGAAACTCATCAGGCTCAGGAGTCTGACAAATATATCATGGAAGGTAGAAACACAAAGTTGTTTTGGTAGAAAGTTTCATGCACAGCAGCAAAAGAGAGAAGACAGAACCGGCAGAAAGATAGGATTATGATGAAAATTCAAACAACTTGTTCAGGCAACACCTTGTAAGACCAGGGTTGAGTGTTCCCAATTTTTTTACACCATGTTAGGCAATAACATGCTGGCCTATGGCTTCTTGAATGTACACTTGATGGCCCACAAAATATTATTTCCACAGGCTTCTCATCATTCACTCTACCCTTTAGCCTATTGTCCCTTGGGAAGGAGAAGAAGAACCTACCTCCATCAAACTGACATCCTACTATCAGGCCATACAGGCACCAAATGGATCATCCACATTCCCCCTCCATCAGATTTTCTCTGTCCCAGTGTCACAATGGATGCACCCAAATCAGCATCAGACTCTCCATGGGCCTGCACTATCCTTCACCTGGTACTACATTAACCGTTTTATGTCTATGTATACATATACCATAGTGATATTTCTTAACATACTCCATGGTCACTAAGATGAGAAATGATGGTGGAACAAAGGGGCATTACAAAGGTACTGTATATACTTGAGTATAAGCTGAGTTTGTCAGCATAACTTTTGTGGGGAGGCAACTGGGTATTTTATTAGTTAGGGGAGGCTGCTGAGTATTTCATTAGTGAAGGGGGGCTGTTGGGCATTTTATTAGATGGGAGAGGCTGCTGAGTATTTCATTAGTGGGGTGAGGATGCAGGCATTTTATTAGTGGGGAGAGGCTGCTGGGTATTTCATTAGTGATGGGAGGCTGCTGGGCATTTCATTGGTGAGGAGAGAATGCTGAGCATATCATTAGAGAGGGGAGTCTGCTGAGCATATCATTAGAGAGGGGAGTCTGCTGGGCATTTCATTAGTGAGGGGAGGCTCCTAGGTATTTCATTAATTACGGGAGGCTTCTGGACATGTCATTGGTGGAGGAGGCTGCTGGACATTTCATTACTGAGGCGAATCTGCTGAGCATTTTATTACTGGGGAATCAGTTAGGCATTTCACTAATTGGGGAATCTGCTGTGCATTACATTAGCAAGGGGAGGCTCCTAGGCATATCATAATAGTATAATAGTCTATGTAGGAACTTTCAATGTTTTCTGTGACTTTTCATGCGACTGTCCCAAACAACCTACTCAGCAAAAACCACTGTTATCAGATTTATCAAGGAGGAAGAGCCAGTTTAATGAATCTGACTGTAGCGGAATTCAAAAGACAGACATAGAAGTGTCTTAAAGGGGTTCTCCAGTCACTATATGTACTTTTTTTTTTAAACTAACCAGTTTGTTTGCATTTATTATAGTTACATGACCTTACCTCACCACCCTGGGCTGAATGCTTTCTTTTTCTTCACTTGTCTTCACTAGTCACAACTGCATCACTCCAAGATGGCTGCCCCCATTCTGCTAAAAAAATTACGTCTCCCACAATCCCCCTGGTCAGCATAGCCTCTTCTCACAGGAACCTGCAGCCACACCCCCACAACAGGGAACAAGGAGCTGACTGCACATGTCCGACTGGAGAGCAGAGAAAGTATACAGGTAGTTTCTATGGAAAGTGTTGCAGGAGCTGGCAATGCACATGAATGACTTTGATTTCATGAAAAGGGGGCAGAAGATTTAATGACACTGAATTGGCGAAGTGATAAGTGTGGGGAGATAAGGCATAGTCAGGTCAATCTTTGTCCCTGGAGAACCCCTTTAAGGAGCAGCTCTAATGATAAATTACCCCCAATAATTGTTCCATATATTTTTGTGGTAAAATTAGGTGCTTTGACTTATCTTCAGCTTGGCTTATACTCGAGTATATACTGTAAATGACTTGGCTTGTGGGTGTAAATGTCAGATATAAGTGAATGGGAATTTAAAGGGATTGTCTGGGAACAGGGTCAGAGAGAAGTAAGTATATTGTGTCTGCCATTTTTATACTCCCGGGATCTATAGAAACAAAAAACCCTTTCATAGACAGAATATTAAAGGAATTGCACAGTATTTTCTTTTAAACCACTACAAGCTCCAGCCAATCACTGACCTCAATCACTTGCATGTATAACAAAGGACCACAAAGGCAGAGCTGAACTTGGATAAACTACTGGTTAGAGTTTGTGTGTGGTTATATAAATGGTTATAGAAACTATTCTACAAGTCTTGGACAATCCCTTTAATATGATTATTTAAAATCCCAGCATCCACAAAGTATTTAGATTTATAACACAGAGAAAAGAGCATATCGTACAAACTAATGTTTTCTCAGGATCTGTCACTTCCACCTCTTTCTAGGAACATTTGACGCTCTATAGATCAGCTAATATATAGAACCGCAGAATTCATACATTTTTGAATGAATTTTATAAGATAGGAATATGACCTAGAATTAGTGTGCCGCTGCTTACTCCTTTCTACTCATTGATGCCTCAGGTATTCATGAAGCATTCGAGGTTTTGTAGAAAATATTGATTCAGGGAGAATTACGTCATGCGATTTGTATGGACGATACATAAAAGTCCATGATATTTAAAGCTCAGCGTTGGACTAATCCCCTGATGTGTGGGGCCCCAGTCCCTTTCAGGCCTCACCGTGCAATGTGAGTGTTACCAATGACGTCATTTAAACATCTTTTAATGCCCCTCTGGCTTCAACAAGCTCTTTTTTATCCTCCCCTTTATTTATTGGTATAAAAGACTTAGGCGACATCATCTTCACTCTCCTGGACTGATTTACATGTTTATTGTGTACGAGAAAACTTCTTCAATTCTCCGAGTAAGACCGAGCAAACGAATTGTTTCACAGAGTGAACCAAATTAATTCCCTGGTTTAGCTCCTTCTTCCCTTAGAGAAACAAACAATTAAGTTGTCTTGTTTGCATCACGGATGTGCTCAGAAGAATGCCGCCGCTATTTTTACCCTGTTTAATTAAATCATCTCTATATTAATGTTTATTTTACAAACCCATCCAAGGTTTAATTGTGGTAGAAACTGCAAAATACATAAAGGTTTCAAACCAGTAAAAAAAAAAAGCTATTTTCGGGATCTACAGTGCAATGTTCATGTAGTAGAAAGAGCTTTAAATGGATTGTCGGGGCTGGTGAGGCCTGTCAGCGGTCTGGAGCTTGCCTTGACATTGATGAGAATTGCACAGTCAGATCAGCTTGCAAGGTCTGATCGTTTGCAAGTAACTGTAATTATTGTCTTGCAGTCCCATTTTCTTTCTTAACCTCTTAACGCTCTGCGCCGTAGCTCTACGGCGCAGAGGTATAAGGGATGTATGAAGAGGGCTCACGGGCTGAGTCCTCTTCATACAGAGGTGGGGGTTTTTGCATTTTCTTTTTTTTTTCACTATCTTTTAGACCATCTAGGGTACATTAACCCTAGATGGTCAGATCGCTCCTACCATATACTGCAATACTACAGTATTGCAATATATGGCATTTTTGCAGGACATACATTACAATGAGCCACTGGCTCATTGTAACGAACCTGCATAAACCATGTAGCCTCGTGTCAAAAGAAGACCCGAGGCTACCATGGTAACCGATTGCCGCCCCCCGATGACGTTCGGGGGCGTGGCGATCGTAAAATTTGTTACGCACAAAATAAGCCCTCACACAGGTCTGTACACGTAAAAATGAAAAAGTTATGGATTTTTGAAGTTGGAGAGCGAGAAATTAGCCGAAAAACCCTCCGTCCTTAAGGGGTTAAAGAGACTTTATTTCTGCACAATTGTCAAATAAGACAGATGTATGTTTGTAAATGGCACCTTTTTTGGAACAGTTATATTGGTCTTTGGTTAATATTTTAGAGTACAGTACATGTTACTGATGTGGTCTCATTTATTAGAAATACATGTGACAGCCACAAGTATCCCCATAAGATTATATGATAGTCACAAGTGCCCCTATGAGTATGTGTCATACAGTGGTCCACACCTTCTCACTCCTCCTGTAGTCCCAGGCATGACATGTCCTGAGTTGCGTGGGACTGCAGGAGGATGCCAGGAGTCCTGTCTGGCCAAGTCAATGGGTGCCCACAGAGAGAGCTTTGAGTGCCACTCTAGCACCAGTGCCATAGATTTGCCACCACTGCTCTAGCCCCACTGCGAGCATCATCCAGCCACAAAAACTTGGATAAGAGTGCAAGTCACTGGCATGCTATACATATTACCTTTCGCTTCCTCTTCAGCATGGAACCTAGGTCAGTCACACATGGATAGCATCAGCCCTTCCTATCTGCACAGACCACATTATCTGGGGGTCAGTGTTACACCATAATGTCAAAACTTTGAGGAAGAATAATGCTTTATGCCAAGTTATTCTTTTTATTGAATCTGACAATGGAGCCTTAATTTGTTAAAATTTTAGATTCTTGAGGGATGAGAGATATGACTCTGCAAAAGTCGATTTCTACTTATAAAGGGATTTGGGAGCTGGTAGACTCTATGCTAACATATAGTATGCCCCCAGTGATCACAGCAACAATGGGGCTCATAAGCATGGTGCGGCTTAGGAGCCAGTATATAACACTTTGATCTCCTATGACCTCTTGAAATTTATGCATCATAAACCCATAAATTTTATTCTTTGCACCAAGCATTATATTACAAGCTGCCGGACATTCTTGGCAGATCATTAACCTTTCAATATCAGTATATATGTAGCTTTTTCAGCTAATATCTAAGCTAAAATTATATAGAGCTGCAATGCTATATCTAAGCTGCCTTATAAGAAATTATGTATTACTGAAAGTCTATTCCAATGTAGATTTTTTGGGGAAAGAGGAAATACATTTCTTTAGGCCTGTATCCCTCATTTTTAAAGTGTATAGCAATGAAACTGGATGTGTGTGCTGTGTCAATGAGGCATGTTAGCCTGAAAAGTTACTAGGAAGCCCCAAGCTAAGCATTTGCCTTTAGTTAGCCACAAGCCAGCCCCCAGACTGGTTACAGGTGCCCTTATGAATGTGTTTTAGCCACAGGCAAGGGTGCACTTGTCACAAGGCAAGTTAAGACACTTGCCTCAGGCAGCACTCCCTGCTGGATACACTGGGGTGGCATCTTGAAGGCTGGTATTGTAACCCCCTGGGACATTTTCATTGTGTTTTTACCAAAAATTCAATGAAACGTGTACAGTAGGCACACTTCATTTCCCTGCAGGGTCCTGCTGTCCAGGAGTATACAGCAAATGTATTTATTTACAGCTTAATCCGCCAGGGTTAAGGAGCTGCAATGATGTCATAATATGTCCTTTAAGAAAATGCTATATATTGGGGGAATTTTGTTGAAGAAGATTATAGGGCTGCTCACTGTGAGGAGAGGGGGAAGCATGAGTGTTGGGGCTGACTTTGAGGAGAAGTCTCACTTAGCTAAGAGGTTTCTTTCTATAGTTCGCCTCCATCAGCAGACAGGCTTTATTCACCCCTTTACACAGTAGGAATATCCGATGATTTCCAATGTGCGCCGCATTTAGTAGGGCTTTTTGTTGCACGCGATCGGATTTTGGAGCATCAGCTTTCGCGCGACACAAATGGGGGGCGGCCCGTTGGACATTCCAACGGATTCGGACAACGCGCAGAATTTAACATTAAAAATTGCGTCGCAAGCCATGCACTTACATGCACCAGGAAGAAGATGGTGAACTCCGGCGGACTGCAGCGGGGAAGCGACACATGCAGGAAATTGGACGCACAATATTATTGAATCATGGCAGCTCCGAATCCTCGTCGGACAACGTATCTCTGGGATCGCGACGAGACAGGTAAGTAAATGTGCCCCTATGTGTCTGCTGTAGTCCCATTTGGGCTTGTTTCAGCTTCATTTACTTGGATAAGAGAGACAATAATTAGAGAGACCAAGTTAGTGCATACCAGCTACAGATACCCCACACATTAACCACAGATGCCCCAGTAATAGCGCATGCCAGTTCCAGTTGCTCCAACCATAGGTTTCCCAATAACAGTGTAACTGCAACAGAAGCCGCATGATAAACTGTACAAGCCATTTATATACCCCCATAAGAGTATTTTTTCTCTGCCTGCTACACAAACTGCTTTTTTTCTTCCTCTTTAGCATGGAAGCTAGTTTGGTCAGGTAACATACATCTTTAGCCCCCATTCGTTGTTTCACAGACCCAACTGCTTATATTGTGTCTGTCAGAGGTACATCATGGTGTCTAACACATTGATAAGAGGAATAATGCTACATGTTGTATTATTCATTTACTCATTTTTGTTACTATGGGATACATGGCTTGAAAATGCCATACATCACACTGTTTCTATTTATAGGATAATTTTGCGGAATGTAGACTCCCCTTAAATTTAGTTTTACTGCAGCAGTAAAAAATGGTCACAGGTAAACTTCATCTAGAACACAATAATCCATCTTAATCTCATTTAATTTGTAACAAATGCACAGAGGAGGATATAGGACGTAAATGTCACCCATGACATATACATACACACACCCAGATGACGGCATACGCGTACATACACCCACTATAGCTGGAAATTATAATTGTAAATGGATTACATTATTTATTTATTCTCTGAATTTCCTACAATCTGGATATCATTTTACCTAGTACTGTTTAACATGTAGTGCAATGTTTACTTGACCATGTTTCCCAGGAATGTATACATGGGAATTTTCAATATCTCAGCAGCTGATAAACCAGCTCTTTCTCTGTCAGTACAGAACACTAGCGCCCTGGCAGTCTCTGGCAAGTGGGGTCAGGATACAAAACACAGTATCAAAGCATCTCTCCTCAAAGAAAGTTCAGACCCATGTACAAAAGTATTATACCACTTCCTACAGTGGCTTTTACCCACAATCCAGGAGTCTGTTTTCATGAAATGGAAGGTCTTTCAGGGCAGCGAGAAAAATGTGATCTCAATTCATTAAATTTAATTTAAAAACACATCCCACAGCTTGAGCGCTGAGCATTGTGAATATAGCTGTACAGTACATTGCAGATACTTGGCCTCTTTCATGAATGCTAGACAATGGCACCAGTGTATCACTACAATCATTCATGGCACTTTTCATCTGGAAATATTTGGAACATAACTTAAATGATTGCATATAAAGAGGTGGCAACTGTATAAATGAAATCACATTCAAAGTAAATGGTTGGGGAGCGCTTGGTCATCGGGAAGAAGGAAAGGAAGGGGAAGACTTACAACTCACAATTATTGGTGGCAACTCATGAGCCATTCTGTATTATTAATAACTTAAAATAACTAGTAATTCATCAGTATATTATTACTGCACATTATGCTACAACATGGAAATTCAATAGTGATAGATAGTCTACACAAGTCCATAATAATTCTTTGGCGCTTGATGAACTTGAAGGCTATACCAATAACAATGACCAATACCAATGACCAATGACCAATACCATGAAGGCTAAACTGCCAAACACCCAACACAGGGATTTCTATATCACAGATGCAGGTCATCCACATCGACATCACAAGTTTGTGTTAGACAGGTAACATGTGACATCATGATTTCCATTTATCTAATATCCTGTGGAAAGGAATTAAAATTTAAAAGAATACATGGCATATGCACAAAACAGGACAGGATGGGAAAGTGATCACCAACACTAAACCCCCCAAATTGTCCTTACTTGACAACCACCCTGAATGTTCTCTATACTAGGGAAAGTGCTGAGGATAGGGAAATGAGTTATACAAAAGTCAGCAAGCCAAGGTAAGTACCAGGATTGAACAACAATATCCAAATAACTAACCATTAGATCTTCCAATTCCTCACCAAAGGTGATGAAACAATAATACATCAAAGTCCAAAGAAAAGTCACAAAGTATAAACAGAGATCATTCTGGCTTTTTTTCTCTGCCCTCTTACCATAAGCCATATCTTTTTTTTTATTTTTCCAGCATAGGAGGACTTGTCATCTGTGGTACAAAGTGTACTTTCTAGTGGCACCATTATATATTACGTTTATTGTAGAAAGAAGCTGAAAAAAATTCTGAATGTGGTAAAAGTAGCCCCCCACCCCCCCAGTTGCGCCATGTTCCTTTAGGCTTTATTTTACAATCTGACTGAACTAGAGCTATTCTGCAAAGAAAAATGGACAAAAAATTATAGCCTCCACATGAACAAACCTGTTAAAAGATGCAAGTATCTAGGGGTATATTTCTATCAAAGGTGGTCCTACAAAGTAGTGACTCAGGAGAGTTGAATACATATGCATGCCAAGTCTCAGGTTTGAATTTTTTTTCAGATTTTTTAATTTTTAAAATTTGTTAAAGAACCTATCATTTTCTCTACACTTCACAAATACTTGGTACTTTGTGCTCTATTACATAAAATCAAAATAAAAAACATTTATGTTTGTAACATTTAAAAATTTGGAAAACGGTCTTGCAAATGTATGTGTTTGCCACCCATTGCATATGGAACTGTTAGTTGTTGCTGTAAACAATGTATAGAGTTTTACATAATTTTTGTAAATCAGAAAATGTTTATTTTCAAACAGAAGAAAATAGCTGAATAGTTTCCACAATACATATGCAATACTAACAAATATTAGTGAAAATCTTAGCATAGTATAAAACATAGATCCCCCCCATCCCAGCCCCATCCCTCCCTTAGGTATGATTGTTTCCTTATACCACTGTACGCAAAGCATGATCCTTCAATATGATATAACCTCCATTGATATGTAACACGTATGGCGTTCCATTCACTCTCATAACAGTCCTTGAGACTGCAGGTGCACCCAACTCTTCAACATTTCCGGTAAAGCCAGCCCCGGGCATTCCATCCACTTTCTCCGATGCTTTTTACATTTTTTTAACCGCATCTCTTTTGCTGTATACATTCGTTTTGCAGTTGGATTGTGATGTTCTACATCCGCTTCACCTCTCTCATAATTGGTGGATGCTAATTTTAACATAATTTTAGATATCATAACAACACACATAATAAAAGACCATTGTAATAGCTTTAATAATAACCCTAAGAAAAAATAACCGGAATGCCGGCATCCTTACCATGTGATGACTATCAATTACCTTCAAGCGTGAGAGATGTAGAGTTGTAATTGTCAGCAATGTAATATGTAGTCTGAGCCCTCCTGAGCTGTTTATATCAGGGGGTTAACAGGAAGATTGGTTAGTTACATGATTAGAATGATTTAACCTTAATAAGATGTAATTCGGGAATGATCATTTGTAGGCAGTTGGGCTCAGGAAGACGGTGATCTTGTCTTGCATGTTTCCCAGGATGCTCATGTATCCACATGACCAGTAATTAGAATGTGCAAACAATAATAGCTTTATTAAGGGATGATCACTTTTTTTTCTCCCCGGTCTATATAACAAGATTTCCCATGAACTGTGGGTAATTGCCTACAGGGTCTCTTGTCTCGCATAGTTCACATATAAAGCAGTTAGTCTTCATTAGGAGCTTGTATTGGCAGTTCTGTTAATAGGTTTCTGTATTTCACACTTTGATTTTTTCCTGCATCAACACTAGCACAATGTATGGTCAAAGATATACTATATACTAATTTCATTTTACGTAAAACTTCTGTGTCTGCACCAATAAAAGAGGAAATGAGAAAATAAATACCCATATAACTGCACTGCATACGGTTCCTTTGTGAATAAGAAATATAGGAGGCTTTTAAAAAAATATTTCTTGGCATGTAAATACTAAAATGTATCAAATAAACAATAGTTTTTCCCATCTGTATGTATTTGCTAATAACAATGAAGAGTTTTTACCAATTCCATATGAATGGAATGTTGACCAAATCCTAACGCGAATTTCAATGTAGTAGAATCGGTCCATGGATTAAATTCCTATTTGTGATTTGAGTCCTTTCAGAATAAGGTCATTATATGGTATCCTGTGGCTGGTGTGTTTTGTATAGCATGCTAAAACCCGTGTGTCGCTAAAAAATGTATTCATCTCCAAATTAGATAATTATAATGTGTAGATACTCTCGGTATCCAAGAAAAGATTGTCTAATTTATTATATCTATTTTAGAAGGAAGTAGCCCTCCTTTACACTATGCATAGTTGTGATTGGCTTATCTTAGTTTGGTCATACTTCTGCATCTGCTTCGCTCATTGACATAAAGAATTGACAGAAAGTACACAATGGGTAGTCCCTACCATGTGTAGGAAAAATTTTAGAAGGGGTTGCAGAAGAGTTTACGACTTTTGTGCAACTTTTTAATAAAAAGTTGCAAAAACTCCACAGACTCAGCTGCCTACACGCACAAATGTCCTGACTAAAGATAAATGACCCCCAATGTGCTTTAAAAAGCAACAAGTTGGCTATTTGGGAAATTCCGTGACCATTAATGGGGTTGTCCTCTTTCATCAATTAATTAACATTGCTTGTGTACCAAAAAGTTATACAATTTACCATTCTACTTTCTGTATCATTTCCTCACAGCTTTCTAGAGCTTTTCTTGTTGTTATTCAACAGAAATCTTTATTGGATGTAAACCACAGGTGTACAGCGCGATATAACACACAGCTCTGATTACTCTCTGTGATGCTAATGAACTGTGCAACTGTGTGACATCACATGACCATGGACTGTTTTTTTTGTCCTCAGGCAGTAAACAATGACACTTCCCATTGAATGATAGCAAGCAGAAATCTAGAAAACCATGAGCAATTGATACAGAAAGTATATTAGAAAATTGTATAACTGTTCATTACACAAACAGTATCAATTTTTTGCTGAAAGTGGACAACCCCTTTAAAGTTTTTTTTCCCTTTAAAGGGAAAATGTAATGTCTCATCTGTTGTACTCCTGGTGTTCTAATGCCTGCAATCTCTAAGATGGTATAAAAATGTATATTTTTATAGAAGAACTCAACTCAACATGAAATATAATGACTTACCTTCAAGTTTCTCCATAAGGTGCAGGAAGAGTCACATATGAATTGCTTCTCCCTCACACAGTAGTGAAATGCTAATCTTATGGTGATCTAGTTGACCAGCCAAAGCTACTCAGTGCAGAGTTTTTCGGTCTAAACCTACTTTCTGAGCAATTCCTCATGGTAGATTCCCGGTCTGGGCAGCAGCTTCATCCAGTTTTTTACTAATCCTGGGATGTAGTTGCTGCAGAAATAAAGTTTAATTCGTCTATGCAAATTCATTTCTAAGGCTACTGGGCGCATGGAGCAGCCTGAGACAGCTCCGGTGGTGAAGCCACTACTGACCAGCCTCTACCTGGCCCTCTGTGGCATCGGGCAGGTGGCAGGTGGGAAGAGGAGTGTCAGTAGAGGCTACTGGGGGTGTGTAGTAGCCTTCAACCCCCCCTCGGAGCGGTCTGAGGCTACGCCACGCACCCAGTAGCCTTAGAAATTAATTTGCATATTGACAAATTAAACTTAATTCTGCAGCAGCTACATCCCTGGATTAGTGAAAAACGAGATTCAGCTGCTACCTGGACAGGGAATCACTCAGAAAGTATAATCCCCATGGTAGATTTCATTTAATGACCTCTTCCTTGATGGGTGTGTAGCACCTTGGTCATTCAGCATTGGTCGGAGAGCAGAAAACAGACATCTCCATCCACAGTTTAATGGCTGTGCAGGCTCCTTCCAGGCTCAGCTGTCATTGACTTCAATAGGACAGAGACTATACAACTGCTTTACCAAGGTCAGACATCCAACTAAATCCCTAGTTTAGCAGCCAGCAAGCACCGGTGCTTCTATTAATGGACTATTTCAAAAGATTGAGAAAACCCTTTTAATCTATTGATAAACAGCCTCAGCCATCTTGAACAAATCAAGCCCCCTCAAATGTTTGCTAGAGCATCCAGAAGACTGATAGTTGTCCGCCCCTCTGTGTGGGTGTCACCATTAATTAGCTTAGCCCATGATACCCTTCCTGGCCCTCTACACATACTTCATAGCTTATGGTAGTACATACAGCACACAATGATTTACTAAGTTCTTACAAATAAAAATTACTACAATAACTTAGTAGCACAGTCTCTACGAAAGAACAGAACAGCCTTGATTTTCTAGCTGTTTCTTCATCCTGAGCCTTTGCTGTATAAGAGTATGAATTCCTTTATGCAAAGTATATGGATGAAAATATTATAAGTTTTCCTTTTCAGCCTAAAACATGATAAAAACTTACATTTTTTAAAAGAACTTTGCCTTTCATCTCCTTAACTGAACCCTGGTCCTTGCTAGATGATTACTTTGAATTGCGGCAGGCACCGTAGAACACGGTACGAATGTTATTAATGACAGTATTACAGTTTTTAAGCATTTGTTCAGTGTTTTAGCTCTGGAGTTGACAACTCAGTTTCATGTCCAAAGATTTGTTCCAGGTTGGCCTGTAATCTACAGAAAATGAATGTTAGGAAAGGGAGGAGGAATGGAAATTATCTGTGGACGACTAGTAAGAAACTTGACAGGTCTGGCTTGAGGCCAATAAACTATACTTACAATTCAAAGCTGCTACAAAAAGCTGTTCTGCTTCCAATGTGGTTTAAAGCCAAATGCTTAGAGACTCACAGGGAGGACTGACAATGCCAAGTGAAGATTTAAGGTGGAATTAATATAATTCATTCACATACATTATCCAAACACACGAACAACATCAGTAGCAGACAAAACTTCTGTGGGTCTTGAGCTCAGGTTATGGGATTACCGATCTAGTCTTATTATGATTTAGGAAAAAAATCTTGAGAAAAAGACATTAAGTACAAATGACCTCAGACTTTTCCACCTTTAATGTTACCTTTAAATTCCTCACTTGCTGTTGTTGAGCCTCATGAGAGAGGTCGATACTGGATTAACCTATCAGGACCTCGTTGGCATCGATTGTATTGGATAATACCCTTCTGATTCACAAGCAGGACTTGTCTGATGTTTATTGTGGTCTTATAACTTTTCTAACTATTCTAACTATTGTGGTATTCTAGGCAGCAGCTTACCCCGTATTTATATTGCAATTACATGGATGGTCCGTCAATTCTGCAGTGATTGTGTAGAAGTGATTCAAAGGATAGTTTACCGCCAAACACAAGTTGACAGCTATGTAAACTATATTACAATTCGATTCATAGAGGGAACATGGGATCATTTAGAGCGCAGAGGTCAGAGCCCTTCTGATCAATAAGTGGTTTCCTATCCTACTATAGGAGACCATATGACTGGTGTACACGCAAGTAGCCCCATAACAATGAGGTGGTCTGCAATGCTATTAAAGCCACCAAATGTATGAACCTGGTTATGAAGAGGCATGATAATTCACTGGTGGTAGTAGTGGTCATGAAGAGGCATGATTATTCACTGGTGGTTTTCGGTCATTAAGTAGTGGTAATTAGCATAGTCAGGATGTGGCTGTATTATTTAGTATCATTATTTTGATATTATTTAGTCATTATGCAATGGTATTGGTAATGGTCTGGTAGTGTTATCTTGTACAACTGTATTACTGGTTATTTGAATCATTAGTGCACTGTAACAGTAGGGCATTAATATTAACCACTTGCCTCATACCACTATAATAGTATGTTGGCATTCAGTAAGAGGAGTATGGAGAGGGGCCATGGGTTAAGCCATCTCTGTACAGCCTGGGTGTTTGCTGCATTTTGCATTGTTTAATACCTCTGACACCATACCCACTATGTTGTCTATGGGAATCGTCGATCCTTTTTCATGACACCCCAAAATCTCTGTAAGACTGCAGGACCTTTCATTTTTATACAAGTAATGGTCTGTCCGATGCAGATCAATATCATAATACCCATAGACTGGGAGGGTTCATTTACAGTGGTAAGTGCACTGTGCAAAAAATAAAGCCCACCAGAATATGTTGCAGATGTGATTTGTCTTCAATTTTATCACATTTGGAATTTCTTTCCAACATCCCAGTAAACTTGCATGGAATATTATATGCTGTCACTAGGAAGTACAATTTATTACAGAGAAAACAAGCCCACGCATATCTTCATACAAAAAAGGTTATGGATTTTTAAAGGAGGGGAGCAAAAAACGAAAATGTAAAAATTAAAAAGGGCATAGGCGACACATTACAACATTTATGCTTTGGGGCCTGATTTATGCTATGGGGCTCCATGATTGCTTTTTACACTCCTGGTCCTTGCCTTTGGATGAAATAAATGTTAATATATCTCTTGGTATGTATCCTAAAGAGGGTGGCATTGTACAGTCTGCAAAAATAAACATGTAATTAAAATTTTGGAAGATGTGTAAACCAATACAAATATGCTATGTAACTGTAGTAGAGATAAGTGGTCAAGAACACCAGTAAAGAAGCCCTCCATGTCTCTAATGAGTCTCGGATATAAAAAATAAAACCTCTGTGTGCTGCTATATGGTAACTATATGGTAAACATGGATTTGCAATTACGGTCAGTTTTTTACACTAGTGATAATAATACTGCATTCACACGAACGTATGTCCATCAGGCTGTAGCCCGGCAGACATATGTTTGGCGAAATGAAGAGGAGGAGTAGTGACCCCTCCATAGCAATGCACAGTGCACAGCGCCGTAACACGAGAAAAGATAGAACATGTACTGTCTTTTCCCCTTGTACGGAGCAATACGATTCCGCACGTGTGCTGCACCTTAACACTCTGTGCACTTAATACCGGCCTTTGGGAGGCGTATTTACGCCCCGCTACGGTCGTGTGAATGCAGCTTTAATCAGTTATAGACTATATTATGGTAGCTTGTAGTTTCTGGACAGCGATGTTGTACTATTTCCTCCCTCCATCATATAAAAGATATGGAAGGAATGTTAAAATATTTGACAGGGTGGTTTTCCACTGATTGATAAATGTTTTTACTATTAGTTTTGCTAGTATCACAATCCTATTGTTTGAATTATAAACATTTTAGACACAAATAAGAAGTAATAATTGCACAAAGCCGTTTGTTACACAATAGTATTAAACATGAAAGTTTCCTAAAATAACATATTAGGTTGTTAATATTTGCCTGATGATCTCATTCAGGCTCTCTTAATTCTAGTATCTAAATGCCTGAACTTGCCATGGCTCCCTCATACGTTGTGTCATATGTTGGACGATAACTGCATCTATTGAGAATCTGTGTTTGCTCACAGGGACGTTCTCCAATTCATTACGTAATTCTGTTGTTGGCTCTAGAACATCTCCTTAAAGTGTCTCCAAATGTATTGTTTATTTATTTCTTTGCATTAAAGGAGATTTGTCACCTGTGTGACAAGATATCAAACAATGTGTGAACCAGTGTCCCTTCCCTCTCTGGATGCTCTGTGATTCTCCCTGCTAATAATGAATTCTAATTATCCTAGTTAGCATTGCCTTACAGCCTGGCCCGCATACTAATCATGGTCATCGCTGTCCTCCTGTTCTACGCTCAACAATAACAAGCATTGATATAGCAATGGTGGAAGTGGAAGGCACAAACATACCAGAAAACATACATGGGATGGCATGCATGATGCATGGAATGGGCAGAGAATATGGCAGTCAGGAGGTGGGGCAGTCTCACTGCCTGGATGAGCGGCCCTACCTCCTTTACTGTGTATTACATTCAAATAAAATGACTGAGTTATGTGCAAAATACATAACAAGGCACTGTTGGTGGGTTTAGTGGGATAAGGTGCTGACAGGTTCCTTATAAGGCACAAAATAGGTTTTGAGCATATTTAAAGTGTGTTGAAAAAAAGTTTCTAATGCATATTATATTCTTGCCATTTAATTTGATCTACCATCAGATATCAAAGTTGTCATAAGTTTATATCATTTTTAGTGTATAGTCAGCTGTTCACACCAGTCACTGGACTAGACTTAATACTGTGGTCACACACTCTCTATATGGTTTACTTTAGTAGTGCTGACATTTGTACAGTTGTAGAGTACAAATACATATAATACACATTGTACATTACATCCTTCTTGATTCACAATCTCCCCTTGAGTTGTATTGTAGATATATGTGTTAAACATAACCTGGGAAATAGCTCCTATTACGGTATTTCCAACTGTCTTTCCATATTAAGAAACCAGGATATGACAATCAGGAAACGCTGATTGCTGCATTTTTATTCTGTTGCTTCCTGTCGCACACCATGGAAAATGTGAAGTTGTGGCACTCACTTCTTGCTTACCGTTTGTATCCTATGAAATTTTATTCTCAGATTCCATGAATTTTATGAAATTGTTGCACTTACAACACTTGTAGAATGGTTGGAATCAGTACAACTTTTTTCTGTGGCTTAAAAAAATCCTCAATATCTAACAGTATGTGAAATGTTAAGTGATAAAACAGAAACACATTTGAAATATTTGAAATAAAACTTTAGAGATTGGGAAACCTCTTCAAAGATACCCTACCTGTCACCTCTCCTGTCATTTCTGGTTTAATTAAACCTCTGACCGGCCCTAGAAATGGAAAACTTTACCTTAACCATACATGTACATGAGTGCAATTGGTTTTAGTTGCACTTCTCTATACTCCACCTTTGCTGAAATAACAACTTTTATTCCTTCTTTGCCATTTCTGATATAAAGTCAAGGAGGTGGGGCTGCTGAATCATACACCTAGGCTCCCCGCTTCCTCACCCCTGCTAATTTACAGATCAATCACCCATCAGTCTCTCAGCACTCATCATCGTCTCTCATCAGTCCGGCCTGCTAGCTCATACTCACCGTGGTGGGGCATGGTAGGCACTGAACTGATAGGCACACTTGTCCCCAGCTAGCTCATACTCACTATGTGAAGCCCAGGTCATGCAGAGCTGCACATGTTTAGTGCGCTTATCAGTCTAGCATCGTCCCACAGTGAATATGAGTTAGTCAGCTGGAGATGCGCTGCTGGCTTACCTCTCCACCCTCCACTTTTACCCTACTTATGGATTGCTCAGTGAGCAGCATACTCCTCTCAAGATTGTCGATTTCTCGCAGCCGTGCAATATCTTCCTCCAAATCTCCTGCTCCAGCAGTGTATACATACGGCAGAGTGTGCACTGGAGCATACCACCAATCTTGCTAGCCATATCCTAGTTACAAAACTATAAAATGTAGATTGATTACAGTTCTGTGGACTTCTCTTTTTCAAAATCCGCTGTTTTCAACTCCACTTATGCTCACATACCACTTAGAACCACAAGCCATAATGAGCAAGCTCAAAACTGAGTAACTCCCACTTAACTTATCAGGTGTGAACACTAATCCCTCCTCCCAATTAGCAGACCAGGCAAAGAAGAAAAAAAAAGAAAAGTTATTTAAATTGTGACACTAAGAAAAGTGCCTTGCTATTACCTATATACTCAGTCCACAATCACCCACACCACAGAGTCACTCATAGCACACACAAAACTCCGCTTTTTTCAACTCCACTTATGCTCACAAGCCATTTAGAACCACAAGCCAAATGAGCACACAACTAATCAAACACCACTGAATCTGGATTATATAGGGGTCCTGTATGCATTGGAGATGTTGACTGGTTACTATAAAATGTGAGAATAAAGGGAACCTGGCAGCAGCTTCATGGTGCTCTGACCACTGGCAAAGTTTTGTAATTTGTAGATGTTGCTGTATTTAACAGAAAAAACATACATTTATAAAAGCCAGGTATAAGCAAAATATTTTGAGGGGAACATGTAGAAGAATCTCTGGGGCTGCTTTCTCTTGTCCCATCATGATTGATCTCTCAGTATACATCTATTATTGTAACCCGGTGCCTCATGTCCCCCTTTTTAACCAATTTGTAACACATGTCCCCTATTTCTTCAGGCTGTACCTCTACATCCACCTCTTTCTTCAGCCTTCCTCATGTCTTTCTCATCCACTCAGCCTTTTTCTCCCCATTTTAGTTCTCCAACTGATGCAATTCACTGGTGTACATACTGGACCTGCAATTAAGATCCCTCTAGTAAATTACACATGGGAACAAATTGAAGAAAAGGATGTTAGATTGGATTGGAGCAGTGTAAGATCTTCAGATAGCTGTCATCTAAATGACTGATGGTGGTTGTGGGTCATCCATTGTAGTTGCCTCAGCACAACTTTACCCCTCAGAAACACTAACACTTGGGAATGTATAGCATTTAGACAGATAATACCCACCATTGGTGCCTAACATCGACCCAGCAATTTAAATTCTGCTGGTGACTTTGCTAGTGGCGCTTTAACGGTTAACACCCGCGGTCGGTGCCAGAACTTACAGATCGGACTTCAGTTCCAGGTTTGGTACACCCACTTTTGGTGTCTAACATGAGCATGTTAGTGCTGGTGCGTGAGACGTTACAGTGACTTTGCCAACCGCATTTAAACAGTTAACACTCGTGATTGGTGCCAGCCCTCGTGATTGGTGTTAATGGTGGGGTTTCGGTTTCAGGTTCGGTACACAGACACAAACAGATTTTTAAAACTCGTGTTGTGCCGAATACAACTCATTACTATTCCTGAGTAATCAATGTCATCATTGTCATCTACTTTCGTATGGGTGGGGTAAGGCTCTCCAGTCAAATTTCTGACCCCCCCCCCATCTGACAGTAGAAAACCTAATTAGCATAGTTCCAGGGTACATTCAGCTTTATGCTAATTAGCCAATTTACTTTTAGATGGTAGGTCCAGGGCTGAAGTGAATAATATATCTTATCCCCATTTGACATAATGGGGGTCATTTACTAAGGGCCCGATTCACGTTTTCCCGACGTGTTACCCAAATATTTCCGATTTGCGCCGATTGTACCTGAATTGCCCCGGGATTTTGGCGCATGCGATCGGATTGTGGCGCATCGGCGCCGGCATGCGCGCGACGGAAATCGGGGGGGGGCATGGCCGAACGAAAACCCGACGTATTCGGAAAAACCACCGCATTTAAGAACGGAAAATGTGTCGCTCGGGATGCGCTTACCTTCACTCAGCCCGAGACGGTGAACTCCAGCGCGTTCAGATGCTTTTCAGCGCAGCAGCGCCACCTGGTGGACGGCGGAGGAACTACCTTATTAAATCCCGGCTGGACCCGAATCCAGCACAGAGAACGCGCTGCTGGATCGCGAATGGACCGGGTAAGTAAATCTTCCCCATTGATTACTCACAAATATTGGAGGTTAGAGAGAAAGTTTCAACTACAACCGGAAGCAGTAGAGCAGCAGTTATAATAGGATTCAAGGAGTTGGAGTTCATGGAGTTTGTGAAATGTCTTCTTTAATGCAGAATATATCTCTTTGTATAAATAGGTTTCCATCTTCATGTTGGAGATGGACGTCATTAAAGTCCCTCTAGAGCTATATCTTGTTATGCATAAAAATATCCATTAAATGTCAACTAAACATTTTTGCACAATCCAGAGTCTGAGACACAATGAATGATTCATTCATTTTTAATTGTTTTAGCCTTGATAATATAAAAACTTTTTTCTATGGCTTTGCCATTTCTAATCTTGCTAAATACCTAGACTATTGCCTGTTCCTGAAATATTTTATAATCTTTGTATAGGTTAAATGTGTCCATTCACCTTTTATAGTTGTTGAACAAATTGCTCATTCTGGTATTGTCTGTACATTTGCATGCTTCATTCAGGTAAGTGTGTACATGGTGTAAATAGCAGCTGAGGAGAACATTTACCTCTTATGATTTACCTCCTGCTAGAACATATAGATTACACTCAATTTTTATCGCCAGCTACACATTGGATAGACAACCATTACCACCAGGATCTTCAGTTTCAGTCAAACTTGATCGAACATGCATGGAAATCCTAACCGAGTTTAACAGGGTAAGTACAATAACCTGATAGGGTCCATATTGTAGTTACCCTGGTAAACTTTGCACCAGTAACCATGGATCATGCCAAGGACAACTCCAGTCCCCTCTGTGAACACCATCTAGAAGTTTTAAAGAGACTATGGGGCACATTTACTAAGGGTCCGTCGGACGCATTTCCGTCGGGTTTCCCAAATATTTCTGATTTGCTCTGAATTGCAGAAGGGTTTTTTGTGCATTGGTGCCAGCTTTCATGCAACACAAATCGAGGGGCGTAGCCATCGGACAACCCGACTGATTCGGACAAACTGCAGAATTTAAAATTCAAATTCGCAAGACACGCACTCACATACACCAGGAAGAAGAAGGTGAACTCCAGCGGACCTGAGCTGGGGAGCGACACATGCAGGAAATTGGACGCACAATCTTAGTGAATCGCGGCAACTCTGAATCCTCGTCGGGCAACCACCTCGGGGATCGTGACGGCATGGGTAAGTGAAAGTGCCCCTATGTCATTAGTAATATATGTTACAGAGAGTCTCAACTGTTTGATCCCTTACAATCAGCTGAACAATAAATATTATTAATGACAAAGCCCATTCAAGATTTAGGTAATCCTAGATATATTTCATTTTAGGCTTTAGGTACAGAAAGGTTGCTTAACTTTGTTGACCAATGTTTAAGCGGGTTGTCTGGGATTTAAAACATGGATATTCTTCTAAAACCAAGAAGAACTTCTGTCTAGTTCTTACTACATTCATGCTTTTTTATTGTCTTGAAAGCACTTAGCCTATGTTTCAATTATGGGCAACGTATTTTGTACTATGAACCAACCTGAGGCAATTTCCACAGATACATTACCTGAGTGTGAGAAGATCTGAAGAAGCCACCATCTGAATGAACATCTGTGTAAGCTCCTCACAATAAGACGCTGCTACATAAATTGTCCTGCAGATGGCACATTGTCAAATTGCCGCATAAGCATAAGCACTACAACCATGGCTCAGTTTTGCTCTTGCTATTTTTTGCTATTCCATAGGGATTCGTTATTTATTTTCATTGAGTCATGTGAATAGAAATACTCGTCCAGATTGCTATAAATCTGGCCAGGTCCTCAAGATCAGGTCCTCAAGAGCTAACATGGCAAACAGGAAATGGTAGAAATCTTGGCATGACAGATTGGTGTCGATATGTGGGGCTCAATTCTCATTACTGGTTAGAAAAAAATACAACTACAGAGTAATAATGAAGAACAAAGAACACGAGAGACACGGGCAGTAAAGTATCACAAATTTAAAAGCCCATTTTGACTGGCTGATAAATATTATAATTCTCTTGCAATTATTTGGATAATTACTGACACCATAGAGAAAGAGGATGTATACTGTCTCTTAAATGATTGTCTCATTGTCATTTCTATTTTTTTATTAATTAATAATATTTTATTAATTCCATGGTGCTGTATCAACAAGGGGTTCACATATATTACATTAAGACAAGAACAAATGCAAATACAAATATCAAACTACAGTGATCAGGAGACAAGTGGAAGGAGGACCCTTCCCATGAGGGCTCACAAACTATATGGCGGGGGTGTGGGGGATTGGAATGATTGGAATCCTTCAGATTGAATTTGAATGATTGGAATGATCTGCATATCAGTATATCATTATAAGAGTTTTCATTGCTCCCTAGTGCAATGTTCTAATAATGTGTAACATTTATGCCAGTGTCATCCTCTGTATTTCTGAGAATGCGCTGATAATGTCATTAGGTTTCACGTCATTGCTAGTGTGAACAGTAGCTTATGCTTGTTGGCTGCTTTAACTGAATTGCACTACATCCATCAGTTTCCTGCAACTCTTCCTCTGTTCACCAATAGTGTACCCGCTATTACTGAGAGGCTCTCCTTCCACTCACATGGCTCACTTGTTGTTCTGTCTGGTCTGGATTTCAGAATTCTGGATTTCAGAATTCAGAATTCTGCGTTTTTCAGAAAAACGCATGCCGCACCAGATGTAGATAAAAACGTAATTCTTTAATTCCAATTCTTCAGATAAAAATAGTAATGGCAATAAGCATGTGAGACAAAGCTGTAGTTATGCATCCTGATTGACAAAAAAAGTACCCGAAAAAATGTGAGGCAGTGTGGCCTACGCGTTTCGGACGCATCACACATCCTTACTCATGGCTGGTTTTTGAAATAATGAAACATGGATATATACTCCCGCCATCAACCTGCTCCCACGCCCATTTCCGCGTGTATGGGAGGGGAGGTGGGGTCACAGTCCTAAAACTATAAAACAAAACCTAAAACAAAGCTGCCATTAACACATATATGTACATGCCGATATTAGGTGTTTACATATTCCAAAAATAGAGATACATGCATAGTAGGAACATTCCTAATTCTCAATATTAGCTCAGTAGCAATTGTATGATACATACCCTGCTATGCCTGCGGTCTCCCGGAAGTATCTGGTGGACAACTCCAACCGGAAGTGTTCCCCAGCGTTACCATGTCAACCCGTGACATCAACGCAACGGAGAAACCACATGCAAGAGAAACCTCCAGAAAATACATCATAAGAAAGACTGACGGGAGAGATATAACCAGCACATACGGGTAAGTGTAAAATTATTAACAGTATTAATAACTGCAAGTATGTAAAAGGAACCGTCCACCTCAGAAAACCTCCCTCATCTGATGTAATTATATACAACGAGACAAGAAAAAGGGAAAATGCAATAGGATGAGATCAATAATGATACATAAGTTCCCTCCTATAATTCATGCCCATAGGATAGCTGGTATTTAAAACCAGTGTCCAGTAAGCTTCGCGATCAAGTAATATTTTGTGCCTGTCTCCACCCCGTCTGGGAAGATGAACTTGTTTTATGATAAATGTTTCTAAGGTTGATACCTCCCCTCTATGACGTTCAATAAAGTGTCTTGCTGCCCCTGAAAGAGATTTTCTTTTGTCTATCTGCTGTGGGGCAGTGAGTTTGTGCCAATTCCGGATATCCCTCAGATGCTCAAGAAATCTTAGTTTAAATCTCCTAGTGGTACACCCTACATACATCTGGTCGCACGCTCTACATCCAATGACATAGACAGCATGATCTGAGTTACAATTGAGATATTGTGTGATGTCATACATATTTTCTGAGTTGGAAACATTTTTTGTCAGTTTCACGAAATTACAGGTTTTACATGGGAATGATCCACATTTATAAAAACCCTTTATGGTGTAACCATGACGATCGGTGCCGAGTCCTAGTGCCAGAGTAACTAGGGGATATTTTGTTACCAATTGTAGGTGATTTCTTCGCTATAATCTTAACCCCATCGGATAAAATTTCTGCCAAGCTCTCATCACTTTGTAAAATGGGTAAATATTTCAAAAAAATGTTTTTGATATCTTGGAATTGATTGGAAAATTGAAGGGTAAGACAGGGTGTGTCAAAGGTTGTACCTTTTACAATTACCACTAGCTGTTCTTGTCGTAGAAAATACCAGTAGGATCTGTTACCAGGTAGTAAATATGTGTTGTAGTAAGGCAAAATTATACCATCAGTGTTAAGCAAATAACATAAAGCCACTAGCTAATAATGTAGCCTTGTAGAAATGTTTTTGGATTCCTTTGGAAATAGTTATATGGGAGAAAGCAGAACTTATCTGTAGCTTTCTCACTTTTCTGTGTGACCAGAACAGCTATGTGCTAAAATAGGTATCAGAATAGAGCAGTTTATGGAGAACTAATGATCCATACGATGAAGTGAGGAGTGATATTATACTCTTACCGATGCATACTTCTCAGGCACAGAAGAAAGTGAGAACGATATTCTGGTGAATAGACTTAATTAAGTTGTGCCCTGTTGACATCCACATTTTAAGAAAAGAAATATTGGCAGAAAAATGATGTAGAAGTGAACAGCACATCTGCTCAGCGTCAAACAACAAATAGTAAGTAATGTATGCGTATTTGCAGAGAATGCGTGAAATGAACTCATTGGCATGGAGAAGCAATCAATTACTTAAGTCTTATATCTACAACTGTGATTACTTTGTGGTGCCGAAAAAGAAACATACATATGTAAAATTCTAGAAAATGAGCACAGGATGCAAAAGAAAAATAAAATGCATATTCTATTTCTATGATGTACTGCAAAGGGGTAGAGAAAAACATACTGTGACATTTCTCTAGACATTCAATTTGTAGATCTGATTTGTTTTGAATATAACAGATTAAAAATTTTAACATTTCAAGCAGTGAATGTAATTGTATCACTGAGATTCAATCTGGTCTACACGGGCTAGATTTGTACAATTATAAAATACTATAAAGTTGACAATCCCATTGGAGATGTAGGTGCCAGGAGTGTTCTAGTATGTCAGGTTTTGTTTGGTTTTTCTTTCCTATTATCAAAGTGGTTTATGGTATACCTGTCCTAAAATTTAGTATTTTATATTGATTAAAACTAAGGCAGTATCCTGGAATTTATTTATTGATCACCTATCCCCAATATTGGATGGGTGGAGAGCCAAAACACAGTGCCCCTACATATCAGCTTTCTGAAGCAGTTACTACGCCTGAGTGAGCACCAATGCAGTATCACATGCCTATGATGGCCCCAATTTGTCACATGGCCTATGTCAGTGGTGGCGAACCTATGGCACTGGTGCCAGAGGTGGCACTCAGAGCCCTCTCTCTGGGCACCCGCACAATCACCCGAGCACAGAGTTCACCAGACAGGACTCAAGGCCTCTTGCAGTCCCAGGACCCTGGAAGGAAACTACAATGATAATCCAAACTTCTTCTCCTTCTTTCTACTGTATTGGTGTCCTCAATTTAAACCAGTGACAGAGCAGGGAATCATAAGTCACTGCTTTAATTGTCGCATTGGCACTTTGCGAAAAATACATGGGTTTTGGTTGTAGTTTGGGCACTCGGTGTCTAGAAGGTTTGCCATCACTGGCCTATGTGATGATCCTCTAATTCAAGAGAATGGTCCTGAGCTGCAATACTAAGCAGTACCGTGTTTGGGTAGACTGTTAAGAGACTACAGTGTTAGTCTAAACATTGAAATCTCTTAACCTCTTAATGGATTATGACATTTTTCTATTGTATAATGGCATTAAGGACATTTTAAAAGGGTTCATGGGCTAAGCCCCCTTCAGACATGGTGATTGTTCGCTGCATTATACATTAAACACCCACGATTGACATCCACGTTCAGTGCTGGCACTGATCACGAGTATTAAGTATTTAAATGCGTGTTGGAGCTGCCAACTTGGTTGGTATTAATGCCCCACATGACAGCCTGGAGTTACCTATAAAGATTTGTCTGTAACAAACTGTTACAGATCACCAGCAGATCTGCCACATACTGCAATACAGTATATTGCAGTATATGGTAGGAAAGATTAGACCCCCTTGGGTTCAAGAACCCCAGGGGTCTAAAAATACAGTCAAAAACAAAAAATTCTAATCAACCCCCTTTCCTTAGAACTGATATCAATATACAGTTTTTTCGGACTATAAGGCGCACCGGATTATAAGGCGCACCATCAATAATTGCCTGCTAAAACGTCTAGGTCCATGTATAAGGTGCACCGGATTATAAAGCGCACCTGATTAGGATGAATGACCAGCAGGTGGCAGACCTGTGCACAGTTCAAGGTGTGTAGTCTGTAAGTACGGTTGATATATAAGGCACACTGGACTATAAGGCGCACCTTTGATTTCTGAGAAAATCAAAGGATTTTTTGTGCCCCTTATAGTTCAAAAAATAAGGTAAACAATGGTAGCAATGAAAACATCATCTCGTCCTACAAAAAATGGCCTTATACAGAAGTATAAAAAGGATTTTTTTACATCAGAATAGGGAAAGAATTTATTTTGTACAAAAGGTTCTCATTTGTTAAAAATCTATTAAACTTATGAAAACATAATATAACCTATACAAAAGTGATATCCCCCTGATCCCACCGACCCAAATAATACATGAGAGGTGTCATTACGGGCGCAGAATTAAAGTCCTAAAAACAATGTCCAACACAGTCCAATTCAAAACTGGATTCCATTTTAATTTAATTGCATTTGGAACTTTTTTTTCAGCTTCCTAGAACACAGCATGGAATATGAAATACTGCTGCTAAGAAGTACAATTTGTTACACAGAAAACCAAACCTCATACAGCTCAGTACACAGAGAAATAAAAAATGTAAAGACAGAAAGTGAAAAACATTAATAACAAAAATGGCCTGGACTGTTGGGGATGTTAAAATAGGACCCCTGTTTATCTCAGAACCATTTTCTCATATGAAAAGTATAGGTAATCAATAACTAGATCTAGAATATCACTAGAGCATCTATAAAAACAGATTGAAAACTAAAACTACTGTTTCACATAACAAATTCTATCTAGAAATTTTAATATATTTTTATACATGATTTGCATGTTGTAAATATATGTATTGATCATTCTTTATTTTGAATTATTTACCTGAATGCTAAATAAAAATAGTCAATGTTTTCTAAGAAATAGCCTAGTTTTGCCATCTCAGTGTTATTGCCATATAAAAAACTATAAGGTATTATTGCTTGTAGATATTGCAGACATAAATTGCAAGTTCAGCGCATGACTTTGGTGTAAATGATTAAAAAAGTAAATTCTGGGAGAGCCAAGAGTTGGAGAAATATATGTACCATTTTATATGACTTTTTTATATTGAGCATCAAGTACTAGAAATCTACCATTGGAAATTTAAAAAAACTATCTTTGCAGGTGTCAGAAGACCACTTGAATCCTCTGCCTGCTCTAGGCATCCGTATACACCATGTCACAATAGCAGCTTTATGCTGGGATAGTGAAAAGGAATCCAAGATATTTCATATGTGTCAAAACGTTCCTTACTGTGTAAAAACAAAGTAATGGTAGCTGTCATTGTTGTCAGCAGAATAAAAGGATTTTTGTAGCATCATATGCTCTATAGCTGAAGCCACATTGACTTTTGCCTTCAACAAAGCTGACTTTTATTTGGAAAAGTTCTCCAGGTGCAGTCAGCTAGTTCTTTGTCCTTCACCCTTACATTCTTGTTTCTGTTAAGAGTATGGAGAGCTGGATAGTTGGAAAGTATGTGAACTGCATGAATAAATCACAAAAAATTGTTTTCTCTAAAAATTTTAACAAAAAGTTTGCAGACATCCTCTTCAGTGGAAATGTTAGACATTCAGTTCTCAACTTAATGAACTTGACAGAAGAGGTAAAGTGGATTGATCAACTGAACATTATGGAAGCATATTGTGTCTCATGGCCTACGGAGAACGGAGCAGCATTAATAAAATCACAACAGTCATGAAGACTCATTGGTTGTCCACTGGCACAAAAGAAGGAATTGAACGTCTAAACTTGAAAGACACCTGAGGTTATACTTATACTACAGAGGTTGTAATAAAAGAGCGAAGCAGGTGCTTCCGACATTCTCCCTCCCAATCTCACAGTTGCCTTCCAGAATGGTAATTGTTTGTCAATTCTTTGTATGCTTTTCTTGAGCTCCATTGTACAATGTGGTAGTATTAGGGAAGTATTTTGTGCTGCATCTTGGAGATTCTTAGGTACTATTTAGGAGGTATGATGTGTCACACTATCATAATTGATAAAGTTAAGGTGTATAATGGATTATGAAAAGGCATATAATGTGTACTGTGATATTCAGATATTGATACTAAGAACATTATCACATACAGTGAATATTGACTATTGAATGTGTCTGAGAAGTTCTACAGAAAGGAATTAAAAGTTGGGTTGGTAAGTTGACCCCCTGATGCAGTGTGTAATGGTTTTATGTGTTTGTAAGAGGCCTATGACCTTTCATTATCCAGGTCGAAGATTACTTTCATGATCTATAAGATTTTCTGCCTTGATAAAGTTAAAATTCCTGTCTTTCTATGCCCCTCCCCTTTACGCCACCTCCATACCAAGTGGGTGACAAGTGTGGGCCAATGCAAGTTCATGGAGCAGCCTGGCATAGAATTATCTTACATTCTGGGAGGCTGGAGACTTTTGGCATATCAGGCAGAACCTTGGGGGCGGGGATAATACCAAGCACTCAATGATTTGCCATCGCATAACAAACTCCCTCCAAAGTGACCACATTTTAGATTTTCAATAAGAACTTGAAGAAATATTGGAAGAACCAGAGAATGAGTCTGTGTTTCAAATATTTGACTAAATAGACATATAAGTAACACTCAACTGGATAGTTTGATTTATGTTTTAATAGAAATTTACCTAAAATTTCTATAGTTAACATTCCCTGAAATGTGTACAACAGCATATTATACTGAAGAGTATAAGGAACATGTGCATTAATGCAAAGATCACTAACCTCATACACTTCCTTTCGAGACCCTGCATGGAGCATAACCCATATACAATGTCCCTGGAGAGTTCCTGTAATGACCTTGGACAAATCAAGTTGAGAATATCCAGATTATAGAACCTTCTGGCTGGTGGAAATCATCAACCCTGTCAGATATTTGCATCAATTTCTTCTAAGGAGCAAAGTTTCATTTTTGCACAAGTTAAATGTCAAATCCTAAGTTGTCTTAATACCTAAATATAAGCAAAGGGAATGAAAAAGTTTAAAAACTTAATTTAAAAAAGATATAATATTTCTTAATATTCTACTCATTTCCCTGCTAAGTCCCTGGATAAACGAATCTGAAGCATACAGTGACATTTATATTTTGTAATTGACATTTTGAAGCTGTCTGCGTCGAAGAAAAAGGTTTCCGATTAAAATTATGCCATAACCCTCATTCTGGAGCCAATTAAAGAAATAAAATTGAATTTTGCTATGTAAATCAAAATAATTTATTTTACTGCCTATCAGGGTTTCGTGGAGCCACCAGGAACATTAACTAGACCTATTACTGTGAAGGCGCTCATTAATATTAAATATTATATCAAGTGAATTGAACATTTTGCTTGTCTTTCTTTGAGATGATTACAGTAGATTTATGATACATGCATTGTCTATTACTTGCAATGACAAATGAGAAAGATCAGACAAAACAGGTCAAGCATCAGGTCTCTGAAGGAGAACAGGCTTATGCATGTGACATTGAGAAGTCTGGAAGTAAGATATCCTTTAAGTAGGTCACTGTGTAATGATATTGTAAAAATATCATAGTCAAAATATCACAGATTATTGTAATTCACCACATAGTATGTAAAATCTTTTTTTTAATTCTAAGTGATGACTTTAGTCTCAGTAGAATTATGGAACGCATCTACAAACTTGCACTATGAGCTTTCTATTTTCTGTTTTATTCCTTGTGGTGCAAAGTGGTGGAAAGTTTTAATTGTCTTTCTTGAGTGAATGTCTTCATTGGTTGTAGAAGGTGCCTAAACTACTTCACTTATAAACATGCCTTTAAAACGTTCAAAGTGTGAGGTAGCACCTGGGCAAAAGAACCGACCAATGGGATTGTCCTGGATTTTAAAGAAAGCTATACATGACATGGGGGGAGGGGCTATTAAAAGAATAGACAACTTCTTTTTACCTACTCCGACACTTCTGTACACCAGTTGCACCGTACATCATTGCCGGGCATCTGTTCTTTTACAGATTCTGGCAATGCTACCCTGGTGCCTGAGGCATGCCTACTACACACCAAAACTAATGCTGTAGAAGGAACATGGCAATGGTCAGCGTGGCAAGCCTGGCAGCGATGTACCATGCCGTGGGTAAATGGGAGCATCAGAAAAGGTAAGTATAAGATATTTATTGTTATATTAGCCCCATAAAACAATATAAAACCTTTTTAAATCCAGGACAACCCCTTTAAAATGGTCAAACAAGACCTAATACTAAGCACATACAAAAACTCTGCACTTTAAAGGGATTGTACAAAATTTGACAAAGCTTTATTACCGGTCTAACTCTAGAGTTAGAATTTCATACATAACGGGGAACATTTAATATGTTTTGTCTGCCAGTTTTCTGCCAGACAAGGCCTGAAAAAAGTCTTTCTCTCAGTTTGTATTGGGTGTGATAGGGTGGGGAGAGGGCAGCCATGTTTTTCTAGTTATGTAGAATGTCTAGAATAAAATTGAGGCTGCTCTGGCTGGACTGTCTTTCACATCAATAAGTGCTCCTTACCCAAATCCTAACCCAATACCACACTAACAGGACTATCGCTTGAACAGCTCATAGATTAAGGGAAATGACTTCTCTATCATTCTTGTAACATACCTTATATACTCGAGTATAAGCCTAGTTTTTCAGCTCAAAATTTGTGCTCAAAAACCCTAACTCGGCTTATACTCGAGTCAACTAAAAACATAAAGACAAAACTCACCTTTCTGACGTCACCCATAGGTCCTCTTCTGTCTTGAGACAGTCTGAGACAGAAGAGGACCTATGGGGGACGTCGGAAAGATGAGTACAGTGTTATTTTTTTTCCTACTACAGGGGCTGGGCAGGCTGTATGCTACAGGGGTTGGGCAGGCTGTATGCTACAGGGGCTGGCAGACTATATACTGGGAGGCTGTAACCAATGCATTTCCCACCCTCGGCTTTTACTCGAGTCAATAGGTTTTCCCAGTTTTTGTGTTGAAATTAGGGGTCTCGGCTTATACTCGGGTCGGCTTATACTCGAGTATATACGGTAACTTTAATATTTTATTAAAGTCATCTTTTTGTGAACCTTCATATTTTTTAAGATCTTTGGATAAAAAGTAATTCTAAAATATGGTTTTATTACATTAATTTCTTCCTTAATGTTACCTTATATTAAAATCGACATAGTTTCCCTTCCAGACTTTTATTAGATAATTTCTATAGTGTAATTATAGAAATATATAATTTAAATAGAAGAAGCTGTAATTAGTTTATTTGTAGTGACCTGAATGTTTGACCCACTCATCTTATATTGATGACCTTTCCTATGAAATCATCAATATAGTTATACTTATTTAATGGCCATGTGTTATTGCAGAGAGAACCGTTGGCCCTGATGGAATCTCTTCAGGGCTTCTAAGAACATACTCTCATGAGCTAAGCCAGGTGCATGCAGTCCTTTTCAACCATAGCCTCAACTGTGGAAAAGTCCCGGAAATATTCGCAGACATCCTGTGTGTGACAACTGTAGAAGTCAACAAAACCAACCAAATGTAGTGACTTCAGGCAAATTGCCCTCACCTCTCAAATTATGAAGGTTTTTGTAAAAAGCATAATGTCTTATCTGAGGGGAATGGTAGAGGGGAAAGTCTACGCACTGCAATTTGCCTACAATGAAAAAATGGGAGTTGAGGATGCAGAAAGTTTATTCCAATCTGGCACACATGGGCTCCACTGTGAGGATATCTTACATTGATTTCTCAAGTGCGTTTAATATCATCAATGCCATCAAGGAGAAAAAAATTATGAACCTTGACTTGGATCCAACAGTAATCAACTGGATCCTGAACTACATAAAGAACAGGGCACAATTTATACAAATGGGCAAAGTATGCTCAGAGTAATTAGCAACCATGGAGCACCACAAGGCACAGTCTGGTCCCCATTTCTTTACACCCTTTATACCTCAGGCCTTAAACACGACTCAGAACAATGTAATCTACAATAATTCTCTGACAACACAATTATTGTTAGTTGTATTAGGGACAGGGAGGACTCTATCAGAAGGTCATTAACAAATTCATCGAGTGGAGTGAGAACAATAAACTCATCTAGATGTGAACAAAACCAAGGAGCTGGACCTAAGGAAAAATAAAATCATCTCCAGAACTATTAAGATCAAGGACCAGGTAATAGAACAGGTTCACATTTAAAAATGTCTTGGTGTAGTCATCAACAATAAACTTGAATGGTTGACCAATAGCCACAAAGTAAGTAAAATATCTGTAATAGGATCCTAAAATGTTCTATGAATCCACTATTGCAAACATCATCTTCTTTGCTGTTACGTGCTGGGGACGTGTTATCAATGGAAGGGACAAACATAAGGTGAAACAAATCATTAAAAGAGTACAAAGCACAACTGAGGTACCTCTGAATTTATTCGATCATTTATGGAAGAAAAGATTCTTCCACAAATTCAGTGAAATCACAATGTGCAAACAGCATTCCATATTCCCTACATTACAACTGCAACAGAACACCATCAGCGATTGCAACCTCCAGATATCCTGCCAAAGTGTGAGATTCCACAACTCCTCATTCCCAAATCTATCAAACTTTTTTAACGGTAACCTGGGTACCAGGAGTACTAGAGAATAACCACCCCCCTTTAATGTGCAATGTGTGCGTTTTTGTCTCTTTTTCTCATTTTCAGAGCCTTCTCTCTTTTTTGACTTTAGAGTTTTTATTAATTTGTATGTAATTATCTTCTTTGGTTTGTTCTTAGTATTTCCAAATGTGGATTGTAAGTTACAACCAGCGGTACATAATTGTAGTTCCCTTTTTCTTTGTACTGGATAAGATGGCTCTTCATGTTGGAGAAATGGGACAAAAACTTAAAGCCTGGTTAAGGTCTCATCACCACACAATAAAAGAGGAGCCGAAACATCTACCTGTGGCAAAACACTTTTGCAGTCCTGGCCATAATACCCTGTATATGAAGGTTCGAATATTAAAGCATAATTTCTAGTCACAAAATGAGAGACACATTTGGGAATACAAGACTCAATCTATCAAAGGTATTCATGGCTCACTACAACCTCTAACAGATGTTATCTTGAAATAATGGTCATCAGAGACTCCAGAGTTTTTAACTTAAAGACAATAAACCATCACACTGCCCTGGTCATCTAATTAAGGACCTGTTGTCTCAACGTTGTTATTGTTGTTGTCCTTTTGTTTACATTTTGTTTGCATGTCTTCTCTGTCCATGGTGTATAAGATTTGTGTCACAGCAGAAATACTGTCATACTATGCCTAATGAAGGGATCATAGCCATCCCGAATGCATGCTTGTAACATCTTATATTTCAGTTAGCCATTAAAAAAAGGTATCAGAATTTCAAGAAGGTGACTCTATTTGACCTAACATAACCAACAGGAATTTCTTCAACTGGCTAACAGGGTAGAAAATATTTTTTCTTATGTAATTATCTGTAACATCATGTCTGAACACTGTATACAAACGGGATCTATATGGTTGTATTGTATCGTATCACAGGTAGATCTGCATAATCTAAAACCATGGAGTGAATACTTGTTGCGGTATTAGAATACTGTGCAGAACACCATTTTGGTTTGGACTTCAGCCGTTCCTTGTGACCTTTTGCTGATGAGAGCAAAGACTACGGGAATTAAAATGATACACATGATTTATACACCTTGCCCTAACTGAAGTGAAATAATTCACTGTTTAAACCCAACCTAATGTACAACCATGAAAAATACAGCACATCTTCCAACATCACTCCCTGTGTAAACACAGTATGACAATAATGCAGTTATAAAGCAGTAAATTGTTAAACATGGCTTACATTTCAGGTCAGCTCAGTTTGGTTTTGGATAATAATCCATAGTCATTTATTCTCTTCAAGTCATAAAGGACTTTAATTCACTGTTAAGAAGTAAAACATAACAGAACCATAAATTCCTTAAAGACTAAACAAATCCTGGATTGCAAAATAAGGGAAAGGAACAAGCTCAGGCATAGTGGATTTATAGAAAAGTAACTACAACTGACAAGAATCCCCTAACTTCTGAGGTAAGTATAAGGGTTTCAAAATACTCATTTTATCTTAGGGCTCATTCATACCGGTATTTTTATACTCTCAGCTTATACACTAGGGAAACAGAGGAAAGCATCCTTTGTACAGTATGTATTGGAAACTGGGGGAAAAAGGAGGGTAAACAGCAAACCACATCTTGGCATCCTGCTCCCTCCTGCTAAAGGTTGTATATTTCCATTACATAGCCTGTGGTGGATGGATGCAAAAGTATTACATCCATCCCTGAACTCCCCGTAACAGTAAGGACAGTTACATCACTGAGAAAACCCTGCTGCCATTGTTCACTCCTCCTCCTGCTTTCAGTGGTGATGGGGGCAGCAGCGGAGAAAGAGAACAGAATATCTCACAGTGGGATACAGTGGTATACTTCTCAGCCTTCTATTGTAAGGATATGTCAGGAATCCTCCCAATGTTTCCTTAAAATGGAGAGAAAATATTCCCCAGAGAGCCAAATTTCATGGTTTTAATACCTGAAATCTGGCATAAAAGTCCTGAAATGGGCTA
The DNA here is from genome assembly GCA_019512145.1 of Engystomops pustulosus. Lineage (NCBI taxonomy): Eukaryota > Metazoa > Chordata > Amphibia > Anura > Leptodactylidae > Engystomops > Engystomops pustulosus. The sequence continues at coordinate 266,021,002 of CM033641.1, read as the reverse complement.
TTTCCCTACTTACGCCCAATGTGGGGCACGCCAGGTGGTTGAGTGTACAGGGATAGGCCACTCCTGCCCTTTGTCTTTCCGCTAGCTATAGCGCATGCCACAGTGCAAGGACCTGGCGTAGAACTGAAGCCCAACAGCACAATGCTGCTGTCTGCTGGAATTTATCAGGAGGCCGAACCCTCCTGACAAATCTGGGCGGGGATAACATGATACATTGGTGCATTTGAAGATAAGTCTCTCCAATAGTACTATAGTAGATAATGCTTAAAAGGCAGGTTCATAAAGTCTGAACCTAAAATCTATCCAGAGAATTTGTATGTTTCCTTTCCAGAATCCCAGGGGAGCACACATGGCCTTTAAGTCATGTCTTTAAAGGCAAATTAATCTTATGTATATTATCTGTCATTACCGTCAGTCACTACTATCTGCACAGTATGTTATGTGCATCTTGCAATGGTGACAACCTTCAATGAGTTCTTGCAACTGGTTATATATTTATTACATCAAGTTGTTGAGAATCAAAATTAATTAAAATTGTATGTAACAAAGATACAGAGTAGAATTTTCTCCATGATTCAGTCTTCTTAGGACATTCCCTCTGAAGAACAATTATGCATACAGCCCCATGTCGCCAGTGTAGGGTAAAATCCTGGCCTCCGAGAGTCACTGACCTGGAATGTGACCTGTAGTCAATAATAATGTCAATACTTTGTGTCATTCAAAGCTGAAAACATATAAACTAGAGTAGTCAGCAATGCCAAACCTTTCATCATTGCAGCATAATTATATTAGTGTACTAGGTAAAGTCAATTAGAAACAATTTGGGTCCTTTGGCGTATCCTACAATCAACAATAGCCTTCATCTTGTACCAACACAGTGTCATAGCAGCATCACCACTATCAAAGGAATTAAATTATGGACATGCTCATATGATGAGAAAATTACATTAACAAAGAGTACAATGGACGTTCTTGTCTGTCAAGTGGATCATTGATTATATGGTGGGAACATTGTAGAAAGACACAGGACCCCTGCATCAACAGCTCTATTCTATTGCGTCTGTATTTGCCGTGTTACCCGTGCTTTCATACACAGATTTAAAAAAGTTGTTATTGAAGTATTGAATATCACGTTCGTACTTCTTTCTCTTGAAAATGACCCTGAAAAAAAAAATGGAGACTTAGTATTAGCTGGGTAGTGGAAATGCACCCTCTTGAAATATTAACTTTGACTAAGCACTTATCAATCATGAGAAACTCAACATTTGAAATAAATTACAGTCCGAAAAAAAGCTAAATTGCTCTTCATTTTTTAGATGTAATTATTACTGTCAGTGATCTCATCATTCCAAATGTGTGTAATTTCACATTTCCAAGTACTTCATGTCAAATGGCATATGAAAAACCTATGTGCAATGTAATGTAATAAATGAGATTAATTATAGGAGAATCCTCCAGTGGTAAAATTATGCATTCTGTATTTGGTATTACAAAGACCGATAGATAGTAATGAAATGTTTTTAGGTTGGAGAAGTCATGGAATAATTTGTTGCTACAAAGTATATTTTTACGGCATGCTTCACTAAAGCCTCAAGGTGCCTTATAGTATAAAGCTGACAAATAACCCTTCGCTATCCACACCAATCACAATAAATACACCTTCTCATACTCACTAATATAAATCAATGCTTTGGTTTGCCTCCAAAGACATTAGAGTGACTCTTCAGGCTGCTGTAATTTCCAGGCTGCCATATTTTTGGAGAATGTAGTGAGGGCGGCTGTGTCGAAGCCAAGAATAATGTATGTTGAGTATAAGGGAAAACCTCCTCACATTGATTTGCATGGACACGGAATATATTTTCCATGGCATGGCTTCAACTGAAAATATTTTTCCTTACGACACAAAAATTTCCAATAGGCTTTCTTCTTAAACATTGGCCATACATATTAGATTACATTAACCAAGTTTACGGATTTGGATGACCAACTTATAGAAGCTTTTCTGACTCCTCCTTAACAAAGGACTAGTTTGTAGGTTTTTGACATGTCCAATCCTTTAGTACTGAGGGCAGGGATGGATTAAGACTGCCACGGGCCCTGGCTGTATGAATATTATAGCCACTACAATTCATAATTCTACATATTGTACAAGAATACAGTTTCTCTGGGAATGGAGGATGTGTCCCTTCTGCCCCAATCTGTGGTTTCAAGACCTTTAGAGGACCTTCAAAGATCTTGAAATGGCTCTAGAGTACATGTGTAGTGAGATCTGTAACATATGTATGAGTATTTCATGGGTGTACGTCCTTCTGAGTTTAAAATGTGGTGGGTGGTTTGTGTGGCCATGGGCCCCCTAGGAGGCTTGCATCCTAGGCTACCGCCTAAACCACCTATACTATAATCCACTATGGCTCAGGTTGACAGATATTTGATATGTATAACCCCTCCTACGTTCAATGATAAACAATATAAGTCATGTGTCAAAGCAACTGGTCCCAATATAGCCTCCTACCTGTCACATTTTTATCATGCTGATGTGGCACTCCTCCCTCTGAGCCACCCCACAAAGATCAGAGATCTATGCACACCTCCTAGACGTCTCAGGGTGTCTAGCCAGCTTACACCCTTTGTGATAAAATAAATGCTCTAGTGGACACACATTGATAAAAACACTTTATGCTTTAAGAAATTAAGATGTGCACCATGGTTACAGCAAGGTAGAGCTATAAAAATCACTCCTTGCCAGCCTGAGCATATTGTCCAGGAAAGTGTGAAAGATGAAGTATGAGCAAATATGACCTTACTCCACCCTCTAGAAAGTCATGGTACTTCTGCACCTCAGGCTTTTCACACACTTCTCTATAGAAACATCCATTAATCTATAATTTACACTACATGGATTGTTTCTTTTCTTTTTGTCACTGCACTATAAACAAAAACTGACCTCATTATGGCAATTTACAATATACATTTGGACTCACCTTAAAGCCTTCATGGAATTCAATTAGAAGTTGTTGGGAAAGTGGTGACCACAGGGTCAAGAAAAAATAAAATCTATTTTCACTTGTAGACAGTTGTGGTGGTGGATAATTCATGCTTGTTATCAGTTGTATCTAGTTGTCAGAGTGTATCTATAGCCTAAGGCTGGACTATAAAGCAGACATTCAAGTGGAAATGTTGAAGGAACTTGTTACCTACAGTGATGTCATTTTGATACCTGACCTATAAATCACAATGACGTGAGGCCACGGTCTCCTGATCATTTTTTTTTTTTGCTTCTTGTAACAACAAAGATGGACTTTATTCAGTCATCATCTTGCTCACAGTTATTATCTTGGATTACATTAACTTGGTTTAACATTGGGAGACCTTGGGGGTCATTTATCTTATCTCTGTTTGTTTTGGCTAGTTTTTGATCATCTTTCTCCAACTGCTTCTTTGGTAATTTATCAATCTCACTTTTTCAGATCTCTTTTTGGGACATTTGTTACAAATGTCGCCAGTCACTTGTTTCTATTTTCTACGTTTTCCTTAAGTATGGTTTTGTCTGGAGTATTTTGCGCAAATATTTGTCGACATTTAGCACATCTGGAATAGAAGATAAATGTGTCTTACTGATGAAAAACAAATGTCTGTCGTACATTTCAAGATGTCCCCAAAAAGGCACAAAAATTCCAATGTGCCAAAAAATGTCTCAAAAAAAGCGCCAAAGAAAAAACAGGAAGAAAAATGACCCCCTATGTGTTCTAAAGGGCATTTAGAAATCCCAATTATTTGAGCCTTTTTGTCACTACTGGGGGCAAACCAAGTGTATTGGAACCCGATCTATGATTCTGGTCAGTTGATAAAACAGATATATTGGGAAAAACTAAACTGGTTCGTGAACACCAATCTGTCGTAACTTAAACTTTTTAGATCAATTTGCTTAACTCTGCTCATGTTGTAAGTCTGTTACTGTTTGTACTGTATCTACTAAATCAATCTCACTAAAGACAATACACATATCTGTACTACGTGCAAACCTACATCTATCCAGCCCCTCCACAATGGGTAAGTACTGCCATTAGGATAACTATTAGGTAAGTATCTTTTTAGATACTACTTAATTTGCTTATGTAGTAGCTTAGTAGCAGGACTGTGCTTCTTTTCAATTATATAATATAAATTATGTAAAACTTCAGTGACGCTTGAAGAGAAAATGTGATCTTGCTTACGAGCAAATCTTGTAAACGCTGCTCTGTCAGCTGTGCTACATTTTTCCCACGTTAACGTCTTCGGGAAGCCTTTTGTTGTTTTTCCTTTAAGCCAATCCTTTAAAACATCACAAGCAGCCATTCCTCATTATGTTTAGTAGTGACATTTTTCATATATCTCCACATCATAAGGTATGTTAACCCCTTAGAGACATCTGCATTTTTTCAGAAAGTTACCGTTCCTTAAAGAACCCTATAAAGTTACCACTTAAAATTCCTGTAACTCGGCTATTTATTATGTTTGCACCGTAGACTCTTTCTTCTTCTTGCTCTGCTTTCTGTTAAGATCCTGTTTTAATATTCCGCTCAGCTCTAAGACAATAGATGAATTTGCTCAGCAGTTTGGCTGCTTCTGAAATGATGATGGACACCAAATTATGCCAGAACTAAGAGAAGATGAAATGACACGTTCCCTCTCAAAGAGGCCTTGTGAAGCTTTTATTTTTCTTTCCTGCCCTTGAATTTCCATTATATGACTCAGATCTCAGACGACATTAGTTGAATTAATCCGTCTTGCAAACATATAAATTCATAAAGCGCGGACATGCTGCTCATCCTCAAAGAAGCTCGAGCAGCAGGAATGTATATCCTTATGCAACATTCCTTACACTTTTTACTGCGTAAATGGGCTGCCACAGAAGCTAATTACAGATAGCCGTGGGGTTATGTTTATAGAAGCTATATTATAAAACCTATATATTGTAGGTTCCATGCTGTAAGGTCAAGGACTTTTATGAAGTAGTATCACATACAATGCTCACCTATATTTCCACTTAACAAACTCCAGCGCATAAAAGTTATTGGACAATAAACCTTGTGAAAACAATTGCTTAAAGTTCACAGTATATAGTAATCCGCCACCTAACTTCCTGCATTCCATCTCTCAGCCGCACTACATAAAGCATGTACGGATTTCCACCGTTCTGACAAAAGAAGGCAATTAACACTTCTTTCTTCTACCCGGCAATTACATCAGCATTTGAAAGAAAAATATAAATCACTCCCGTGTTTCTGCATTAAAGCCACGGGAAGCCTATAGAACAGGAACTTTCCTAAAACTTGAATTCATTTCTCAGATATTATTTATATGTCTTGTCATCTGACGAGTCGAGATTTCTTATTGTACAACCATACCTAAAAACATTCTGCTTAATTAGTCATTCATTTTTATATAAAAATGTTCCCAGACCTTTTTTTTTTTAGCTTTTAATCCAGAATATAATTGGTTTGACGAAATAAATGTTGTATTCCCTCTAGTTTTTATGGCCCTGTAAATGTGCAACTCTTAGCCTCTTGTTGTATCAGCATGGGGTGGTAAAATTCTGTGTTCCCAGACTTTTAAACTATTGCGGACATTGTTTCATTTCTCGTTAAGAAAGACTGTAAAAAATTTTTTTTTTTAACCTACTGTGGTCTAAAATTTTTAGGCAATTTTATGTCTAATGCATATTAATAACTTGTGTTGTTTGCAGGTTTAACTTTGGCAAACAAGAGCACATGATTTCTTACAGATAAAGGCCTCTTGCAGAACGAATGTTAGGCACAAACACGGGACATTGGGTTTCTTTTTAGTGGCTCGGTAAATAATTCCTACAGAAAAGAACAGTGTTTGACCACAAATGTGGACTGTATGCATTGAGAAGACAGGGAGAGATTGTGTAGCTTTAAAAAGTGCTTGGCCTTCACCTTGAGTTGGGGAGACTTGATGCCTGTGGCATGTAATGCGTCCCTTATGTTCCTGTCATGAGGAACCAGCAAACTGGAGAGACTTAGGAAATGCTGGAATATCAGCGAAGCAGAAAACATTAACCCTTTTCCTATATAAAGCAAAGCAGATAAATGGCTGCAGCCACACACCCCCACTGGCACTGTCGCAGCTATTTTAGGCGTCAACAGGTACGACAACCATCCCCCAAAGAGGTGCCAGTCCGCGCATGCTTGGCAGTATTCTAAATGCTGCTGGTGACATCGCCAGCGGAATTTAAACAGTTAACATTGCCAGCATTGATCAAGGCTATTACTGGTTGAGGGTCCATGGACACCCGAACAGGATTTTAACATTTTATCAGGTCTACTCATCAATAACCTTGCATCCAAATTGACAATAAAACTGTAACTCTACATCACTGCAGATTTTACTGTCCCAAAAATATAAAATATGCCCAATTTATAGTTCATATTTGACAGACCGAAAATGGTTGTTCAAAAAGCTGCCAGGTATGTGACCACTCATACACCTAATTAAGGATGGTTGGCATCTTGGATGACTATCTTTAATTAACTCAATGTTAATATACCAGAATATAGCAGATGTAATAGCTGTGGGCCAGATTTGTCATACAATGGATCTTACCTGGGACCTGTCAACTGTTAGTCAAGGTTTCCATTATAGTTATATGACTGATTTTTTTAGGGAAAAGTGATGCTTTTACACTAGCATTTAATGGAAATCTATCAAAATCCAGCGTGGATAAACCAGGAGCACTTAATAAGAGATCCAGGCACAGTGACTGTGGTAATCTTCTTAAAAATTATAAAAAAAATTCTTTATTTAAATAGCGCCTACATATTATGCAGTGCTGCACAGAGCTTGCCTAATCAATCCCTGTCTCCACGTGGTTCACATTCTAATCAACCTACCAGTATGTTTTGGAGTGTGGGAGAAAACCTGAGGACCCAGAGGAAACCCACGCAAACACGGAGAGAACATACAAACTCTTTGCAGATGTTGACCATTTGTTATCCATGGCCTCATTGTAAAATCAACTTTGCAATTATGCTAATGAACAAGAAGGGCTCTGAGGGTGTTACAAGAGCTCGTTTATGCTGCAGATACACATGCAGTTACACTGTGCAATGAGCAATTCTCTTCTATAGCTGTGTACTGAAACTTTCTCTGCTGCAGTGAGATAACATCAGGCAGAAGGAGGGGGAAGTGCTGGGGGAGTAGAGGTGAGGGTGAGACAGTATAAAAGCCTGTTAAGAAGCTCATTAGCATATTATTAAAAGTTGCTTTTAGAAGGAAGAAGGCCATGGATAACAAATATAAGTAGCTTATCACAGTAACGGTGCTGGATCTATAAGTAAGTTTCCCTGGTTTATCATGATGGATTTTAATGGTAGATTTTCTTAAAGGACATCCGCAATCAGGTCTCTGTCACTGTTTCTGTCACCACTACCTGTTAGAGCAGCTCACAAGGATCCATCCCAGTCTTTATCTAGTCAATTCATACATTTTTTGGGTGTAGAGCTGCACTCTTAACTTTAACCCTCTCGGAGCTAAAACAACGGTCCAGGACTGATCCAGAAGTGGGCTACTCTTATCTGGAGAATCTGTGGATTTGTGCTGTGAGCAGAACGGAGGACAAACGAGAACAATTATTGTGAACGTTTGGAATGAAAACCTCTGTGAACGTTTGGAGCTCCGGTCAGATAAGAAATCTATATATTTTTATTTCTATCTCTTTAAATTCATACATTAATCATTGTAAAATCATCTTTTCTTTACTATGTAAATGAGGCTGGTCACATGGAGAGAGAAAGGGATGTCACCCCTGTTACTCCTCCCCTCTTCCCCCCTGGTCATGTCTGTGTGTAATGTATAGTAAAGCATTGCTAGTGTCTGTGCTTTACCTGCTGACATGCTCTCTCCTCCCATACACATGAGTGAGACACAGAAATCAGTTACAAATGAATCGGACATGTACTGCTATAACATGGCTGCCTGGAGCTGTTGTATCTCTCCAAAACACACACAGGCTGCAGGGGGCGCCAGCACCAGGAAGCACATGGAGGAGCCATTACACCATTATACGTCACATCATTATACAGGCTGTCAGTCATGTGTATAGGAGTATCTCATACACACAGGCTGCAGGGGACACCAGCACCAGGAAGCACATGGAGGAGCCAATATACCATTATACCTCACACCATTATCCAGGCTGTCAGTCAAGCACTGGGGTTGTGGCTGTGTCTCCCAATCATGAATAAGCTGGACAGCTTGAATATGATAATGACTCGTTGGACATTTCACAGGTCATTTGGATTCAGCTTTAGTACCTGATTACTTAAGTTTACAGGCATGTAGAGGGACAATGAAGGGATAGAGGCAATGCAATCTAATGGCAGTTTTTGAAAATATATTTAGTTTTGGGGATTAATTTGCCGGATGGCTTTTCTTTAAAGATCTTTTTGACTGAAATGCCCAATGTACTTGTGTCAGGTCTGTGTATGTGACAATAAACTATCCAGCCAGGGTGAACAACTGGCTAAAGGCCTCATTTGTATCTCTATTAGCAAAAGCTTCACTTAACTCCCTCTCATCATATTCTCCTCCATTTATCGATTGCTGAAAAAAATATTGTAAACATGACAGGAAACAAGAATACTAAAGGTTCGGTGCAGCTCTTTTTGCCTCCTGAAAAACAAGCAATGCCAGGTCTTGATTTATAAAAACAATATGTAGATATTGCATGGTGTATAACGCTCTGAAGTACAATCTTCCAGGGATCTGGATATTTCCCAGGCATCGCTCCAAGGTTGTTTAGGTAGAACCTATTAGGATGCAGGTAAAGGAATCCCAGACCTGAATAGAATTCTCTTCTAAATAATTCATGTGGTCCTACCAAGGCTTTCTATGCAAACAACTGCCATTATCATCATTTTCCTGAGTCACTCAGCTTGAGATGGCAGATATTTTACATTTCTGTTGATAGAGAGACTCTCTTAATGACATTAATATAGAGGTGTCATGTGAGCCCATGGTCGCGCCGGCAATGTTTGTAATGCAGAGAAATGACAGCGCTATGATTATTTAAATATATTGTGACAGAAAGAAATAGAAAATTGTCTTCAAACGACTGGTACAAAACCTGACAGCCGCTCCATAAACACACAATATGACAGCTGTAAAGAACGAGACTGGGCTTTACCAGCCCATTTCCCTTTATGTTTTATTTCACTCTTACAATTTTTCACATTTATTTGCAGTGACATTGAGAATATAATTAATGCTGAAGTAGATTTACTGTTGTAGTATCTGTAACATTAATTTGTGTCATAAATGCTTTAATCAGCAACAGATTATTTAGCATTTGCATATGTGTGCGTGTGCGGCTTGTAGACTACTGAAGGTCGATCTGTATCTTCTTGTACCCAAGACTGATTGGGGGCAAACATTTATCCACATGTTCAATTGAGCTGAGTATTAAATACAAGTGTGTGATTGGTTTGACTGATTATGTATAGGTTGTTAAGAAGGGGGTGGGGAGAAAAAGAAAATTCGATACCAGACTCCTGCTGGACAATATCTTCTGAAAACAAAGGATCATGATGTTGAAATTTGAACATCTCTATTCCTTTTTTTCCCGACCATCATCAAAATTTCTTCCCCCTCAATTTCAACAAGTGTTAACCTCTTACCAACTTGTGACATATCTGTATTTCATAGGTCGACTCCCACTATATGGAGACGGCTCACAGGCTGAGCCCTTTCCATACAACGTGGGCGTTTGCTGCATAATGCAGCAAACATCCACCGGTGACACCCGCGGTCGTTGTTGGCACCAATCATGGGCATTAACCCTGAAATGTGTGGGAGTGCCACACAGTATTGGATTTAATCACCACCCCCTGTGAAGTCATCAGGGGGCAGCGATCGGTTTCTTCATACAAAAACCAGAGGCGATTTGGACATTGTAATGGATGACGTGTAAAATCCTCATATACTGCCATACTGTAGTATATGGTAATATGTGGTAGGATCAATCAGACAACCTCGGGTTAAAGTACCCTAGGGGGTCTGAAAAATAGTAAAAAACTAATGTAAAAAGAATTAAATTAAAAAAAAACTAAAAATTCAAATCACCCCCTTTTTCCTCAAACTGATAAACAGTTTAAATAAACTGATAAAACATTTAAATAAACAGTAAATATGATAAATATGTTAGGTATTGCCACATCCCAAAATGTCTGATCTATCAAAATATAATAACATTTTTTTCCCGGCTTTTAAACCTGTATCGGAAAATTTCGGGAAAAGTTAAATTTGCTACTTTTTGCCATTTAGAAAAACATTCAAAAATTCAATAAAGCGTGATCAAAACGCTTTATTGAAACGATCAAAACGATAGCAATGAAAATTTTTGTACAGGAAGTTTTACTCTTTCTAAATGTATAAAAACATTATAAAACCTATAAAAATTTTGTATCCCCGTGATCACACTGACCCAAAGAATGAGGGAGATATGTTATTTGTGGTGCACAATGAAAGCCATAAAATTCAAGCACACAAGAAAATGCATTTTTTCACCAATTTCACTGCATCTGTAGTTGTTTTCCCGCTTCCCAGTGCACGGCATGGAATATTAATATGTAATATTAAATGCCATCACTATGAAGTGCAATTTGTTATGCAGAAAACAACCCCTTCCACAGCTCTGTACAAGATGGGGAGTAAAAAAATGCAAAAACAGAACATCATAGGAAAAACTATGATATTCTTAGCACTTGATGATGTTAAGGGAAAGGGGATTTCTCGTTCCTACACTCCAGAATTTAGGCTTTACAAAGCACAAAATAGGGAATTTGCAACTTTTACTGCTCAATTGCACAACAATGTGAGGCATTTTGCATGTTTCCTCAAATCTAATTCGCATCTAGAAGTCAAATAAGTTTTCAACAAAACAACCATACTTAAAAAAGTCACACGATTAATTTCCTGTAATGAAATTAACGTTGACTTTTAATTTTGACTATTAAAAAAGGACAGAAAAAAACCCAAATATTTCAATAGGCTCTCAATACAGCCTCTACCACAGATCCTCTACTGTCCACTAAAATAACCATTCAAATCTTAAGAAAAACATTAATAACAATTGAAATACTTCAACTCTACACATGCTAAGAGTTGTTTCATACCTAGTTTAATCAGCAAAACTAGTACTAATAAGACACATGTAGAAGTAACTTCCAGTCACTCACAAGTGATTTACAGAGCTGCATTAAGACTTTTCCCGGTCATAACTTATGGCTGCAGAATATGCTGTCCATATTTTTCTACCTTCTTACAAAATACAGTGGGAGAAATAAGTATTTGATCCCACCTACAAAGAATGGAGAGAGGTGTCATTTTTACTTTTCGTACACTCCAATGAACAATAATAATAAAAATAATTCCTTTATTTATATAGCGCACAGTTTACACAGTGCTGCACAGAGATTGTCAAATTTGTCCCTGTCCCCATGGGGCTCAGCTTCGGCGGCTGTGTGCACGGATCCCCGACTCCTAGGGCGCACACCGACTCGTGAAGCGCACCGCTGATTGGTGCTGGCCATTCCAGGACATGGAACATCGTGCTCTATGCCATTGAAAAGCTTGTAATATTGCCCAGTGCCTGTTTGTTGATTTCCTGCGGTGACCCTGGTTCCGTGTTCAACTTTGATTCTGAATGCCTACTTTGAGCTGTTGCTACGTCCCCGACTCTGATCCTGTGCTGCCCGTCCTGAACTCTTGCCCACGATTCTGCCTAGCGTCTGTGCACCTGGCCTTGGCTGTCACCGCAAAGTCGCACCTGTGGAACGACCGGTGGTACCACACCACAGTCCCTCTGCGGCAGGATCTGGTGAAAAACGGGTGCCGCTTAGATTCCGATCCCAGGTGTCGGCTTATGTCATCGTCCGCAATGGACCAGTGGGTCCACTCCCCTGACAGAGTACAACTCTACCATTTTGTACTTTCTTAAGCATTTTCTTCATACTGTGCTAGAAGCAAATTTATTTTAAGCCTTATTTGTGTTGTGGAAATTTACAAACAGAATAGTAAAAATAGATGCTATTCCGGCTGTTGAACTTGCTGAATGATTCACTTTATGTGTGACCAAATTAACGGTAAGGAAGTTTGAGTTTGTTTGTTCTACCCAAACACCGCTTACTGCAGAACCTTGTTGTACTAAAGATTAATTACTGCCAGTGATATATTGCAAGAGACAAGGAAATTCACTGAGCAAGTTATTAAGTGTGAAGGTTGCGGATGTGTAAAGGACATCTACCATCAGTTTACTGAGTAGTTTCTGAGGAACTATGCTCCTTAGGACTTCTTTTATTGTATTTCTATCGGCCGCAATTGCACAACTACTTATGATAAAAAAAAGTCCTGAGGTGCATAGTTCCTCAGAAACTTCTTAGTAGGACATGTCTATCAGTAAACTAATGGTAAATGTCCTTTAACTACTTAATACTCCATGCTGTACTTGTACGCCATTTAGCTGTTAAGGATGTATGAAGAAGGCTCACAGGGTAAGTCCTTGTCATGCAGACAAGGGGTGTGCTGCATATTGCACTAAACACCCACCGCTAACAGCCGTGATCAAAAGGTTGTACCATCCACAAAATGGTAGCATTGAAAATGTCAGCTTATCCCTCAAAAATGACGTTTTACACAGTTCCATACACTAAAGTATGAAAAAGTTGTAAGTGTCAGATGGCGAAACCAACATTTTTGTGATGGAGCTGCACTATTCTTTATGCAACACAAATTATTGCACTGAATGGGGCGTTCCAGTGCTCAGTTGGACCGTACACCAGATTTAACATGCAAAGCCTGGAAGAATTCTGTTGCACACCCAATGTTAAAGGTGCATCAAAAAAAGGTGTACTTTGCCGGGGCAGTGTAGAGGGTGCCAGATTAATGCAGAAAACTGGCTGCACCAGAAAAAAACTGGTGCTCCGGTCTCCATGAATCGGGCTCACACTGCACCATCGTGGTAGTGCAGTTTGCCTTACTTTATTAAATGTAGGCCAAAGGGGGAGATTCATTATGGCTTCTTTGCCAATATCCTGGCAAAGAAACCATATGAATCTCCCTTTCCCCAGCCAGTTTTGTAGTTTTTGCACCCTGTGTGTGTCGGGTGGAGGGCAGGCAGGGTCGGGGTGAGCAGAAGACAGGGCAGGTGTTCATGCCCGAAAACCGTCAGAGACTATAGTAGAAAAATTGCACCAGTTCCAGTCTGGTCTAAAGTTCCGAACGTGGGTGGCGGACTGCCGGCAAAAGGAGTTTGTTACACAGAAAATACGCCCACGGCCTGCTCTTTACATTGATAAAGAGAAGTTGTTGGATTGTGGTTTACAAAGCAAAGCAGTATTCAGTGCATACAATTACCTGGAATACAATTCACCTGGGCACTACATGCACCTTATATACAAAAGCCTTTTAATATATAGGGCGCCTCGTGTGCCGGCCGGGGGGGGGGTTATCATGACTGGCACATGAGGTGCCATTCTGGTCACATACCTGTAGTCTTTTAAACTGTTCTGTAAAAAAGTATTTGGGACAAAACATCCAAGGCCCACCTTTTTGCCATTATTGACAATCATGACATACTATACTAAATGTAGTGTGAATTTATGGATTTGACCACTTTTGATTCACTTTCATAGTAGTGAATAAAGAGCTATGCCTGCGTGTTCTCTAACTGTATATAGCAACAAAAGGAACTAATTGGGTGGGATGGGGCTTTAGTGGATCCCATTATGGATATAGGTATGTGCTCTGGAGGACTGTGTATAGTCCATAAATGTGGCAGAAGGGAATACCTTTTTATTTCCTGGGTGATTTGACCATGGGGTACAGATTCTTCAGGAGTGAGAGACTAACAAAAACCTATGAAGACTGAATGTTAATTTAGCACATAGACATTTACATATATCCTTGTTTTGTTTCCTTTGTTTGGCTACTGCCTTGTCCATTTTCCCACCATGTTATTGAAGGAAATTTACTTGAATTTCCTGCCTTGAGTGGATGACATCATTTCTTAAGAAAACTACAACTGTTTTCCATGAATAAATGAATAGTAAAAAACAAAACAAAATACAGCCATGCACAACAACAAACATTTCATAATGATGTTGTACAACTCTACAATAGTGGCATGTGTGTGCCTATACATGTGCTGAATAAAATACACAATACACAACTTTCTATGTAGTCAGTGTTTACCATGTATTTAGGAATCTATTCACTCTTAGACCAAGAAATTTCCATATTATACCATTCCTAAATGCTATAATAATAAAGCTATAATATTAAAATAATTGACCTGATAATCTTGAATTGTGAAGTAAACTGTGTTACTTAGCTTTAGGATAGGATGGCTAAAAGGGATATTCTAATCTTAGATATTCCTGGCACATTTACAAAATTTTCCAGGAATGTCTGATATTTACTACCTCTAGGACCCACATCTTTTAGTCTCCAAACCCTGTCATGCCTGGAGGCTGCTGTGAATAGCACCAACTTTCTCTAAGGTCTGCTTCTAGGAGAAGATGACTACATTGTACATAATTGCCCATATTCGTCAAAAGCAGTGGATGCACTTTGTACAGTTTGCCTCAGTAATGTGCAATATGCGCCAGATTATTGAATACTGGCGCACGGTCTTCATTAATCTGGCGCCCTCTGCATTTCTTGGGAAGTCCGCAGCAATAAACTTGGCGCTCAGTTCTCTTTAGGAGTTTTGTGACACGGTGGACAAAGTGCGGGCGCAACACAATACTGACGCTAACACTTTGTGAATACACGTGCAAGCAGTTTACACGTTGTTCTCAGTACAAAGTCAAGCAGGAAACTGGCGAAAACACTTAAATAAATGTGGGCCATTGTGTTAGAGGAGTTGAGCAGATTGTCCATAGCTTCTCCATGCTGGCAGTATGTTCAGAGGAGCTGAGCAGATTGTACATTGTGCCCTAATAATAATAATAATTCTTTATTTATATAGCGCACACAGGTTACACAGCGCTGCACAGAGCTTGCCAGATCAATCCCTGTCTCCAATGGGGCTCACAATCTAATCACAACCTACTAGTGATGAGCGAGTATACTCGTCCGAGCTTGATGCTCGGTCGAGTATTAGCATACTCGGACCGGCTCGTTGCTCGGACGAGTATTTGCCCTGCTCGATAACGAGCATTTAATTTAAAAAAAAGTGAAGAACAGTAAAAAAATACAATTAAAACATTTAATTTAATCATTCAATTGAAGAACACAGTGAAAGAACACTGCAGAACAGATTGCAGATGTTCGCGAACATCTGCGATCTGTTCCGGAGACACGTTCGCGAACACGCAATAGTATTTGAAGAACAATATGTGTGAAGAACAACTTGCAGATGTTTCCAAACATCTGCAAGTTGTTCTTCACACATATTGTTCTTAAAATACTATTCCGGAGAACACCGTTCTGCACGCGTGTCTCCGGAACAGATCGCAGATGTTCGCGAACATCTGCAATCTGTTCTGCAGTGTTCTTTCACTGTGTTTCACTGTTGTGCAGTGTTCTTTCAGTGAAAACAGCTGCAATGAACAGTGCTCGTTCAGTTTGTAATTTTACTGAAAAATGCTCGGGTCTCCCATTGATTTCAATGGGGCTCTTTACTCGAAACGAGCACTCGAGCATCGGGAAATGTTCGACTCGAGTAACGAGCACCCAAGCATTTTAGTTCTCGCTCATCTCTACAACCTACCAGTATGTTTTGGAGTGTGGGAGGACACCCACGCAAACACAGAGAGAACATGCAAACTCTCTGCTGATGTTGACCCTGGGACAGTGCTGCAAGACTGTAATGCTAACCACTAAGCCACCGTGCTGCCCTGTGTGGACAAGGCATCTTATAGAGCAGGACCAGAGAAGATCAGTATTTATAACGTCCAATGTGCAGGCAGAGTGCTGTACAGCAGAAGTGCTGAGCAGATTGCACATGGGGTGAATTTTTGGCTCAGATCTATTCTTTTGGCTGCGCCAGTTTTTTGCCTCGTAGTACTGAAAAGAACATCTTGGATCTTGCAATCTTGTATTTATAAAGTTTCTGCGCCAGTTTTGTGCTGCGGCTGCACTGTGTCCGACAACACAGAAACAAAATGTGCATCTAAAGGGGTCGTGTTAGAGCTTAGTCCCAGTTTGCGACACATATATTTCAGCGACTCAACAGAATTGTGTTGCACGCTATATGTTAAAGGTGCACCTAAAAAAAGTTGGTGCACTCCTTCCATGCAGCAGATAATTGAAGAGTTCTATTTCACCTTCTTGAATAGGGAGACAGTTCTAATCCTATTTGCTTGTGCGTCAAATCATTAATACCCACAGAAAATGATAGCATACTTCCTGCGCCACCCCGCGATAAATACCAGCAACATGTCCTTGGGAAAGGGTGTGGCATCTGCTTGCACTTGTATTTATAAAGTGTCTGTGCAAGTATTTTTTCATGGCTGCACTTTGCGTGATGTGCCACATAATTCTTCACCTAAAGGGGCGTTCCGGTGAAGAGTTGGATGTTGCACCACAAATCTACCACCAGGAGTACCCATATTGAGGAGTTAGGGAGTTGGTCTTGGTTCTATCAGTAATTCACAGCTACGCTTGTGGAGCATATGCATCCTTTATTTGGCTTGGTTTTTTAGCACATGGCAGTTTTATAACCTTTTGTTGTTAACTGAGTCCCTCAGTGCTGCAGCTTCACAGACTGTTACACTGCCTCCCCCTCTGCTTCCTCAACACCTCCCCCACGACTTCCCCCATCCTTCTGGGATTCTATAATTCATCAGTCTCATTAAAGGGATTAATTTTACATACAAAATGCTACCCTATATATTCAGCGGACCCTGTTCTAATAATTCCCCCTGTAACCAAACATACATCCTATAGTAAGGTGATAGGGGCTGTTTGTGGGAAGATCTCTTTAAGTCAAATCCAAAGCAAGACATTTATAATAGGAAAGTTTTAGGAGTGGAAGATTGAATTCTAGTGTTCCTAGGAAGCCGATGTGAATGGAAAATACCTTTCTCTATGCAGATGAACCTTAAAAGGAAGTTACATTACGCTCATGGATAAATGCATTTGTTTTAATGAAATCATAAAATAATAATGACATATTGGCTCCTTTAAAAAAATACATAAATTCAATGTATTTATAGAACTGGAGACCATAGTCTTATGTTTAATCTACCTTTTCTTTTTTGTGATTCTTGAGGCTCCAGGAGGTTGGAGCTACCTATGTCTACCCCCAATCCAGGTGTCTGCTCCTAGTCATGGCTGTACTCACACTAGTCGTCTAATTCCTGGAATTAGTGACATTCCTATTGTCCAGGTATTTGGGCTTTCGGATGTAATTGTCAGCGCTTGCTGGGACCCTGCGTGGAATAAGAATGTATCCCTGGGAGTGCGTTTCCCTGGTGCGCAGTGAATGGATTTTCTTCGGCAGGAAATAACTTTTCTTGAGTCTTCCTGACACACAGAAGGGCTTATAGCCTGGAGGGAGAGACAGATTATAAATTTAGAATTTGCCATAAATAACTGTACTGTCAATGGTGACTTAAGAGCTGTTATTGAGGTGTGAGACCCGGCTGTGTCTGTTCACAGACATTTACGTTTTTTTGTAAATGAGGATGTAAAATGAGCTAATGCCTGCGTTATGTTACCTGATGCATACTAATTCCTTATCAATGGGGTATAATAATAGCCTCACCATAGCGCTGTAGTATTAATAGAGCTGATAATGACACTTACTCACACAATGTTTGTAATACTGCAATAAGTATATCGCAATAAACTACAACTTAGTTCATTTATATGGATTCCTATTGGTCTTTAAAGGGAACCTATCAGGACAATTTAAGACACTAAACCACTCATAGTTTCTTATGGAATGGTGGTTTAGTGTCCAAAATCGCCCTGTATGATTTTTTAAAAAATAAAATAGAAAAAAATGATTACTCACCTACAGAGCTGTGTTCTCTGTGTAGTGGTAAGACCAGGTCACTGCAGACAGCTCTGTTCTCTGTGTAGTGGTAAGACCAGGTTTTTTAATTGCAGACAGCTCTGGCTGCTTTTATGTTTGTAAGTGGTTAGATCAGGTTACTGGCAGACAGCCTGTTCCTGTGCAGTGTGTTAGACAGGTTACTTCAGACAGCTCTGTTCTCTGTGTAGTGGTGTACATCAGGTTACTGCAGACAGCTCTGTTTCTTGTAGTGGTGAGATCAGGTACTGCAGACAGGCTTGTCTCTTGTATAGTGGTAGATCAGGTTACTGCAGACAGCTCTGTTCTCTGTTAAGTAGTTAGATCAGGTTACTGCAGACAGCTCTGTTCTCTGTGTAGTGGTTACATCAGGTTACTGCAGACAGCTCTGTTCTCTGTGTAGTGGTAAGATCAGGTTACTGCAGACAGCTCTGTTCTCTGTGTAGTGGTAAGATCAGGTTACTGCAGACAGCTCTGTTCTCTGTATAGTGGTTAGATCAGGTTACATGCAGACAGCTCTTGTTCTCTGTTAGTGGGTAAGACAGGTTACTGCAGACAGCTCTGTTTTCTGTTGTGTGGTTAAGACCAGGTTACTGCAGACAGCTCTGTTCTCTTGTTTGTGTGTAGTGGTAAGATCAGTAGTGTTTACTGCAGACAGCTCTGTTCTCGTTTGTGTTAAGATCAGGTTACTGCAGACAGCTCTGTTCTCTGTATTAGTAGTTAGATCAGGTTACTGCAGACAGCTCTGTTTCTCTGGTTAGTGGTTACTCAGGTTACTGCAGACAGCTCTGTTCTCTGTTTGTAGTTGGTTTTAAGATCAGGTTACTGCAGACAGCTTGTTCTCTGGTAGTGGTTAAGATGGTTACTGCAGACAGCTTGTTCTCTTGTGTAGTGGTAAGATCAGGTTACTGCAGACAGCTCTGTTTCTCTGTTAGTGGTAAGATCAGTTACTGCAGACAGCTCTGTTCTCTGTGTAGTGGTTAAGATCAGGTTACTGCAGACAGCTCTGTTCTCGTTAGTGGTGTAGATCAGGTTACTGCAGATAGCTCTGTTCTCTGTGTAGTGGTAGAATCAGGTTACTGGAGACAGCTCTGTTCTTCTGTGTAGTGGTAAAGAGTTTACTGCAGACAGCTCTGTTCTCTGTAATAGTGGTAAGATCAGGTTAGTTTACTGCAGGGACAGCTCTGTCTCTGTTGTGATATAGACAGTGTTACTGCAGACAGCTCTGTTCTCTGTGTAGTAGTAGTTAGATCAGTTACTGCAGACAGGCTCTGTTCTCTGTGTATGTTGTGTGTAGTGGTGATCAGGTTACTGCAGACAGTCTGTTCTCTGTGTAGTGGGTTACAATCAGGTTACTGCAGACAGCTCTGTTCTCTGTTGTAGTGGTTAAGATCAGGTTACTGCAGACAAGCTCTGTGTCTTCTGTGTAGTGTACATGTGTTACTCAGACAGCTCTGTTCTCTGTGTAGTGGTACCTAGGTTACTGCAGACAGCTCTGTTCTCTGTGTAGGTGGTAATCAGTTACTGCAGAGGGGACAGCTCTGTTCTCTGTGTAGTGGTTAGACTCAGTTATACTGCAGAGGGACAGCTCTGTTTCTCTGTATGTCAGTGGTTATTTGGTAAGATCAGAGGTTACTGGCAGGAAAGTTCTGTTCTCTGTTTTGATAGTTGAGTGTTATAGGATCAGTGGTTACGGCAGACAGCTTGTTTTCTGTTGATAGTGGTTAAGATCAGGGTACTGCAGACAGCTCTGTTCTCTGTGTAGTGGGAAAGGACCAAGGTTTACTGCAGACAGCTCTGTTCTCTGTGTAGTGGTAAGATCAGGTTACTGCAGACAGCTCTGTTCTCTGTGTAGTGGTTACATCAGGTTACTGCAGACAGCTCTGTTCTCTGTGTAGTGGTAAGATCAGGTTACTGCAGACAGCTCTGTTCTCTGTGTAGTGGTTACATGAGGTTACTACAGACAGCTCTGTTCTCTGTGTAGTGGTTACATCAGGTTACTACAGACAGCTCTGTTCTCTGTGTAGTGGTAAGATCATGTTACTGCAGACAGCTCTGTTCTCTGTGTAGTGGTTAGATCAGATTACTGCAGACAGCTCTGTTCTCTGTGTAGTGGTAAGATCAGGTTACTGCAGACAGCTCTGTTCTCTGTGTAGTGGTAAGACCAGGTCAACTGCATTACAGCTTCGTTCTCTGTGTAATTGTGTATATCGAGGTTATGGCCGCAGACAAGCTTGTTCTCTGGGTAGTGGGACTCAGGTTACTGCAGACAGCTCTGTTCTCTGTGTAGTGGTAGACTCAGGTTACTGCAGCAGTCGTTCCTGTGTAGGTAAGATAGTTCGCAGACAGCTCTGTTCTCTGTGGGAGTGGTAAGACCAGTGTTACTTGCAGCACAGCTCTGTTCTCTGTGTGTGGTACAGATAGTTACTGCAACAACGCTCTGTTCTCTGTGTAGGTAGACAGGTATACTGCAGACAGCTCTGTTCTCTGTGGTGGTAACCAGGTTACTTCGACAGTCTGTTCTCTGTGTAGTGGAAGATCCAGGTTTACTGCAACGCTCTGTTCTCTGTTGTTATGGTAAAGATCAGGTTACTGCAGGACAGCTTGTTCTCTGTGTAGTGGTTTACTCAGGTTACTGCAGACAGTCTGTTCTCGTGTAGTGGTAAGCACCAGGTTATGCAGACAGCTTCTGTTCTCTTGTTGATAACGTTAACCAGGTCTACTGCAGACCACTCTGTTTGGTAGTGGGTTCAATCAGGTGACTGCAAGACGCTCTGTTCATCTGTGAGTGGTTAGGTAGCCATGGTTACTGCAGACAGGCTCTGTTCTCTGTGTAGTGGTTACCATCAGGTTACTGCAGGACAGCTTTTTTCTGTGTAGTGGTAAGATCAGGTTACTGCGCAGACAGCTCTGTTCTCTGTTAGTGTAGATCAGGTTTACAGACACTCGTGTATAGTAGTTAGATCAGGTTACTGCAGACAGCTGTTCTTTTCTCTGTGTAGTGGTTACATCAGGTTACTGCAGACAAGCTCTGTTCTCTGTGTAGTGGTATAGATAGGTTATGCAGACAGCTTGTTCTCTGTGTCAGTGGTAAGACCAGGTTATGCAGACAGCTCTGTTTCTCTGTAGTGTTAGATAGGTTACGCAGACAGTCGTTTCTCTGTATAGTAGGCTAGATCATCAGGTTAGTTCAGACAAGCTCTGTTTCTGTGTGGTGGTTACATCAGCAGTTACAATGCAGACAGCTTGTTCTCAGTGTAGTGGTAAGATCGTTATGCAGACAGCTCTGTGTTCCTGTATGTGGTATAGACTAGGTTACGCAGACGCTCTTTTCTGTAGTGGTAGCAGGTTACTGCGACAGCTCTGTTCTCTGTGTAGTGGTAGATCAGGTCTGCAGACGTTCTGTTTCTTATAGTATTAGTCAGGAATGCAGACAGTCTGTTCTCTGTGTAGTAGTGATCAGGTTACTGCGACAGCTCTGTTCTCTGTGTAGTAGTTACAATCAGGTTACTGCAGAACCAAGCTCTGTTCTCTGTGTAGTGTAAGATCAGGTTACTGCAAACAGCTCTGTTCTCTGTGTAGTGGTTAGATCAGGTACTGCAGACAGCTCTGTTCTCTGTGTAGTGGAAGATCAGGTTAACTGCAGACAGCTCTGTTCTCCTGTAGTGGTACCAGTTGAGGTACTGCATGACAGTTCTGTCTTGTTCTGTGTGGTGGTCAGATCAGGTACTGCAGACAGCTTGTTCTCTGTATGGTCGAAGATTACTGCACAGCTTGTTTCTGTGTAGTGGTAAGATCAGGTTACTGCAGACAGCTCTGTTCTCAGAATAGTGGTTAGATCAGGTATATGCAGACAGCTCTGTTCTCTGTTCGTGTAGTATTTAGATCAGGTTACTGCGAGACAGCTCTGTTCACCATGTAGTGAGTTACATAGGTTACTGCAGAAGCTCTTTCTCTGTGTAGTGGAAGATCAGGTTACTGCGACAGACTCTGTTCTTGTATATGGTAAGACGTTATGAGACAGCTCTGTTCTTGTTGTGGAAATCGAGTTACTCAGACAGCTGTTCTGTGGTGGTAAGATCAGGGTTACTGCAGACTGCTCTGTTCTCTGTGTCAGTGGTAAGACAGGGTTACTGCAGACAGCTTGTCTTGTATAGTGGTAGATCGGTTACTGCAGACAGCTCTGTTCTCTTGTGTAGTTGTAAGCTCAGTTACTGCAGAGCTCTGTTCTCAGTGTAGGTTAAACAGGATTCGAGGAGGAGCTCTGTTACTCTGGGTAGTATTAAGATCAGGTTTACTGCGACAGCTCTGTTCTTTGCAGTAGGTTAACAGGACTTCATTGATAGCTCTGTCTCTGTGGATAGTGGTTTACTTGCTATGTTCGACAGGTACGCATTGTTTCTTATCAGTGGTAAGATCAGGTTACTGAGACAGCTATGTTTCTCTGTTACGTGTTAGCTCGGGTTACTCAGAATAGCTCTGTTCGCTTGTATGGTAGATCAGGTTTACGCAGAATAGCTATGTTTCTAGTGTAGGGATAAAGAGTTCTGCAGACAGCTCTTGTTACTCTGTATAGTGGTATAGAATCAGGTTACTCAGGCGAAGCTCTGTCTGCTGGGTAGGTGGTAAGATCAGGTTACTGCAGCCGCTCTGTTTCTGCACTTGGTAGTGTAAGATCAGGTCTGTGAGCAGCTCGTTCTCTGTGTAGTGGTAAGACGGTTACTCTGCAGACAAGCTTTGTGCTCTGTGCGTGTTAATGACACAGGTACGATCAGACAGCTCTGTTCTATTGTTAGGGTAAGTACATCAGGTACGCAGACGCTCTGTCTATCTGTTAGTAGTTAGATCAGGTTACTGCAGAGCAGCTGTTCTCTGTTGATAGTAGTTAGATCAGGTTACTGCAGACGCTCTGTCTCTGCTGTAGTGGATTAGACATGGTTACTGCAGCAGCAGCTCTGTTCTCTGGGTAGTGGTTACATCAGGTTGACGCAGACAGCCTGTTCCTGATCGTAGTAAGAAGGTTACCTGCAGTACAGCTTTGTTCTCTGTGTAGTGGGAAGATCAGGTTACTGCACGAGCTCTGTTCTGCTGTAGTGAGTTATAGATGCAGGTTACTGCGGACACGTCGTTCTCTGTGATAGTTGGTAGATCGAAGACGGTTACTGCAGACAGCTCTGTGTCTCTGTTGTCGGTAAGACCAGGTTACTGCAACAGCTGCCTGGTGCTACGTGAGTGTAGATCAGGTACTGCAGAAACATCTCTGTTTCTGTAGTAGTATAACTCAGGTGACGGCAGACAGCCGTTCTCTGTTATTAATAGACTCAGGTTACTGTCAGAAGCTCTGCTGCGCTTGTGATAGTGGTAAGTATCAGGTGTCTACGCAGACAGTTGTTCTCGTTTAGTGGTAAGACCAGGTTACTGCGACAGCTGCGTTCTCTGTCGTAGTGTAAGACCGGTACTGCAGACCAGTCTGTTCCTGGTAGTGGTAGACCGGTTACTGCAACAGTCTGTTCTCTGTATTGTGTAGTCAGAGTACTGCAGACGATCTGTGCTCTGTGTATGTTAAATCAGTTACTGCAGGACAGTCTCGTTCTTCGTAGTGGTGAAGACCGAGGTTACTGCAGACAGCTCTGTTCCTGTGTAGTGGACGATCAGGTTGCACGGAACGCTCTGTTCTCCTGTTAGTGGTTAAATCAGTTTACTGCCAGCCAGCTCTGTTCTCTGTTAGTGGAAGAAGACCTCAGGTATACTTGCAGACGCTCTGTTCCGCTTGTGTAGAAGTGTATATACGGTTACGGCAGACAGCTCTGTTTCTCTGGGTAGTGGACCTCATGTACTGCACAGCTGCTGTTCTCTGTGTCGTGGATACGATCAGGTTACTTCAACTCGGCTCTGTTCTCTTTGTAGTGGTAAGTTACTCAGTTACGGCAAGACAGCTCATTTCTCTGGTGCAGTGGTAGACCAGGTAGGCTGTCAGCAGACATCTGTCTGTTCTGTGTAGTGGTAAGGTCATGAGTTACTGCACAACAGCTTCTGTTCTCTGTGTAGTGGTTAGCATCCGGTAGACAGACAGCTCTGTTCTGGGAGTGGGTTAGATCATTTACTCAGACAGCTCTGTTCTCTGTGTAGTGTAGTCGTACTCAAGCCTCGGGATTGCAGGTTACTGCAGCACAGCTCTGTTATCATGTGTAGTGGTAAGATCAGGTTATGCAGTACCAGTCTTGTTCTCTGTATAGTGGTAAGATAACGGTATGCAGACAGCTCTGGTTCTCTTGGGTAGTGGTAACCAGGTTGACTGTAGACAGTTCGTGTCTCTGGTAGTAAGATAGTTTATGATGAAGATCTTTGTTTGTACTGCAGATCAGCTACTTGTTCTCTGTTATAGGTAGACGTGATCAGTCACGTTCCGGTAGAGACCGGTTACTTGCCAGACCATGCTTGTTCACTGTGTTATGGTTGAATCAGTACTGCTGCAGACAGCTTCTGTCTCTGTATGGTGACCGTAGAAAGCTCTGTTCCTGGGTAAGATCAGGTATCCGCAGACCAGCGCTGTCTCTTGATGAGTAAGGCTGTACTGCAGAACAGCTCCGGTTTCCTGTAGTAGTTGATAGGGGTACTGCAGACAGCTCGTCTTGTGTAGTTAAGATCAAGGTTAGTGCAGACGCTGCGTTTTGTGGTAGTGGTTTAGACCCTTTATGCAGACAGCTTTTCGCTGTGTTGGGAGAAGATCAGGTTACTGCAGACAGCTCTGTTCTCTGTGTGTGGTAAGACCAGGTACTGCAGGAAGCTCTTTTCGTAGGTGTGGAGGACCAGTTACGCAGACGTGTCATGTTCGCTGTGTATGGTAGATCAGGTACTACTGCAGAAGCTCTGTTCTCTGTTATGTAGTGGTTAGACAGAGTTCTGCAGACGCTCTGTTTCTGTGTAGTGTTACGATCAGGTTACTGCCAGACAGCTCTGTCTATTGCTGTATGGTAAGATTCAGGTTATTAGCAGACAGCCTGTTCTCTGGGTAGTGGTAAGATCAGGTTACTGCAGGAAAACACTCTTTTCTGTGTAGTGGGTAAGATCAGGTTACTGCGACAGCTCTGTTCTGCGTGTATGGTAAGATCAGGTTACTGCAGACAGCTATGTTCTCTGGTAGTGGGAAGATAGGTACTGCAGAAAGTTCTGATCTCTGGTGTAGTGGTAGATCAGGTACTGCAGAACAGCTCTCTGTCTCTCGTTAGTGGTAAGATCGATACGCAGACAGCTCTGTTATGCTGTGTAGTGGTAGATCAGGTACTGCAGGACAGTCTGTTCTCAGTACATAGTGGTAAGATCAGGTTACTGCAGAAGCTTGTTCTCCTGTGTAGTGGTAAGATCAGGTTACTGCCGAGACAGCTCTGTTCTCGTGTAGTGGTTCATCAGGTTACTGCAGAAAGCTGTTCTCTGTTAGTGGTAACCGATCCGGTTACTGCAGACAGTTGTTCTCTGTATCAGTGGTAAACCAGTTACTGCAGGACAGCTATGTTCTCTGTAGTAGTGGTAAGATCGGTTTACTCAGACGCTTGTTCTGTGTAGTGGTAAGACAGGTATTGAAGACAGTCTGTTCTCTGTGTGTCAGTGGTAAGATCAGGTTACTGACAGACAGCTGTTATCTGTTGTAGTGTTTAAGGACAGGTTACTGCAGAAGCTCTTGTTCTCTGTGTAGTGGTAAGACAGGTTACTGCAGACAGCTCTGTTCTCTGTGTAGTGGTAAGACAGGTTACTGCAGACGCTCTGTTCTCGTGTAGTGGTTAGATCGCAGGTTACTGAGACAGCTCTGTTCTTCTGTGAGTGGTAGATCAAGGTTACTCAGACAGCTCTGTTCTTGTGTAGTGGTAATCCGGTACTGGCGGACAGCTCTTTCTTGAGTGGTAAGATCAGGTTACTGCAGACCGCTCTGTTCTGAGTAGTAGTTGATCAGGTTATGCAGACAGCTCTGTTTCTCTTAGTGTAGTAGATCAGGTTACTGCAGACAGACTCTGTTCTCTGTGTAGTGGTGTAATCAGGTTAGCCGATAGCCTGTTCTCTGTGTAGTGGTAAGATCAGGTTACTGCAGACCAGATGTTCTCTGTGTAGTGGTAAGATCAGGTTACTGCGAACAGCTTGCTCTGATGTAGTTAGATAGGTACTGTAGACAGCTCTGTTCTCTGATAGTGGTAAGACCAGGTTAAGGCAGACAGCTCTGTTCTCTCTGTGGTGGTAAGACCAGGTTAATGCAGACAGCTCTGTTCTCTGTGTAGTGGTAGATCAGGTTACTGCAGACAGCTCTGTTCTTGTAGTGTGTTAGATCAGGTTACTGCAGACAGCTCTGTTCTCTGTGTAGTGTAGATCAGGTTATGCAGACAGCTCTGTTCTCTGTGTAGGGTTAATATAGGTTACTGCAGACAGCTCTGTTCTCTGTGTAGTGGTAAGATCAGGTTACTCGAGACAGCTCTGTTCTCTGTATAGTGGTAATACAGGTTAATGCCAGACGCTCTGTTCCTGTGTAGTGGTAAGATCAGGTACTGCAGGCAGCTCTGTTCTCTGTGTAGTGGTAACTCAGGTTACTGCAGAACAGCTCTGTTCTCTGTTAGTGGTAAGATCAGGTTACTGCAGACAGCTCTGTTCTCTGTGTAGTGGTAAGATCAGGTTACTGCAGGACAGCTCTGTTCTCGTTTATGGTTTAAGATCAGGTTACTGCAAGACAGTCTGTTCTCTGTGTAGTGGTAGAACCAGGTTACTGCAGACAGCTCGTTCTTGTGTAGTGGTAAGACCAGGTTAACTGCAGACAGCTCTGTTCTCTGTTGTAGTAGTGGTAGATCAGGTTACTGCAGACAGCTCTGTTCTCTGTGTATGGTAGACCAGGTTACTGCAGCAGCTCTGTTCTCTGTGTAGTGGGTAAGACCAGGTTACTGCAGACGCTTGTCTCGGTGGAAGGTTATGCGGACAGCTCTGTTCTCTGTGTTATGTTAGATCAGGTTACTGCAGACAGCTCTGTTCTGTGTAGTGGTTTCAGGTAGCAAAGCTGTCTCTGTGTAGTGGTAAGACAGGTTATGCAGACAGCTCTGTTCTCTGTGTAGTGGTAATCAGTACTGCAGACAGCTCTGTTCTCGTGTGTAGTGGTAAGATAGGTTACTGCAGACAGCTCTGTTCTCTGTAGTAGTGGAGACCAGGTACTGCAGACAGCTCTGTTCTCTGTGTATTGTTAGATCAGGTTATGCAGACAGCTCTGTGTCTCTTTGTGTAGTGGTTACATCAGGTTACTGCAGACAGCTCTAGTTCTCTGTGTAGTGGTTAAGATCAGGTTACTGCAGACAAGCTCTGTTCTCTGTGTAGTGTAAGATAGGTTACGCAGACAGCTCTGCTTCTCGAGATAGTGGTTAGACCAGTTACGGTCAGACAGCTCTGTTCTCGTGAGTGGTAAGATCAGGTACTGCAGACAGCTCTGTTTCTCTGTGTAGTGGTATAGACAGGTTAATGCAGACAGCTCTGTTTCTTGTGAGTGGTTAAGACAGGTTACTGCCAGACAGCTCTGTTCTCGTGTAGTGGTAAGTGGCGTTACTGCAGACGCTTGTCTCTGTGTAGTGGTAAGATCCGGTTACTGCAGACAGCTCTGTTCTGGAAGTGGGTTAGATCAGGTTACTGCAGCAGCTCTGTTCTCTGTGTAGTGGTAAGATCAGGTACTGCAGACAGCTCTGGTCTCTGTGTAGTGGTAAGACAGTTACTGCAGACAGCTCTTGTTCTCATGTTATGTAGTGGTAGATAGGTTACTGCAGACAGCTCTGTTGCTTCGTGCGTGTGTACGATAAGGTTACTGCAGACAGTCGTTCTCTGTGTAGTGGTAGCATATCAGGTTTACTGCAGGACAGCGTGCTTATCTGTGGTAGTGGTAGATCAGGTTACTCAGACAGCTCGTTTTGTTAGTCGTTAGACAGGATGCAGGACAGCTCTGTTCTCAGTATAGTGTAGTTAGATCGGTACTGCAGACAGTCTGTTCTTGTGTAAGTGGTTAGCATCACAGGTTACTGCAGACAGCTCTGTTCTGTAGTAGTGGTATAGCTCAGGTTACTGCAGACAGCCTCTGTTCTCTGTGTATGGTGTACAGATCAGGGTTACTGCAGACAGCTCTGTTCTCTGTATAGTGGTAGATCAGGTTACTGCAGACAAGCTTGTTTCTGTTATAGTAGGTTAGATCAGGTTACTGCCGACAGCTTGTTCTCTGTGTAGTGGTATCGGTTACTGCAGACAGCTTGTTCTCTGTGTAGTGGTTAAGATCAGGTTCTGCAGACAGCTCTGTTTCTCTGTAGTGGTAAGACAGGGTACTGCAGACAGCTTGTTCTCTGTAGTGGTAAAGACAGTTTACTGCAGACAGCTTGTCTTTGTAGTGTGGTAAGATCAGGTTCTGCAGACAGCTCTGTTTCTCTGTAGTAGTTAGATCGGTTACTGCAGACAGCTCTGTTTTCTGTGTGAGTAGTAGATCAGGTTACTGCAGCCAGCTCTGTTCTGTGTAGTGTTAGACTTGGTTACTGCAGAAGCTCTGTTCTCGTTTGTAGTTACGATCAGGTTATGCAGACGCCTGTTCTCTGTTAGTAGTAAGATCAGGTTACTGACAGGACAGCAGCTCTGTTCTCTGTGTAGGTTGGTAAGATCAGGTTAACTGCAGACAGCTGTGTCTCTGGTAGTGGAAGATAGGTTACTGCAGACAGTCTGTTCTCTGTTGGGTGGTAAGATAGGTTTACTGCAGCAGCTTGTTCTCTGTATAGTGGTAAGATCAGTTACTGCAGACAGCTCTGTTCTCTGTGTAGTGGTAAGATCAGGTTACTGCAGACAGCTCTGTTTCAGTATACAGTGGTCAGATCAGGTTACGCAGACTAGGCTCTGTTCTCTGTGTAGTGGTAAGATCAGGTTATGGAGACAGCTCTGTTCTCGTAGTAGTGGTAGATCAGGTTACTGCAGACAGCTCTGTTCTCGGTAGTAGTGTAGAGATAGGTTACTGCAGACAGCTCTGTTCTCTGTATAGTGGTAAGATCAGTTACTGCAGACAGCTTGTCTCTGTATAGTGGTAAATCGGTACTAGACAGCTCTGTTTCTGTTGTAGTGGTAAGATCAGGTTACTGCAGGCAGCTCTGTTCTCTGTGTAGTGGTAAGATAGGTTACTGCAGACAGCTTGTTCTCGTGTAGTTGTTAGAGATCAGGTTACTGCAGACAGCTCTGTTCTGTGTAGTGGTTAAGACAGATACTGCAGACAGCTCTGTTCTCTGTGTAGTGGTAAGATCAGTAGCGTTACTGCCGACAGACAGCTCTGTTCTCTGTGTAGGTGGTAGATCGGGTTTACTGCAGACAGCTCTGTTCGTGATGTTCAGTGGTATAGACCAGGTTACTCAGACAGCTCTGTTCTCTGTTGTAGTGGTTACCATAGGTTACTGAGACAGCTCTGTGTTCGTGTAGTGGAAGATAGGTACTGCAGACCGCTCTGTTCTGGTTTAGTAGTAGATCAGGTTACTGCAGACAGCTCTGTTCTCTGTGATAGTAGTAGATAGGTTACTGCAGCAGCTCGTTCTCTGTGTAGGGGTGAATCAGGTACTGCAGACAGTCGTTGTAGTGGTTACGTAGTTCACAGCTCTGTTCTCTGTGTTGTGGTAAGATGGTACTAGACGTCGTTTCTGCATAGTGTTAGATCAGGTTCTGTAGACGCTTGTCTCTTGTATAGTGGTAAGATCAGGTTACTGCAGACAGCTCTGTTCTCTGTGTAGTGGTTAAGATCAGGTACTGCAGGAAGCTTGGTCTCGTAGTAGTGGTAGATCAGGTTACTGCAGACAGCTCTGTTCTCGTTAGTGGTAAGATCAGGTTATGCGACAGCTCTGTTCTCTGTTAGTAGTTAAGATCAGGGTACTGCAGACAAGCTCTGTTTATGGTAGTGGTTACATCAGGTACTGCAGACAGCTCTGTTCTCTGTGTAGTGGTAAGAGTTACTGCAGACAGCTCTGTTTCTTGTTAGTGGTAAGACCAGGTTACTGCAGACAGCTCTGTTCTCTTGTAGTGGTAAGATCAGGTTACTGCAGACAGCTCTGTTTCTTGTAGTGGTAAGATCAGGTTACTGCAGAAGCTCTGTTCTCGGTGTAGTGGTAAGATCAGGTCTGCAGACAGCTCTGTTCTCTGTATAGTGGTAAGATCAGTTACGCAGACAGCTCTGTTTTCGTGTAGTGTAAGATCAGGTTACTGCAGGACAGCTCGTTCTCAGTTAGTGTAAGATCAGGTTACTGCAGAAAGCTCTGTTCTCTGTGTAGTGGTAAGCAGGTTACTGCGAGACAGCTCTGTTCTCGTGTGGGTAAGACTCAGGTTACTGCAGACAGCTCTGTTTCTCTGTGTAGTGGTAAGATCAGGTTACTGCAGACAGTTGTTCTCTGTTAGTGGTAAGACCAGGGTACTGCAGACAGCTCTGTTCTCTGGTAGTGTTAGATCAGGTTACTGCAGACAGCTCTTGTTCTCTGTGTAGTGGTAAGATCAGGTTACTGCAGACAGCTCTGTTCTCTGTGTAGTGGTAATCAGGTTACGCAGAACATCGTTCTCTGTTCTCTGTGTAGTGGTAAGATCAGGTTACTGCAGACAGCTCTGGTCTCTGTGTAGTGGTTACGGTCTATACCAGCTCTGTTCTTGTGTAGTGGTTAGATCAGGTTACTGCAGACAGCTCTGTTCTCTGTGTAGTGGTAGAGTCAGGTTACTGCGACAGCTCTGTTCTTGTGTAGTGGTTGATCAGATACTGCAGGAGCCTGTTCTTGGGTAGTGGTTAAGAAGGTTACTGCAGACAGCTCTGTTCTTGTGTAGTGGTAGATCCAAGGTTTACTGCAGGACAGCTTGTTCTCTGTAGTGGTTAGATCAGGGTTACTGCAAAGCTCTGTTCTCTGTTGTAGTTGGTAAGATCAGGTTATAGAGACAGACTTGTTCTCTGTGTAGGTAGGGTTAGACCAGGTTTATGCAGACAAGCATCTGTTCTCTGGTTGTGGTAAGCATCAGGTTACTGCAGACAGCTCTGTTTCTGTGTAGGGTTATTAGATCAGGTTACTGCAGACAGCTCTGTTCTCTGTGTGTGGGAGACAGGTTACTGCAGACAGCTCTGTTCTCTTGTGTTAGTGGTAGGACCAGGTTACTGCAGACAGCTGTTCTCTGTGTAGTGGTAAGATCCCGGTTACTGCAGACAGCTGTGTTCTCTGTGTAGTGGTCAGATAGTTACTGCAGCACGCTCTGTTTCTCTGTGCAGTGGTCAGATCAGGTTACGCAGACCAGCTTGTTTCTGTTAGTGGTAAGATCAGGTTACTGCAGACAGCTCTGTTCTCTGGTAGTGGTAAGTGGTACGATCAGTATGCCCAGCTTGTCTCGTGTAGGGTTAGACCCGGTGGTTATGGCAGCAGCTGTTTTCTGGTGTAGTGGTAAGACCAGGTTACTGCAGACAGCTCTGTTCTCTGTGTAGTGGTAAGACCAGGTTACTGCAGACCGCTCTGTTCTCTGTGTAGTGGGAAGACCAGGTTACTGCAGACAGCTCTGTTCTCTGTGTAATTGTTAGATCAGGTTACTGCAGACAGCTCTGTTCTCTGTGTAGTGGTTACATCAGGTTACTGCAGACAGCTCTGTTCTCTGTGTAGTGGTAAGACCAGGTTACTGCAGACAGCTCTGTTCTCTGTGTAGTCGTTACATCAGGTTACTGCAGACAGCTCTGTTCTCTGTGTAGTGGTAAGATGAGGTTACTGCAGACAGCTCTGTTCTCTGTGTAGTGGGAAGACCAGGTAACTGCAGACAGCTCTGTTCTCTGTGTAATTGTTATATCAGGTTACTGCAGACAGCTCTGTTCTCTGTGTAGTGGTTACATCAGGTTACTGCAGACAGCTCTGTTCTCTGTGTAGTGGTTACATCAGGTTACTGCAGACAGCTCTGTTCTCTGTGTAGTGGTAAGATGAGGTTACAGCAGACAGCTCTGTTCTCTGTGCAGTGGTTAGACCAGGTTACTTCAGACAGCTCTGTTCTCTGTGTAGTGGTAAGATCAGGTTACTGCAAACAGCTCTGTTCTCTGTGTAGTGGTTAGATCAGGTTACTGCAGACAGCTCTGTTCTCTGTGCAGTGGTTAGACCAGGTTACTTCAGACAGCTCTGTTCTCTGTGTAGTGGTTAGATCAGGTTACTGCAGACAGCTCTGTTCTCTGTGTAGTGGTAAGATCAGGTTACTGCAGACAGCTCTGTTCTCTGTGTAGTGGTTAGATCAGGTTACTGCAGACAGCTCTGTTCTCTGTGTAGTGGTAAGACAAGGTTACTGCAGACAGCTCTGTTCTCTGTGTAGTGGTAAGATCAGGTTACTGCAGACAGCTCTGTTCTCTGTATAGTGGTAAGGCCAGGTTACTGCAGACAGCTCTGTTTTCTGTATAGTGGTAAGATCAGGTTACTGCAGACAGCTCTGTTCTCTGTATAGTGGTAAGATCAGGTTACTGCAGACAACTCCTTTCCCTGTGTAGTGGTAAGACCAGGTTATTACAGCCAATTTTGTTCTCTGTCTTCTGATCAAACGAGGTTATTGCAGACAGCTCAATCTTCCATGTAGTAGCTTAAACAAATCACTGCAGCTTATGTGATTCAAATGAGTGGAAGCTAACCGGAAGCACCCTCGTCTTATCTCTACATTCATCGCTACACATGCCGATTTTCCTAACCGCATTTGAAAAGTGGAGTGTCAAAAATCTTTAAAAAATAAGTTTTGTGTGGCAGAATTGTGGTTCTAATTTTATGGGACCCCTAATTCTCATATTGTAGACCGCATGAGCACTTACATTGTTATATATTTTCTATGGTAGATCCTTAAAGGGGGAATATTGTCATTTTTATCCTTTGAATTGGGACCATTAGAATCAGCCACACTCTAACAAAAGGGGAAATAACTGGAGGTGGATGGTCTCAATATGGTCAGGCAATATGTAATAAGTAAGATATATAGTTTCATTATCATAATAGCATACACAGATTATTGAAGATATCTAGGACAAAGCTTTGAGATGAAGGAATAGGCATGTTTTAAAGACACAGACTGACCAGCAGTTTAATAGCATAATAACAGCAGTAACCCACAGTAGTAGTTGTATACATGATAGCTTACTATACTATAGCTTCAGGCCCTGCAGTTAACCACGGCATGGGAAATTTCACAAAAACTGCTCAAGTCCTTCTCTCAAATGAGCACATACTATACAAGTTATTGTAGAAACAGCTGAAATACTGGCGTACAGACAGGCAGTGTCTAGACATGATTTTTACTTGAATTATTGGCTGGTTCGTCACAACTAAACACAGTAACACCGTCAAAACCAATAAGAATGTGGCAAAAAAGCCTCTGTAACCTAGGAGTCAAGGAAAGTATAAATAGACATTGTTGCTATTATCACTAAAATGAGAGTTGTCAATCTCAATGCAAAGTCTTGTCTAATAAAATAGATACATAGCAGCGCTGGGGTCCTGGGTTCAAGTCCCATTCAGGGCAACATCTACAAATAGTTTCTATGTTCTCTCTGTGTTTGCGTGGGTTTCCTCCTGGTCCTCCAGTTTCCTCCAACACTCCAAAATATACTGGTAGGTTGATTAGATTGTGAGCCCCATTGGGGACAGGGAGCGATTTGGTAAGTTCTGTGTAGGGCGGCGTAATCTGTGTGTGCTATATAAATAAAGGAATTATTATTATTATGATATGGGAAATGCTACATCTTTAAAGTGAATATCTAATTGCCAGTGTCCATCATCATGTCATTTATGGGTCTGTCATTGTGTGTTGAGTAATGTCTTAATATATTTATAATATAATTACAGTAAAATATTTATATATAATGAAAGGATGTTTTATATGTGGGGAGAGTGCGGTCAGTTTTGTTGTGAGGGGTATATATTATTTAGGAGCACAGTGTTGTTATCCAGGAGACTTTATACCGTAAGTGACTGTGGTATTTTTAGGGACGCCGGGTGATGCTGCACAGAGATGAAGGTATGTGGCCCTGAACCCAGCAGCGATACGTCATGGATTGGAGAACCCGATATAAAGTCCTACTGATGGAAGAGATTGTCATCTATAAGGTACTAGATGCCACTAATGACTCCCAGAACATGTAGTCAGTCACACAGTGTCAGTGCGCTGCCTGTGGGGATGTTAATGGTTAGTAAAGTTTTCAGCATTCACTGAACAGGGAGCCGACAATGGAGGGGGGGGGGGGGGGGGGGGGGGGGGCAGAGCATTTTAATATTCTCCTCAGTCAGCAAATATGCTAGAGTCGGCCCTGTGTACTAATATTTTTTATGTTGAATTTTGTTTTGTAATTCTTTGAGCACAGATCATTTCTATTGATATCCTACATTTTTATGATACTACTATATAGAAGTGAATAAGAACTGGCTACAGATTATTTTTTGGCTGGAGCTTGAGAGGCTCTTTACATTCTTGCTGAAGATGTCATTCATGGTTCGGAGAATGTAAGTAGAATAATCATATGTTCTAACCTCCTTCAAGGCAAATCCTCACTGTAAAATATTTTTCAGTAGAAAAAGATCTTTTTCTACCATATAATAAACTCTCACAGCTGCTCTGATATGTAGGATTATAGAAATATTTCCCTTTCATACATCTAAAGATACTCAATTTTTAAAGTATGAGTCGCATATTCAAGTGACTTATAAATTCATATTAACAGGTAAACTTTACAGACAACAGACAAATATTACACATTATAACTACATTTATCCAGTAGGGGCCTTCTAGAAACCCTTGATGTACTGTAATATTTGATTGTACCACATTTTTAAAGGGATTTGATAACCTGCTTTTCAAGCATTAAACATACAGCCCCCTCACGTAGGGTAAGAAATGTCATTTATAGCATTATCTATTTTATGTGAAATATCATGTGCAAATGAGCTGAAAAGAGGGACTGAGATTAGTCACTTTTAGAGGCTGGAGGAAGAACATTACAGATGCATTTATCTTGGACTCTGCCCAACATAGAAACATAGAGGGCGGGATATGTCTTTGGTTTGGTTGTCAATGTTCAGTTCCATTTTTGTTTTATCTGAATTTATTATTTATATTCGGTGAGTCTATGTATGTGGCTCTAGTTGTTTTTATTGTCTCATAATAATGTTTTTTTTTTGTACTTCTCGCACATGTCTCTCTTAAGAGCAAGTGGTCTAGATAAATTTGGTATTGGTTTTTGTCCTATTTCAAATTACATTAGGCTTATGGCTCTGTGTGCTGCAGAACCGAAATATGGACATATACAAATAAAGTTGGGAATTTTAGCTGTTGATTTACTGACAACAGCAGGTGCCATATACTTGGTATTCCAAAGGATTAGATCAAACCACATGTGGTTTTTGCACAAATCAAGGCTACATTCACACAAACATATGCCCACTGGGCTGTAGCAGGGTGGGCATACATTGGACGCCATGGAAAAGAGGAGGGGTGACCTCTGCCCTGTCCATAGTAATGCTCTTTGTACGGGCTGTAACATGGGGAAAGAAAAGACATGTCCTATCTTTTCCCCGTGTATGTCACTGTGCGGTCGTTGCCGTCTATGGGGGAAGTCCCCCATATGGTTAGTGTGAATTCAGCCTAAGTAGCACTGGTTTAGATAACGATACTTGTAGTTAGAATAAAAATTGACTAAAATACCACATCTAAAGAGTAGTCACAAACAAGTTGTATTCATAATGGACTCATGTCATACATAAATGGACTATTCTAGGGGTCAGAATCATTGCTGTCTCACCGCTTTATAAATGATACTGAATATGAGAGGAATTATTATATATTTAAATTTGTGTGGTAAAGGAAGAGTTGAAAAGTTTAAAAGCAAAAAATTTGCTGTACTAAATGTAACACTGTCCTGTAAGATTTTCTATTTGTGAAAAGTATGAAAAAGGGATAAAATAAGATAAGATGTTTTCCTTGAAAAAAAAAAATTATATATACTCTATAAATCCAGGTATCTGTATACTAATTGGGGTGAGGAATTTCTTTTTTTTGCATATTGGATCTGTGATATTAACAGTGTTTTTTAGGATTGTTTTTTATTTTTCTTTTGATTTTAGTTCAAGGTTGTACATGATGATCACATATACAAACAAATAAACACATGAGAGGGGGATTTATCAGACTGTAAAATAGCCCCCTATGAAATCCCTTTTAAAATAATCGCATTTCCAGGTCAAACATAGGAATTGCCATTATTTACCCTTTGCACCACCTCCATAAAGGGAGTGGAGGAGCGTGCAGGGTGGGCGTATTGGACGGCAAAGTGGGGCGTTCCTGCTCCACTTGCTACAGTCCCCGCCTCTTCTGGTCTGAATGGGCGTGGGTTACAGCCAGAGCCTCCTCATATATCCACCTCACAGGAGGGGCGGGGGGAATATCATGCCGCCTGTGCCAGTATATGATAAATAACTCCTATGGCAGATTATGCTCGTGTGAGCAGGTCCCTCACTCCTATTGTTCCATATGACTGTTTGTTCTGTGTAATATAATATTATATTTGTATATGTCCCCTAAGATTTGTAAAGTGTTACAAAAGCGGTGCCATATAAATACAGATTATTATTATTAAACCTTGATAAAGTCACAATTCCTGCTGTGGCCTGAATTGCATCCCCCATTACGCCACCTCCTTGGCAAATGGATGTGGAGGGGGACGACTTGTACAGGGTTGCCCTGTACCGGTGCATTAGTTCTTAGAACAGTGGGGCTTATTTACTAAGGGTCCGGGGATCGCATTTCCGTCTAACTTCCTGACATTTTCTGGATTTGTGCCACTGGGGCAGGAATTTAGAAGGTGATCGGATTTTGGCGCAGCTGCGCTGGGTTTTATGCGGCAGAAATAGGGGGGGGGGGGTCGGACGATCCGACTGATTGGGACTGAGCGCGGGATTTAACATTTAAGTTGTGTCACAAGAACAAGCACTTACATGCACCAGGAAGAAGAAGGTGAACTCTGTCGGACCTGAGCGGGGAAACGACACATGCAGGATATCGGGCGCACAATGTAAGTGAATCGCGGCAGAGTGCATTCCGGTCAGAAAATACACATCGGGGAACGCGCCAGGGATGGTAAGTAAATGTGCCACAGTATATATAGTGCTTGATAAATCTCCTCCATACAATCTACTGCTAAGAAATATATCTATGGTTACCTTTAGGATTTCATAGTCATTTCAAACAGGCCAATCTTTACTGCCAATGGGGAGGGCAAGGTGGAAACTGCACGCTAGTAATGCCAGTATATTAGGCATTTACGTTTACTGATCGCGCCACTAATAATGATCATATATTTATTAATAAACAATGGCTTATTACCAGTAGGATAGCATGAAACCAAGTATGTCATAATTCGGATCGCATTGTGTTTGTGGGGCAGTTTTGCCACGTGGGTTCACTGTTACCCTGAGCACCCTTCTAGAATTTTTGTAGTGGGTCTAGATAATAACCTCCACCTTCATATGATGTTAGGAGATAATAGGAGCTATTTAAAAACCACAGTTACAACAGGCAGCAAGTGATTTATGTCTTCAAACGAATACAATTACTTGTACTGTGAAATTACAGAAGAACCTTCTCTACAAGACATTTTTGGATAAAGCTGTCAGACCACTAGTCCCTTATCGCAGAAACGGACTTGATTAATTAAAGCTCCTTAAAACAATACATTTCAGACAACATTTTGTAGAGCTGAGTCTGCAACAAAGAATTCTCCCTACAGGCAAATGGTTTCAGCGTTACTATTCCAGATGGAGACATTAATCCATATAATATTTTAAACTGAAATCCTCCCTTATGTCCAGAGAAAGGTCTGTAAAACACAGACTGTCAAGTACACATGTTTCTTGTTTCTACAATTAGCTGAAAACTGTCCAGTGGTACATATTTAAGGGATGGCAATATATTTCCAGAATTGACAGGACATAACACAACTAGCAGATCCCTGCTTCTTTCCATTGAATTGCTTACTATCAAGATTAAAGGCTTTTATGACTGCATCAAGCCAAGACCTTTCAGCGTGAAACTAGTTGTTACCTAAACATTTGTCTCCGTACTGCTGGAGGGGTAATTTTCCACATCCCCCAGAAATTCCACACTGGGAATGTATGTTTAATCATTGAAGCAGATTCTTTAAATCATTTTCATTCCTTTTGCTGTAGTTCACTATAACTTTTAAAACAATACAACATGTTATGTTGTTATAAGGAATGCTAACATGTGCCATTACTGTCCAAGGCATGTCAGTAATGACAGTAATAAATGGAAAAGGAAATAAAAGTGCTTCTATCTATAAGGCCCCTTGCACAAATAACATCTTTTAGGAGCCCCAATGCTTTCTATGTGTTCATGCACAAGGCCATAGATTCCTTGGCTCTGTGTATGAGATGACTGCCTGGGCTGCATAAGATATAGCAGGGTCTACTCCTGCCCGTCTTTGCGGTAGATTTCCTTTAATGTGTAGTCTTTTCTTAAAAGAGTATTCCCATAAAGGCAAAATTCTTAATTACATTCAGAAAAGAAAAATAAAATACATTTATAACCTGCCTCCAACACTTCTCCTAATGTGGAATTTTGTTTCCCAGGGATTCAACCACCAACTCATTCTGACTATAGTCGAGCAGGTCTCCTGTCAGGTCGAATTCCCTAACATAAACGTGCAGAGAGGTCTTTCCCATCATGTGTCCAGCATTGATGGAAGACTTGCCGTATAACTACAAGCCCCCTCTACCTCATATAACTGGAAGCACCCCCTGTCCGCTCCTCTCACCATACACATCACCTAAATTGAAAGCTCCCACCATGTGTCCCGCACTGAATTGTGGGAAGATTTGTCGTATATCTACAAGAACTCCTGGCCTCGCTCCTCTTATAGTACACATCACCTGAGAGACAGACAACCAGCAGCGCTGATTTCAGTGAGGCTGAAAGAAGCGGAAGACACGAAATAGTGCAGTGTGCGTGGAACAGCGGTAAAACATTGCTGATGTGAGTAACGGGGTTCTGGGTAGGGGGCGATATCCCCGGGGAGGACATGTGCACCTCATACACAGGGAGCTGATGGCTACAGTGAATGTCAGCACTTCTGCTGACAGAGAGGGGATATTTTACTTCACCAGGTCTTGGTCCAAATGATGTCATCTTCAGTTGGTGATGTCAGACTTCATATGATCATCCTCAGCTGGTGAAGTGGTGATAATGTGATGTCATGTTTAGGCGATGGAGTGGGGAATGTATGATTTTATACAGAGGTGGTAAAATCTGGTTTTATTTGATGTCATCTTCAGCTGGCGAAGTGGGGTTATGTGATGTCATGCTTCATGTATTGGATGTCATGATCTCATTGATAATGTTATGTCATCCCTAGTTGATGGAGATGAGGGGAATTAGATCAATGGGGAACATTAGGGTGTGCAGTATGGTCTGAATGGTGTCACCATTACGCCAGGTGGAATCTTGTGATGTCATCTTCATTCATACAGCCGGGATAAATGAAAGTTTAGCTAAACCCTGTACCTTTATAATCTAGGCAATTTTAGCCTTGATATTGAGCTTTGATATTATGATGTCAAGTAAATCATTTTAGAAATTGTGCATGAGCTGAGGAATCAGGAAAGGTCTGCTCTGCACCATGTGACTGTTCAGCTAGACCACGCCCACAGATCAGAATCTTACTCGCTGATGCTAGGATAGGAACAAAAACAGCAAAAAAAACGGAGTAAAATTACTAAGAAAATGGTTAAAAGTTATCTTTATTATGTTAGGATCAGTAGGGTAATAAGATTTGCGAACTTTTTTTCTTGGGCAAATCCCTTTAATGTGTAACTGGTCTTTTTATCCAAAGTTAGTGGTATTGCGGGTATTAGCGATGGATGTTTGCTGCAATATGCAGAAAACCCCATGTCTGTATGATATGTGAGCCCTCTTCATACATCATTAACAGCTGCATGACGTACAGGTACGTACCCTAATAAAGACTGGCTGGACCATTATACAAGCTCTTATATCCCATGTCACTTTATCATCCTCATAGACTGTAAGCTCTTGTGAGCAGCACCCTCATTTCTATTGTTCCATATGACTTTTTGTATTCTGTGATTTAGTATTTTATGTATATTATAAATAATAATAATAATTGCGCCATCATATTCCGCTTTATTTATATTTCCTAATCATAATAATAAAGCATATGATGTCAACTAAATCATTTTAGAAATTGTGATTTAGTAAGTAATCTTTGCATTCGTTTTCACTTCCTATCTTTCCTATTTCGTTACAGGGATTTTCCAGTTTGTGGGTATTGATTCCTTTTCATAGGATATCAACAATATGAGATTTGATACTCCAGGATACACCTGTTTCTCCTGTGTCGGAATAAGAACAAAGCTTGAAAAACAGCTCAGTTCTCTGAGTAGTGGCCAGGCCTTGGCCAAGTGCTGCCTAATACGAGTTTCACCTCATTGGCTTCTACAAATCTTTAGTGTTTATATTCAATGTATGTGAACCCCCCTTAATAAGTATAGCCCCATGAATTTTAAATAGAAGAAATAGATATAGTTCACTTTCTGTTACCTGAATGAGGTTTTGAATTCCTACTATTACTAAAAAAATAAGATAAAACTAAGGATCAGTGATATTAGTGATACTGGTAAATACAACAAAAACGAAAAAACAATAAATAAAGAGAAAACCTATAGCTTCACAAAGGCTTACATTCCAATCACAACTCTCACCTTAGTAACAAAACAAAGCCACCTCCCTGTGTGAAGATAAACATTTGTCTTCCTGTAGAGGTGAATAGCAGTGGGATTACATACCAGATACTCACAAGACTTCCTACTGCTTGTATACAAATACGAAACCTGGAAAACACAAAAGACCAATATGTTGTGGCTCTAAAACCTTTGCTTTCCTTTGTTATGAGGATTTATCTCTGTCCTTCTCTTCTAAAACATTTTGGGTTCTTGAGCACAACCAATTGAGGTCTCTTTTCCTATCTCTAATAAGAACTGATCAGGAGTTCCTTACAGGCCTAATGAAGTATCCATTGGAGTTTTGTTGTTTTGTTTACTACCTATAAAATTAACAATTATTGCCTTAATATTGAACCAGTTATTATTATAAGAATCAATGCAATTATGTCCTTTTGTTATATACTGTTGTTCTACATACAATATGCATTGGTAGAGAGAAGGGAGTGTACACCAAGCACATTTACATACTGGTGTGTCCTCCTTCTGGAAGGATCCACTCTTCTTTTAGCTTCTCATAACCAGTTTTTACAAGCAAAGGCTTTTAAAATTATGCAAATGAGCCTAAATGGCTCAGGCTCCATAGGTGTTAATGTTAAATTTTATAAACCCTTTTTCTCAAAAACCATGGTAAAGGAAGCTTAAAGAAGAGCAGATCCTGCCAAACTGATGGATTTGGAAAAACCTGTAAAAAAAAATAGTGTCGCTTGACACACGCTTACCTGCACCTGGAATAGGATAGTGAACTCCGGCGAACTCCGGCGGACTTCGGTGCAACAGCGACACCTGGTGGACATTGGGCGCACTACCTTAGTGAATCGCCGGAAGACCCGAATCCTTGATGGAGAACGCGCAGCTGGACCGCGACAGGACCGGGTAAGTAAATCTGCTCCATTTTATCCACTGGAAGTGAACAAAGAAGCTTTCTATAGTAGAACAGCAAGCGGAGATCTAGAAAGCTGTGAGGAACTGATACAGAAAGTATATTGGAAAATTGGATAACCTTTCTTTACACAAACCATATCAAATATTTGCTAAAAGTCGACAACCTCTTTAAACATTTATATAAACAATTCCTTTTTTACTGTGTGATAAGCTTTTGTGCGGAAATATTTCAGGTCTAGTCCCGGCAGTACAGAACATCACTGCCGTTTTCAGTTCATTCACATGTAGCGGCCATGTTTCAGCCAATCACTGGCCTTATTGTTAACCTGTACAAATGCTTTGATGATAGTCAAAAGAAACATTATAGTCTGTCCTGTTTTGACCTAAAGCAGAACTACCCAGACTTCTACTTATAAAAGTATACTAAAAAATTCCCATGTGTTCAACTTTTTTGAAAGTTTCACTAACCATTTAAAATTGCCACATATTCAGTGTTCCATTTAGCAGTCAGGTTAGTCTTGGTTGGGCTCAGACAAAACAGGAGAGAAATGATCCCAAGAGCCAGATAATTACAAATTTTTACTTGTAGGGTAGAAAAAAAATTTGTAAAATTTACCAAAGAGTGAAATAGATAACTAAAATATATATATACAGTTTATACTTGGACAATCAATAAAGGCATCAATTGCCAAAGGAAATCAAGCAGACCCAGTCATTTATTGGTTGCTAAAAGAAAAAGAACAGAGAACTTACAAGTCGGCCATGGTAAATGGCAGCCAGTGAGATAGCCTGAAGCCTCTTGTAATATTTATTAATGCCAGCCTTTCAATTTATTTTGTTTGCTTGTTCAAAGTTTTTTTTGTAGCTTCCCTCTTGACCCAATACCCTGTTAACTTTTATGAACAGGATGTGTTTAATTAACAAAGCGCTTCCATGAAAATGTCACATGAGACAAAATTATTAACTGTTTCTTTGTGTAATAATATGATGGCGGATTTTGAAAGGTTCTCCTTCTCTGTCAAATAAATTGAATGTCAAAGTTACCATAATAAAGGACAAAAAACATTGGAGCCAATACCAATCTTGTCTTCAAAGGTGTATACAGACATGCATACTGTACCATATGGTTTGTATTGCACATAAGTGGACAGAATGGCAGGATACACAGTGAAAACATATTTATGTACTGGGATATTGCCAGATACAAATCACAAAAAGGCAAAAGCTTGAACTGATAAAGACCAATAGAATAATGTACTTGTCTAAAGGTACTTTGACATATTTTACGTATTGTACATTGTATTTCTGATGTTTATAGACAGACAGATCTATTGCTCCTGTGTGTTAAAGGTGTTGGCCACGTTACCTCATGTTTTTTGTAATGTGTGTGTAAGTGTGTGTGTGGGGAGGGGGCAGAATATTAGGTAATTTACCAATATTCATCTACCACTTCCTGCATTTCTTTCTTGATATGTACAGAGAAGCCTCCTGTCTTTTACCTCATCAGCCAGATGTTAATGACTAGAGATGAGTGAGTATACTCGTCCGAGTATACTGCTCGGTCGAGTATTAGCATACTCGGACCGGCTCGTTGCACGGACGAGTATTTCGCCGGCTCCAGATCGAGCATTGAATTAATAAAAGACAGTGAAGAATAGTGTTTACAGTGAAGAATAACACATTACACATGTTTACAGTTGTTTTCCTTGTAAGAACACATTGAAAGAACACTATTCGTCACTTTGCAGATGTGCACGCACATCTCCAAACTTATCGGAAGACATGCACGAACACTTGCAATGTGAAGAATAGAATAAAAACAGTGAAAACAGTGAACACAGGACCATTTAAGTGCAGAACACATTGAAAGAACACTATTCTTCACATTCCAGATGTTCATGCACATCTCCTAACTTAGTGGAAGACGCACGCGAACACCTGAAAAGTGAAGAATCGTGTTATTTCAATGTCTGTAAACATCTGTAAACATCTGTAATGTGTTATTCTACACTGTTCCTTTAATATGTTCTTTCAGTGAAAAAATGTTTGGGTCTCCCATTGACTTTAATGGGGTTCGTTATTCGATACAAGCATCGGGAAAAGTTTGTATCGCATAACGTGCAACCAAGCATTTTAGTGCTCGCTCATCTCTATTAATGACCATAAAATGGACTCGAATGGAGGCTCATCTGGTCTCTAACTGTCCATGAGCAATCATCCTACCAAGATTAATGAATTATTAGGTCCTGGCAAGGTGATTGCTCATGGAGAGTTAAACATCACATGACCCTCCATCTGAGGCCATTTTATGGACAGGAATGTCTGGCTGGTCAGATAATAGACAGGAGGTTTCATTTCACATACCAAGAAAGCAAAAAAGAGCATTTAAAAAGAATCTACCACCACGATTCTACCAATAAAGGTTTAACGGGTGGTAGGTGGATGTATGGGACGTGAGGATAGCCCTTCTCTGAGCTAATCCTCACGCCCCTGCTTTTTTAAAAAAAATCTTTAATACCCTGATATGTAAATTTTCTAGAGCGGCTACTGGGGCATGGAGTAGCCGGACATGAGGCTACACATCGCGCTTACTACACGCCCCAGTAGCCTCTCTTCTCCTCCTACCCTGACATCTTCGGCGTGCAGCTCCTCGTAGCTGCACGGTCTCGTCCGAGAAGCCGGAGTTCGGCACATGCGCAGTAGCTTCAGCTTCAGAGCAGTGTCCTCGCAGCCGCGGCCCGGGCTTCTTAGAGGAGGACGCGCAGCTAGGAGGAGCTGTGCGCTGAATATGTCAGGGTAGGAGGAGACAAGAGGCTACTGGGGCGTGGAGTAGCTGCGACGTGTAGCCTCATCTCCGGCTACTACACGCCCCAGTAGCTGCTCTAGAAAATTTAC
Organism: Engystomops pustulosus; assembly: GCA_019512145.1. Lineage (NCBI taxonomy): Eukaryota > Metazoa > Chordata > Amphibia > Anura > Leptodactylidae > Engystomops > Engystomops pustulosus. The sequence goes on along the minus strand of CM033641.1, from coordinate 265,976,377 downwards.
ATATTAGGATATTACATTTTTTTTTTTAAATAGCAGGGACGTGAAGATTAGCTCTAAAAAGTATAGATATATAGTATAAATACATAATAAGAATTATGGATTATGAAAATTTTTGTAGTAAACGAGTAGGATCAGATCATAATAAAAGAAGTAGGATCAGATTATATTAGTGACTATGATATGGATTCATATGTATTAAAGAATTTAAGATGAGGTAAAGGGAGATGCTATATGAATTGAGTTCTAAGACCTGGATAAGACGTATAAGGTGTACATAGGGTTAAAAATCATTCGAGGGAGTTTTATGGCTTTTTAATTGGGGTTATTAATTATTGGCTTTTAAAAGAAATAATTTGCAAGTTGTTGCAAGTTGGACTATATTGTTACGAAAAAATTTAAGGATTTTTATTTGTACAATGAAAAACTATATAAGAAATTGTTACTTGAACGTGAGGCATGTCCCGAAAGAAGCCAAGTTTGTTGGCAAAATCCTGGTACGGGCAGAGACGCTGAATGTGCACTATGTTGATTTTTGAAGTCGTTGTTTTATCGTTTGTTTGTAAGTAGAATGGAATAAATTGAATTATATCTATATCAAAAGACTCTATGTTCATTCGCTACTCCTGACAGTGCTCTCTGGGTGAAGAATATACTACACAAAGAGGTCCATCTGGAGTTGTGGAAACAGATTAATACCGTAATGTCTGCATGAGTGTCTACTCACTCTGAAAATTTGTAAACTGTGGAATTGCCATTTTTATCGGATTTTATTGAAAGAAAAAAAGAAAGCTCTTTGGTTGTATCCTTGATATATATGATTCAAAAAAATGAAAGGACACGGATTGCAGGACTGGTTCATATAACCAAGAGCTCCTATTCGCTTCAAAAAAACATTTCTTAGAAAAAATGCTTTATTATTGCATAAATGGTGCCTTACACATTACTCTCACACTGATAGACAAAGCAAAAATGTCCATATTTTTACTGGGAACATTATTAGAGATGAGCGAACACTAAAATGCTCGGGTACTCGTTATTCGAGACCCGGACCCGAATCCTCCGCAGAGAACGCACCGCTGGATCGCGAATGGACCGGGTAAGTAAATCTGCCCCATGGTCTTCCTTCTGTATGGGCCTAAAGAAGAGGTGGGAGTCTCAGTGACGTCACAGGGAGACACACAATTAGCACATAAAGCCCAATCCACCGAAGCAAATTGCCCTCTGCGCTAAGTTCTACTCCCCAAGGTGGGATGTTGGGGACATATTTCATATCTTCTTCCAGGGATCTCCTAAGAAGAAGATACTTTCCCCAGAATGGATTTACAAATCTAGCAATACTAAACACTACTATGAAATATTTAGCCAATTGCCTAATATGTATTTTTTTGGCTCCCTGAATCTGCAATCCAAGGCGCCTGACACCTTAGGAATAGCAGAGGGTACTGATCACAGATCTATGAGTTATGACCAGGCTGGCTGTGAAGTATAGTTATGCATAACCTAAGCCACCAGTTTACAGACATGAATACACACATGGGACTTTTATAAACTTTTATATTCATGGGACACACAGGAGGGGGTAGAGAAAGCACAAAAACCACAGATTACACTAGTAGAGACTGTAGAAACCAGTGGTTGGAGTTGTAACCAATAAGTCTCCCTTCCCGTATGGTGGAGGAGATCCCGGAAGTGCAGTGCCAACCAGAGAATCGCAGTACCAGACTGGAGAGAAGTAGGTAATTTTGTTACTGGCACCTAAGACTGCCTTTTCTTTGACTGTGTATTTAAATTTTGAACAATAGTTAAAATCGGTAGCTATCCATGATTTTTTGGATAAGTTCTCCTTATAATTAGCCTGATACTGATCTTAATAAACTTTCATTCTGAGACAAGCAGGACTCAGAGACGGAATCCAAAAGGAAAGTGAACAAGGAGGGGAAATACACTGAGTAAAGAACACAGGGATCAGGGTTTGGACATTATTAGAGATGAGCGAACACTAAAATGCTCGGGTACTCGTTATTCGAGACGAACTTTTCCCGATGCTCGAGTGCTCGTCTCGAATAACGAACCCCATTGAAGTCAATGGGAGACTCGAGCATTTTTCAAGGGGACCAAGGCTCTGCACAGGGAAGCTTGGCCAAACACCTGGGAACCTCAGAAAAGGATGGAAACACCACGGAAATGGACAGGAAACAGCAGGGGCAGCATGCATGGATGCCTCTGAGGCTGCTGCCGAGACTGGGGACAGGTGACAGTGTCTTGCTGGGGTGACATAAAGCTGGCAAAAGCCTTGTAAAGCGTACCCTTGCCAGTGCTGGACAAGCTGCCTGCTCGCCTACTCTCCCTCGCTACTTGTCCCGCAGAACTACGCACTCTGCCGCTAGCGCTGTCAGAAGGGAAATACTGTTTCAGCTTGTGCACCAGGGCCTGCTGGTATTCATGCATTCTCACACTCCTTTCCTCTGCAGGGATGAGAGTGGGAAGATTTTGCTTGTACCGTGGGTCCAGGAGAGTGAACACCCAGTAATCGGTGCTGGAATAAATTCTTTGAACGCGAGGGTCACGGGATAGGCAGCCTAGCATGAAATCTGCCATATGCGCCAGAGTACCAACGCGTAAGAATTCACTCCCCTCACTGGCCTGACTGTCCATTTCCTCCTCCAACTCCTCTTCTTCTGCCCATACACGCTGAACAGTGAAGGACTCAACAATGGTCCCCTCTTGTGTCTCGCCAACATTCTCCTCCTCTTCCTCCTCATCCTCCTCCACCTCCACCTCCTCCGATATGCGCTGAGAAACAGACCTCAGGGTGCTTTGGCTATCAACAAGGGAATATTCTTCCCCCGTCTCTTGTGACGAGCGCAAAGCTTCCGACTTCATGCTGACGTGATGTGATTGCCTCATGGAGAGTCTAATTAACATCACATGACCCTGCCAATCTGAGGCCAATTTATGCGACAGAATGTCGCGTGGTCAGATATATAACCAGGAGGGTTTCATGTTCACACTACCAAAGAGCAAAAAGAGCTATTTAAAAAATCTACCACACTATTTCTACCAATAAAGGTTTAACGGGTGGTAGGTGATGTATGGGACGTGAGGATAGCCCTTCTCTGAGCTAATCCTCACGCCCCTGCTTTTTAATAAAAAAAACACTTCTTTACATACCCTGATATTAATTTTCAGACGCGGCTACTGGGGCATGGAGTGCCGGACATAGGGTACACATCGCGCCTTACTCAACGCCCCAGTAAAAAAGCCTCTCTTACTCCCCTACCCTGACATCTTCGGCGTGCAGCTCTCGTACTGCAGTTCTCGTCCGAGAGAAGCCGTAGTTCGCACATGCTCGTCAGTAGCCTTCAGCTACCATAGCAATGTCCTAGCAGGCCGCGGCCCGGGCTTCTTAGAGGAGGACGCGCAGCTACGGAGAGCTGTGCGTGAAAGTCAGTGGGAGGTAGTGAGGAGACAACGAGGGCTACTGGGGCGTGGATAGCTGCGCGGTAGCCTCATCTCCGGCTACTACACGCCCCAGTAGCTGCTCTAGAAAATTTACATATTAGGATATTACATATTTTTTTTTTTACATTTAGCAGGGACGTGAAGATTGCTCTAAGCAAGTATAGATGAATATAGTAATAAATACATAATAAGATTATGAGATTATGAAAATTTTTGTAGTAAACGAGTAGGATCAGATCATAATAAAAGAAGTAGGATCAGATATATTACGTGACGTATGATATGGATCATATGTATAAGATTTAAGAGAGTAACGGTGAGAGGCTATTATGAATTGAGTTTAAGACCTGGGAAAGTAACGTATACCAGGTGGTACATATGGGTAAAATCATTCGAGGAGTAGTTTTAATGCTTTTAATTGGGGTTATTAAGTATTGGCTTTTAAAGAAATAATTTGCAAGTTGTGGCAAGTGGACTATATTGTTAACGAAAAAATTTAAGGATGGTTTATTTGTAACAATGACAAAACTATTAAGAAGAAATGTTTACTTGAACGTGAGGCAAGGTCACCAGAAAGAAGCCAATTTGTTGGCAAAAATCCTGGTACGGGCAGAGACGCGATGAATGTGCCCTATGTTGATTTTTGAAAGCGTTGTTTTAAAATCGTTGTTTTGTAAGTAGATGGAATAAATTGAATTATATCTATATCAAAAGACTTCTATGTTCTCATTTCGGCTACTCCTGACAGTGTCTCTTGGGGAAGAAATACTACACAAAGAAGGTCCTCTGGAGTTGGTGGAAACAGATAATACCGTAATGTCTGATGAGTGTCTACTCACTCTGGAAATGTTAAACTGGTGGAATTGCCATTTTACTATCGGATTTTATTGAAAGAAAAAAAAAGTCGTCTTTGGTGGTATCACTGATATATATGATTCAAAAACTGATAAGGACCGGATTGCAGGATGGTTCATAAACCAAGAGCTCCTATTCGCTTCAAAAAATTTCTTAGAAAAAAATGCTTTATTATTGCATAAATGGTGCCTACACTATCTACTCTCACACTGATAGAACAAAAGCAAAAATGTCCATATTTGTAACTGGGACATTATTAGAGATGAGCGAACCTTAAAATGCTCGGTAACTCGTTATCGAGACGACTTTTCCCGACGGCTCGAGTGCTCGTCTCGAATAACGAACCCCATTGAAGTCAATGGAGACTCGAAGCATTTTTTCAAGGGGACCAAGGCTCTGCACAGGGAACTTGGCCAAACACCTGGGAACCTCGCAGAAAAGGATGGAAACACCCAACGGAAATGGACAGGAAACAGCAGGGCAGCATGACATGGATGCCTCTGAGGCTGCTTAAACGCACCATATGCCAAAATTATGGGCAACAGCATGGCCATGACAGAGTGACAGAAATGAAGCAGATAGCATCTAAAACATGCATAATTGACCCTGACTATAGGGGACGCATGCAAGGAGCGAAGCGGCAGCAGGCTGAGAGTGTCCATGGCGACATACCCTAAAGGACTCAGGCTTCAAAACCAATGGGTGGCAAGGAGGAACCAAAGGAGGTGGCAGACGTGCCTCAAAAATATCGGTACTGATAAAAGTGTGCCAGTATATTTGTGGATTACACAGCAGGGTGGCGACAAAGTTAACATGGAAGCCATGAAAACAACCCAAATTCTGCTGACAACAGCCGTTTGATAAGGGACCATGTATGGAGGCAGTGAACTAGTAGTAGATTAAAGGTGCTGCAGTTAAAACTATGTTAGTTGGATCTTGGCATGGAGCTGGCGCTCCGCTGCAGGCGAGCTTTCCGCCAATCCAAGCCCCTGTCTTAGGCTACTCCCCAAACAGCACTTCTAAGAACCTTTTGTATAAGATCAAGTGAGTAGCGTTCTATAAGTTTAGGATATGCCGGTGAGGAGGGAATGTAAACAGATGCGAAGAAGCGCATGATGCGCATGGAGCTGGCGCTTCCGCTGCCAGGCGAGCTTTCGCAATCCAAGCCCCTGTCTCTAGGCTACTCCCAAACACAGACACTTTTGTATAAGATGAAGTGTAGTAGCGTTCTTATAAGTTTAGGATATGCGGGTGAGGGGAATGAAACAGATGCGCAAGAAGCGCTGAATAATATCCCTAAATGGTAAAAGTTGCAAGTATATTTTGTGGTTACACAGCAGGGTGGCGACAAAGTTAACAACTTTGATGTGGAATCCATGAAAACAACCCAAATTTCGCCTGACACACCTCGTTTGATAAAAGGGACGATGTATGAGGCAGCTATATGGACGACTTTGAGGTGGAAGGAGACAACGTGTGGAGGCGCTATGGAGACATTTAATTTGGATAGTGCCTGTATGTGGAGTCCAAACATTTTCAAACAGAGAGCAGGTAGTTGGCCCTCCAGTAAAATGGATAGATTGAGTGCCTGTATGTGTGGCAGTCCCAAAAATGTTTCAAACCAGAGGGCAGGTAGGTGGGCCCTCCAGTTAAAATGGGATAGATTGAGTGCCTGTATGTGGCAGTCCCAAAAATGTTTCAAACCAGAGGAGCAGGTAGGTGGCCCTCAGTAAAATGGATAGATTGAGTGCCTGTATGTGGCAGTCCCAACATGTTTCAAACCAGAGGAGCAGGTAGGTGGCCCTCCAGTAAAATGGAATAGATTGGTGCGTATGTGGCAGTCCCAAAAATGTTCAAACCATGAGGAGCAGGTAGGTGGCCTCCAGTAAAATGGGATAGATGAGTGCCTGATGTGGCAGTCCCAAAAATGTTTCAAACCAGAGGAACAGGTAGGTGGCCCTCCAGGTAAAATGGAATAGATGAGTGCCTGTATGTGGCCAAGTCCCAAAATTGTTCAAACCAGAGGAGCAGGTAGGTGGCCCTCCAGTAAAATGGAATGATTGAGTGCCTGTAGTGGCAGTCCCAAAATGTTCCAACCAAGGACCGGTAGGTGGCCTCCAGAAAAGGAATAGATTAGTGCCTGTAGTGGCACATCACAAAACATGTGTTCAAACAGAGGACCGGGTAGGTGGGCCCTCCAGAAAAATAAGCAGAAGTATAGCAAGAGCCAGTGGGCCTGTCAAAAAATAAGCATTTTCCTTGCTTTACGTACCAAAGAGGAGGGAAGGAGGGAAAATGAGGAGGAGGAGGAGGAGTGGATCAATTTTTCAGGTTGAGCTTCCTTCACCTGGTGGAGATTGGAAAATCTGAGAAATCCAGCCTTATTCATTTTAATAAGCGTCAGCCTGTCAGCGCTGTCAGTCGAACAGGCGTGTACGCTTATCGGTGTGATGATGCCACCAGCTGCACGAAAACCGCTCGGACAAGACGCTAGCGGGCAGGCAGGAAGAACCTCCCAGGCGTACCAGCACCAGTTTTGTGCCACATAGTCCAGCTTTGAAACCAGTAGTTGTAGGGAGCTGTGTGATCATTAGGACGATGGTATGGTCAGCTACGTACTCCCTCACCATCTTTCTGTAAAGATCAGCCCTACTCTGCCGAGACTGGGACAGGTGACAGTGTCTTGCTGGGTGACATAAAGCTGGCAAAGCCTTGTAAAGCGTACCCTTGCCAGTGCTGGACAGCTGCCTGCTCGCCTACTCCCTCGCTACTGTCCCGCAGAACTACGCACTCTGCCGCTAGCGCTGTCAGAAGGAAATAACTGTTTAGCTTGTGCACCACAGGCCTGTGGTATTCATGCATTCTCACACTCTTTCCTTGCAGGGATGAGAGTGGAGATTTTGCTTTGTACCGTGGTCAGGAGAGTGAACCCCAGTTAATCGGTGCTGGAATAAATTCTTTGAACGCAGGAGGGTCACGGGATAGGCAGCCTAGCATGAAATCTGCCATATGACGCCAGAGTACCAACGCGTAAGAATTCACTCCCCTCACTGGCTACCTGATGTCCATTTCCTCCTCTCCAACTCCTCCAAACCTCTTCTCTGCCCATACACGCGTGAACAGTGAAGAGGACTAACAATGTCCCCTCTGTGTCTCGCCAACATTTCCCTCCTCTTCCTCCTCATCCTCCTCCACCTCACCTACTCCGATTGCGCTGAGAAACAGAACCAGGGTGCTTGGCTATCAACAAGGGATATTCTTCCCCGTCTCTTGTGACGAGCGCAAAGCTTTCGACTTCAATGCTGACCGAGAGTTTTTCAACAGGCCAAGCAGCGGGATGGTGAGGCTGATGATGGCGGCATCGCCACTGACCATCTGTGTTGACTCCTCAAAGTTACTCACACCTGACAGATATCAGACATCCAGTCCATCTCTCATTGTAGACTTGAGGAAGCTGATGACCTGATCCAGTTCTGGTGGAAGTTGACATCTGGCAGTCTACAATCGCTCGGCGCTGCTGGTAAACTCTGGATAACATGGTCAGTGTTGAATTCACCTCGTGGGGCACGTCGCACAACAGTCGGTGAGCGGCAGTTGGAGGCGGGATGCGCTGCCCTGAGAGTGGCAGCGATCTGGGCGGACTTCTGAATGCGCACAATGCGCGCACCTTCGTGAGCAAATCAGACAGATGGGGTTATGTCTAGAGAAACGCTGCACTATCAGATTTAACACATGGGCCAGGCATGGCACATGTGTCAGTCTGCCGGTTGCAGAGCCGCCACCAGGTTACGGCGCCGTGGTCAACACAACCATTCCCGGCTTGAGGTTAGCGGTGCCAGCCACAGATCAGTCTGCGCCGTGATGCCCTGTAATAGCTCTTGGCGGTGTGCCTTTGTCGACTAGGCTCAGCAGTTTGAGCACCGCCGCTGTCGCTTAGCGACGGCAATGCTGTGATGTGCTAGAGCTACGATGATGGCGCAGTGACGGATGGCGTAGTTGGAGAGGAGGAGGTAGGGAGTGAGGGGTGGGAGGAGAGGAGGCATAGTAGGCCTGAACACCTGGACGGGTCGGGCCCCGCAATCTCGGCGTCGGCAGTATATGAGCAGCCAGGGTCAGCTCGGTCCAGCCTCACCAGTTAACCCAATGTGCCGTCAGCGATATATAGTGGCCCTGCCCGGCAGCACTGTACGTGTCCGTGGTCAGGTGGACCTTGTCAGAAACGGCGTGGTAGGGCAGGATGATGTGTTGCACACGTGCTGGTTGCAGGGCTGGGACGGCACATCGGGAAAAGTAGTGGCGGCTGGGGACCGATACCGAGGGGCGGCCGCCGCCATGAGGTTGCGAAAAGGCCTCGGTCTCTACTGCCTATAGGCAGCATCTCCAGGCTAAGAATCTGGAGATGTGCACATTAAGGGCTTGGCGTGCGGGTGGGTTGCACTATATTTGGTTTCCGCTCCAGCGTCTGGGGTATGGAGAGCTGAACGCTGGTGGATGCTGTGGAGGAGCGTGGAGGCGACGATGGGGTTTTTGGGCCAGGGTCCTGGGCATGGGGCTGACTAGCAGCGAACAGGGGAAGGAGCGAGTGGTGGCACGGCCGGAGGTGAACGGCTTGTTGCCATGAGTGGGGTTGTTAGCATCATATGCCTGCGCAAACTTGGGTAGTTAAGTAGTAGTGGTGGAACCCCTGCTGAGCTGGTTTGGCAAATGTTGCACACCACAGTCGTCGGTATCCGGTGTTTCCTTAAAGAACACTCCACACTCTGAAGATCTAGCCCTCGCCGCAAGAGCCCTCACCACGGGAGCTTCACTAGTTGACAGTGCGCTGATGCACAGTCTGGCCCTGTCTCGTCTGGCCCCACCCACTGCCTCTTCCAACCTGTTCGTCGAGGACTCGCCTCCGTCTAGAAGCACTGTGTTCACCCGGCCTCTCAACCCAGCTTGGGTCTGTACATCATCATCCTCCATCCCGCAGTCTGCTCCCCCCTGACTTCCTGCCCTGACAACAACTTCCCCACTGTCTGACACACGTGTCTCCTCATCGTCGGACAACTCTTTACACACTTCCACTACGTCAAGAAGGTATCATCACCCACAGACTGTGACTGGTGGAAAACCTGGGCATCGAAAATTGCTCAGCAGCAACCCGGACAAGTGGTTTGTGACTGTGGAAGGGTCCAGAAAAAGTTCCTCAGAGTATGCCGGTTCAAATGGCAAATTTTCCTGGGAGGGGGCAGACTGGGGGGGAGGAGGGTGAGGTGCAGGAGCTGGAGGAGTGGGGATTTCGGTGACATGGGTGGACTGCGTGGAAGACTGACTGGTGGTGGACAAATTGCTCGAAGCATTGTCAGCAATCCACGACAATCACCTGTTCGCACTGTTCTGGCCTCAACAGTGCTCTACCAGAGTCCCAGTAACTTCAGACATGAACCTAGGGAGTGTTGTAGCTCTGCGGGCGTTCCCCTGCTCCTCATCAGCAGGTGGTGGTCTCACCCCGCCCAGGACCACGGCCTGACCCCTGCAGTAGTTGGACGCCACACGTCCCCGCCTCGTCCTCTACCCCTAGCCCTGGGGTTAACATTTTTAAAATGAGAGTTATAACTTTTTTTTTTTTTTTACTTTTTTTTTTTTGTGTGTGTTTTTTGTGTGTTTTTGTTTTTGTGTTTTTGTTTTTTTTTGAGTTTTTAGAACCAAACAATCTCTCCTATTGTGCTATTTTCTAGCCAGTACAAAGGAGCACACTACTATGCCAGATGAGATGACACTGAGTTATTGCCTAAAGAAATCCAACCCCTACGAATTTTGCCACTTCGGCCTTGCTATGGATATGTGCGCCACTAAGCGCAGAACACAGCGGTCGCAAGTCTCACTACAAATTGCTCAGAATTGGCAAGTAACATGACTGCAGAAACTACAGCCACCAGCAGATCAACCAGAAATCAAATATATAGAACGCTACTGTAGGCGTAAGTAAGCTCTTTGTATTCTCCTATGGCTATTTTCTAGCCAAGTATCAAAGCACACTACTATGCCAGATGAGATGACACTGAGTTAGTGCCTAATTGAAATCCAACCCCTACTAAATTTTCCCACTTCGGTCTTTGCTATGGATATGTGCGTCACTAAGCGCAGAACACAGCGGTCGCAAGTCTCACTACAAATTGCTCAGAATTGGCTAGTACATGCACTGCAGAAAGTACAGCCACCAGCAGATCAACCAGAAATCAAATATATAGAACGCTACTGTAGGCGTAAGTAAGCTCTTTGTATTCTCCTATGGCTATTTTCTAGCCAAGTATCAAAGGAAGCACACTACTATGCCAGATGAGATGACACTGAGTTATTGCCTAATAGAAATCCAACCCCTACTGAATTTTGCCACTTCGGCCTTTGCTATGGATATGTGCGCCACTAAGCGCAGAACACAGCGGTCGCAAGTCTCACTACAAATTGCTCAGAATTGGCAAGTACATGCACTGCAGAAACTACAGCCACCAGCAGATCAACCAGAAATCAAATATATAGAACGCTACTGTAGGCTTCAAGAAGCTGTTTGTATTCTCCTATGGCTATTTTCTAGCCAAGTATCAAAGGAAGCACACTACTATGCCAGATGAGATGACACTGAGTTATTGCCTAATAGAAATCCAACCCCTACTGAATTTTCCCACTTCGGTCTTTGCTATGGATATGTGTGCCACTAAGAGCTAAACACAACGGTAGCAAGTCCCCCTGCTAATTCCTCACAAAATGGTAAAAGATGCAAATTAAAATAAAAAAAGTAGAACGTTATTGTAGCCCTAAGAAGGGCTGTTGGGTTCTTTGAGAATCACTCCTGCCTAACAGTAAGCTAATAGAACACCCTAACGCTTTCCCTGACCAGCAGCAGCTCTCTCCCTAGCGGCATCCAGACACAGAATGATCCGAGCAGCGCGGGCAGCGGCTAGTCTATCCCAGGGTCACCTGATCTGGCCAGCCAACCACTGCTATCGACGTGTAAGGGTACCACGTCATGCTGGGTGGAGTGCAGAGTCTCCTGGCTTGTGATTGGCTCTGTTTCTGGCCGCCAAAAAGCAAAACGGCGGGAGCTGCCATTTTCTCGAGCGGGCAAAGTATTCGTCCGAGCAACGAGCAGTTTCGAGTACCCTAATGCTCGACCGAGCATCAAGCTCGGACGAGCATGTTCGCTCATCTCTAACCTTCACCCTAGCCACTGGGAACTATGGCTGGCTTTAGCTGTTATATGCCCCCGAAGCATTGCCCGGATACCCCCTTTCGCTATCAAAATATCTGAAGCGTTTGTCACAGGCCAGCACATGCGGAATGGCTCCATTGCTTGTACATGTATTTATGATGAGTCTGTGCGTTTTGTGTCCGCTGCGACACCAAATTCTGCACCAAAAGGGGCGTTTCTGTGCCGTTTCACACCGGTGCTACATTAAGTTGAAATTCAGCCATAATTGCGGTGCAAACTGAGTGCACAAAAGAAAAACAGGTACACTCAATTAAAGCACGATTAGCGTGCACCAGATTGTTGGAGACCGTGTGCCAGTTTTCATTAATCCTGTGCACAATAGTGAGGCAAACTAATGATAAATCTACGCCAATAGGACAGATTTACTTAGAAAGACGGAAACTTCACTAAAAGTGCTCTTTCCGTGTATAATGCTGGGTGCAACCGATTCATTAAGAACGTGTGCCAGAAATCATGAATGTGTTGCTTCCCCGCACAGGCCCAAAAGATTTCACCACGTTTTTTGTGATGTACCTTTAACTTTTGGTGCGTGTGACATAATTTGCATGTTAAATATAGCACTCGGTCGGAATCAGTCGAAGCAACCACCGACACACCCCATAATCTAAAAGAGTCGTGTGCGACACAATAGCGGCGCAGACACTTCTTAAATACATGTGCAAGCCATTTTAGCACCGTCCAAGAAAAGTGTGGCGCAAAACCCTTAGTAAATGTGCCCCTATGTATCCAAGTCAGTTTTCTATAAATGTTAGGCTGCACCTGTAATTGATATTGTTATAACCCGCCAATAAGTTGCAATTTTTATGCATTTACCATTGCAAGACCACTCTTTACATGTGCATCCACAGATATTTAATTAAAGGGGGCATCTGGGGTGGACATTTCATTAAATGGGAGCATCTGGTGGATATTTCATTAAAGGGAAACATCTAATGTGGATATTTCATTAAAAGCGGGCATGGGGGTATCTATATACTGAGTGGACATGTGCAGGGGCTATTTATATACTGAGTGGGCACGTGCAGGTGCCATCTATATACTGAATGGACACGTGCAGAGGTTATTTATACTGAGTAGGCATGTGCAGGGGCTACCTATATACTGAGTGGACACATGCAGGAGCCATCTATATCCTCAGTGGGCACATGCAGGGGCTATCTGTACAGTGAGTGGGCACATGCATAGGCCATCTTTATACTGAGTAGACACGTGCAGGGGCTATTTATATACTGAGTGGGCACGTGCAGGGGCCATCTATATACTGAATGGACACACGCAGGGGTTATTTATACTGCGTGGGCATATGCAGGGGCTACCTATATACTGAGTGGACACATGCAGGAGCCATCTATATCCTCAGTGGGCACATGCAGGGGCTATCTGTACAGTGAGTGGGCACATGCATGGGCCATCTATATACTGAGTAGACACGTGCAGGGGCTATTTTTATACTGAGTGGGCACATGCAGGGGCTAGCTACCGTATATACTGAGAGGGCATGGGCAGGGGCCATCTATATACTGAGTGGACACGTGCAGGGGCTATTTATATACTGAGCGGGCACGTGCAGGGGCTATCTATATACTGAGTGGGCACGTGCAGGGGTTATCTATATACTGAGTGGGCAAGTGCAGGGGCTATCTATATACTGAGTGGGCACGTGCAGGGGCTATCTATGTACTGAGTGGACACATTCAGGTGCTATTTTTATACTGAGTTGGCACATGCAGGGGCTATTTATATACTGAGTGGGCACATGCAATTGTGTATACAATGTTATGTATCAATGTGGGAATGGGCGCCATGGGGGGTGTCCACAAAAATCTTCCAGTTAAAAGTTCCTAGTGGCGCCCCCAGATGTCCCACCAGTCTGGTAGCAATAAGCAATAAGTCATCAGTACTTGGAAAGTCCTTTCAATGATTTTATCGCCAAAATATATGAGGATGATGGAGAAAATATAGATATGGGTAGAATATACCAACAAAGTAATTTTTATCTAGCTTTTATACCTTTTGTAAAGCTCGACCGAGCATCAAGCTCGGACGAGCATGTTCGCTCATCTCTAAACATTATTTAACAAGTTACCATGCTGATGATTAGATCCATCACATTGCTCAACATCTACCATTGTATGAGCCTCTTTCATTGGCTTAAAGATCTTTAAAAACCTTAGTAAAAGAAAAATGCCAGTCAACAAACTGCTGACAGGGCTCCGTAAAAGAAATAATTGTTGGGGTAGGGAGACGCAAGAGAAATGTGTGTTTTCACTGTTTCCAGAATTTGTGGGGTCAGATTATATATAGATGTACACTGGTTCCCCAGAATTCACTGTGGAGCCATAGAGACAGATAACGGGAAATGACCTGCTCCCCCATTGAAGAATTCACATGTCAGAATTTCATAAATGATATATGAGAATTAGTTTCTTTTAACCAACCTGCAAATTTCTAAAAAAGGATTAATGGTACTTTCCTAGTTAAAGGTTATTAGGAGTGTCCGTTTCATTCTCAGCCCTGTGCTATTATCCTACGTTTCCTGCCAGTGTGTTAAATTTCAATGAAGTCCACAATTCATCACAGTCGACAAACATCTTTTTTTAGAAAACAATCCACTTAAACTATAGACTATTTTAACGGAAGTCACTTTAAACTTTTACCATCTGTTCCCCAGTCTCATTATAAATGTAAAATGAACATAATTCACAGTTGCATCATAACAAAGGAAGATGTAAATGATGAGAACCTGTGTGTATTCTTTAATTCATAAATCATACATCTGTTGTTTTTCATGTATTATCGACACAAGCCAAATAAATGACTTTTGTAACATGTTTATTTAATGGGGGGAATATATTCATCTACATCGGCCACATGAATTAGTTGTCTTTATTTTTACAAGAAATCTTTTTCTATTTTCAAATTTATGTAAGGATTTTATAAAAAAATACATTTAGGGTAAATTGAATTACAGTATACTATACTGAATACAAATTCCCAAACTAGAACGGTTATATATGTACCGCATCATTTTCTTTAGTAAATTGTGCATAAAATTTTAAAGAACCAGAAAAAAGACATAGGGGCAAATTTACTTACCCGGCCCATTCGCGATCCAGCGGCGCGTTCTCTGCTCTGGATTCGGGTCCGGCCGGGATTCATGAAGGCAGTTCCTCCGCCGTCCACCAGGTGGCGCTGCTGCGCTGAAAATAATCTCCACGCGCCGGAATGCACCACCTCGGACCAGGTGAAGGTAAGCGGTCACCAAGCGACACTTTTTCGGGTTTTAAATGCGGCGGTTTTTCCGAATACGTCGGGTTTTCGTTCGGCCACGCCCCCCGATTTCCGTCGCGCGCATGCCGGCGCCGATGCGCCACAATCCGATCGCGTGCGACACAATCCCGGGGCAATTCAGGTACAATCGGCGCAAATCGGAAAAATTCGGGTAACACGTCGGGAAAACGCGATTCGGGCCCTTAGTAAATGACCCCCATAATGATTTCTGCACTAAAATAGTAGTAAAACTTCATATATAGAAATAAAACTAGCCATCATCTCTATGATCACATTTTCAGTACTGCTTAGGGAAATTAGTTGATGTTATTTTTACGAATATTCACTGGTATATAAAGCGGATTAAATGGGGAACTAATGGATGCAAAGGCAATGTCATTATCATATAAACAAGGTTATTTTTAAGATTCTACTGTGAGGGTTTGATCCTCACTTTTCTGAAGACTATGTAAACCAGTTTTGACTCTCCCAATTAAGGGAACCTGTCACCTCATATCTACTCAAACCCTAAACAGTAAGTTATACATGACTGTAAAGGTGTTTCAATTTCTAGTTTGGATCACCTGTGTTGTTGCTTTGCTCCAAAAATGACTTTTATTTCCCTTGTTTTGGTGCAGTTTTGTTATATTTCAGGTGAAAAACATAAAGTGAATGGGTCAATTTAATTTTGAAGGGGAGACCTGTTCCAAATGTCATTCACCTGTTGAGTTAAGGGTGCTAATTTACTTACCCAGTCCTGTTGTGATCCCCAATCCAGGTGGTCCGATGAAGATGAATTCCGGCGTGATTCACGTAGCTCCTGCATCCGTCGCTTCCCCACCGAGGTCCGCCGGAGTTCACCTTCCTCTTTCCGGTGCTCGTAAGTGCATGTTTTGCGACACAATTTCTGATGTTAAATCCCGCGTGTTGTATGAATCCGTCGGATCGGCTGACCCCCGATTTGTGACGCATAAAAGCCGGCGCCAAAATCTGATCGCCTGCGACAAAATCCCCAGTTAAATGCAGCGCACCTCGGAAATCGGCGGGTAACCTTAGTAAATGAGCCCCAATGTCTTTCACTTAAAGACAATTAAATAAGAAATTGCACCTAAAGACTGATTGTGATGCAATTTTAACTGCAACGTGTGATTACACCCTGAGAGTAAGGAACAGAAGCTATTACTCTCACCGGTGTCACACACTTTACCAGAACTGCGCACCATGCGCCAGCTATGGAGGAGCAGGTCAGCACCGGACAGACAGTTGCACAGACAGATTTAAAAAGGATAAAAGTGACGTGGAGCTGGGTGCTGTGCCGAGGGGCAGGTTTACGAGGCAGAGTGGCCATGACCAGGTGGGGGAGCTTGACTGCATCCAAAAGCTCTCCCACCTCTTTTACTGGATCTCTGAAGAAAATGATAGAAAATAAAATCTGTTTTTGGATCAAAGCAACAATGCAGAGGATCCAAACTAGAACCACTGAAACAACTTTACAATCATGTATGAGGTAACGCTTAGGATTTAGGTGACATTTTCCCGATATGCATTTGTCAGATTCAAAAATTCCAAACATTACCAATCAGGCTATTTTCACAAACATTTTTCAGCTTTCTTTTTTTTACTCGCTGGATTGTGTACATTTGTTGGGTCTGCTGTGGTACTATATGGGAGGATTCTGTAACAGACGTAACATAACAGATTTTGGTGGAGAAATCTCTGTGGCTTTAATATTCATCTAAATAGAATGTGCATAAATAATGTGCTTGCTGCCAAAACAGCAAACTCAAATCTGCCACATGTGAATCCACCTTATAGAGGATGATGGAACTAAAGGAATGATATTTAATATAACAATAATAATTAACAAGTTACAGATTCATGGGAATGTCATGTTTTTACCTGCCTGGTGGTTTGGGAGCTGGTAGACTTCATTTAAAGGGGAATCTGTCAACAGAAACTGAGCAAATAAATCACTACCAGTGTGTTATCAAGAAGAACAAAGCCAGATCACGTTCCTTTTATGGCCCAGCATGATGTCATCATTCCAACAAAAAATCAACAATACATTGATATGCAAAACATTTGCTTAAAGTCACGGAGGTGGAGATCTCAGGACTGAAGTCATGCTCTCCCTACCTTACAATGCCCCCTCTGCTGTCATAATACTAGACAAAGCCCTTAAGACTTCTATAAAATATAAAAATTAGTAAGCACGGACACTGATAGATCCAGGCACTGTGACTGTGGTAATCTTCTTAAATATCCATATTCTAAAATCAACTTTTAACATTTTGGGGCTCTGGGGGGCATTACTGTGATATTGCTGCTCAGGCTGTCACACCGTGAAGCAGTGGGCTGTCACCCCTTCCACTGTGTTGGATTACAGCCAAAGTGCTAAAGAGGCAGGGGTGAGGGGAAGATGTGCTCCTGCACAGTGTAACCACCTGTGCAGCCAGAGCTTTTCAGTAACTCTCCCAGACTCCTTCTGCCTCATTGGCATACTATTAAAAGTTGATTTTATAAGGAAGGAGGGCAAGTATAACAAATATAAGATTATCACTATAATGGTGCCTGAGTCTATGAGTAAGTGTCGCTGGTCTATCCATACTTTTGATGGTAGATTTCGTTTACACAACTGCACTTCAATGTTGACCTTCTAGATGATGTCACCATAAATGGGACATGAACTGGGTGTTTTTCAAACAGGTTCCAAAAATGTCCTAAAAGCCAACCAATACAAATACAGTGCAGATGTTGTTACTAAGAAAATCAGTTTACTGATCTCATGCACATGAAATATATGAACATGTAGAAATCATAGATTGCCCTCGGCCTGAGTTCAATCTCATCTAGAACCTCTGAGGCGCAGTGTTCATCAATGTACCACCATGAACTGTTTCTGACAAGAAATAGAATAATTCATCTATTTATTAAATTAAAAAGGATAATTAATAAACAAAAAAAAAGATGCAGTTCTGTGTAAATGGAAATCACTTGTCTGTCTCTTACTGTAATTTTTATATATTATTCCTAGGCTTAGTATTGAAAAGTAGTAGAAATAAAATACCAATATATGTGCTATAAGGCAAGGAGAATGTGAATTGTTTATTTCCCATGTTTTCCTATACTTCTGAGGACGTTTCAGTGACCTTTTAGGTGTTAGCGGAAGGTATTGTTATCGTTTTGTAAGTCAACATCACTAATTAGTGTTTTCAACACGTTTTGTGGACACATTGGCCTGAAAGGCTTTTTATCTGGGATACGAAGCAATAAAAGCCTTTACAGCTGATTGATGTGTTAAATGCACACCAATAACACAAGTATCAATGCTGAACAAGGACAACAAGGTTTTCCATGTCTGCTTAATGCCGGTTCTATTACACCAGGAAACACTTTACTGGGACAATAACCTCCAACAAAAGAAGTATCAAGTGTTGGTCAAAGAAGAGCAATGAATAGTAAAATACGTTATTTCTAACTCATTTCACATTCAGTATTTCTGCCACCATTTAGGCACTTAAAATACACGCTCAATTAAGTCACCAATAGTCAATATAGGCAGTCCCCAGGTTACGTACAAGGTAGGTTCTATTGGTTTGTACTTAAGTTGAATTTGTATGTAAGTAGGAAAATATATATTTTGTAAGTGTTACTCCAAACAAATTATTCTTATCCTCCCTGTGAGAAAAGGATTACTAATAAAGCTTCATTACAAACACCTGAGGCTACATTCACATGAATGTATGGCTGCCAGGCTGCACACGTTTTCCGCAATTGAGAGGAGGAGGGGTGACCCCCTCCCCTCTCCATAACGTGCACGCGCCTTAACACGGGAAAAGATAGGACATGTCCTATTTTTTCCCCATATACGTAATGGTGCGGTGTAGTACTTGTGTAGCACCGTATTACTTTTGACGGTCTATGGGGGACGTATATATGGGCGCAAGTTTGCGCAAGTTTGCGTATATACGTTCCCCCAATGGTCGTGTTAATGTGGCCTAACACAGCTCTTATGTTGACCATTGCAACCTGGGATCAAAGTTTGGTAAATCACTAGCATTCAGAGAGCTTCACCAGAGGACACAGTGGTCAGAGAGGTCCATCCGTAAGCAGGGGTCTTCTGTAAGTCGGGCACTGCCGGTATTTGCCTTTTGCCATTTTACATGTTATCATATTAATATAGAATTTCCTATCTCACACTATTACCTTTTCATCCTTGGTTGAACTCGCTGTACAATTATTGTTTATGTAAAAGAAAAACTTTTACAACTGTGACTCCACACCATTAAAATAAAAAATGTTCAGTTTACTATCAAGAGGGTAGTTTGACTCCAGCCCTTTATAGGATATATAAAAACATAGGATGTTTCTCTCTTGCTTTGCCTAATATTTATTCTTAGTTGAAAGTGAAGTAGACTTTTTAGTAGATAATTTTATAATCAAATACATAACAATAAGCTTGAGAAATAATTAGTCAATAGCAGACACTTGTATAACATTGAAAAAGTAGCCGTACTTAGGGTTTCTATACTGTATGTGAGGCACCTGTACATTTTAGCCTAGTAAACCAAATAGGAAAGTGTATTGTAAACCATTAATACAAAATCACAATTTATTACCATTGGTAAAGTGAATCTGTTACTTTGCAAAAGTACAGAATATTATTTAAAAAGGGCTAAAAGTATGGATATTATATCCCATGAAGAGGTGCTCCATATTAGATCCTTTGGGTCTTGCTCCCAGCACAGCTCTATTCTCAGTGTTGTGGTCAGGCCAGGTTAATGCGATTTTCTCCCACTGATTTGAATTGAAGTTGATTTGCAGTGATTTCCTTTATCCAGTGAGAAAATAATTTTCTTGTTCCTGTGCCGGTCTCTATTTATTACCTGCTGAGAAGAGATCTGTGGGAATTCTGGGAGCTGGACCCTCCCCCAATACAATTTGATGTAACAGACCTATTCCATAGCTATATTACTAAGATTTTTAGTCTAAAAACCCCCTTGAAAGAAACCTTTTATTTAAAAAAGTGCATTTGTTATACTCAACGGAGACCTGGTCAGCAACTCCCCTTCTCTATCTACAGTTTATCAGTTCACACAACCAAAAAAGTTCAAAGTTAAGAGCAAATTTGATGTCTGTTTCTTATTACTGGGCATCTTCTGACAGTCCACATAAGTGGTTGATGTCCAGCATGCCAAAACAAGCCTTAGTTCATGAGTGATAGCTATTGGGTGGATGAACAATGAAGATTACATGCACGTAAGTATCTGCTTTTTACCACACCCTTTACTAAAAACTGATTTTTCAAAAAAATATTTTTTCTGGATGTAGCTACTATACTCAAATCATGGTTTGTTATAAATAAGCTGGAAAATAAATACAGTCATACGACATCATTTTAGTAACTTTATTGGTTATAACAGCGTTGTCTCAGCTGTTAATGCAGAAAATAGAGATGGTAACTGGCCTGTAGCATAAATCGCGGTTAAGCTTATCTCATTGCCTGATCTGCTTGACTTCAAAACAGATATTTTGGTCAAGTATATTTATCACATCAGGAAATATATTGATTGAGCTCTAGTGAGTGTTCCTCACAGAAATAAATCTTCTGTTGTATTTTATTTCCTCCCCAGAATTGAACAATTTAAAGGGTTTGTTCCATGAAAAACGTTGTTTATAGTTATATGTAGTCCATAAATATTTCTGTTTTTATAGTTCTTTTAAAAACGACTTAAATCTGAATATATTTTTGGATTATGGCTTGATGTGAAAGCCACTTGAGGTTTTCATGCAGGGGCGTAACTACAGTGGTAGCAGCCATAGCTACTGCAATGGGGACTGCAGTGTCAGTGGGCCCTGACATCCAACCCAAGACACTACTTTATCTAATCACAAATCATGCAACCAGATCACGACCCCCAGAACGGCAATGTGAACGAGCCCTAAGAGTGTATAAATGTGTACGTATACAAATATGTATATTTTCTGAAGGTATAGGGGGGTTCCCATTCAGAATTCTGCTATGGGACCATGCCTCTCCTAGTTATGCCCCTAGTTAAATGATTAACATTTACTTTATCCACAGTGCGTGTGGTAGGATGGACATACATGATAAGTCTTGCCTCTCTATCTACCAAGTATGAAGAGGGATTTCTTCTGGAGCTGCAGCATCTTATTGGAGGAAATTGGAGTAATATTGTTTTTGTCAGGATCAGTGGATCCTCTGGACCACCGCGGGAGATGGAACTAGCCGACACCTGGGACCGGAGCCCAAGTGGCACCTGGTTTTCACCAGAGCCCGCCGCAAAGCGGGTTGGACTTGCTGCGGCAGGATACCACTAGGTCGTTCCACAGGTGCGACCAGCCCGCGGTGGCAGCCGAGGTCGAGGTACCTTAGCAGAAGATAGTCTCGTAGTCAGGTCCAGGCTTGGGGTCAGGGCAGGCGGCAGAGATGCAACGTCAAGTCCAAGGTCAGCAACGGGAGGTCCAGGCAGGTGGGAGCGGGAACACAGGTACACGGAACACAGCAACACGGAGGAACTCGGGTAACACAGGACTCAGGAGCGGGAACACACAGGAATACACAGGAACGCAGGAATACACAGGAACGCAGGAATAATCGCTTGGAAGCTTTCTCTAAGGCTATGAGGCACAAAGATCCGGCAAGGGTTACAGGAAGAGGCAGGCTTATGAAGAATTGGGCAATATGGCCAGCGCCAATTAATGGCGCGCTGGCCCTTTAAAATTGGACAAGGTGCCGCGCGTGCGCCCTAGCATTCGGGGACGCGCGCGCACAGCGGAGGGGAGCAAGTCAGGAGCCGGGACGGGTGAGATGTGCTGGCGGCGCGCTGGCGGGGGCAGGGCGGCACGGGTGAGCACGCGGGACCACCCGTGACAGTTTTACTCTATGATCATTAGCTCAGTATTTCCTTTAAAAAACAGAGCAGATGCTGTAGCTGCAGAGACAGCTCACCAAGCAAGGGTGAAAATAAAAAGAAGGATGAACATGGTTGGCCGCATCTTTACATTAATTATGTTCCTAAAACTTATGGGGGGAGATTCTTATTTAGATGCTGGCAAAATCAGATGTGGCACAGTTATTCAGATGCATAAAGGTTTACAAATGGACATCTTTCTGCTGCTCTTTGTGTCATTAGCTTGCTCAAGGTGTCCACCATATTTCTTAAGTGTCATCCCACCAAAGATGTGCCCCCTAAATAGTGAGCCCTAAACTACCAGCCGCAGAACTTATTTCTGAATGTACCTGCTGTCTACTTTCAGTAATAGTTTTTCAGAAGTGAGCTGCTATAGTGTTGTCCTCTGGGCTTGTTACCAAAACTGGGGTTATGCCGTGCTTGAGGATGAGTGATTGACAAGCGTCTGGCTCTCAGAGAAGGGATGTATCACATGGACCAGTAGGGGTGCTTGTCAGCTGCACCAATCTGTTCTAAGGGCAGTGTCCAGGCCAGGGGCGTAACCTTAGGGGGTGCAGAGGTTGCGATTGCACCAGGGCCCAAGAGGTTTAGGGGGCCCTTATGGTGTCAATTTCCCATATGAGAAGACTATTACTATAAACCATACATCGGGGGCCTGGCACAGACTTTACACTGGGGCCCACCAGCTTCTAGTTACGCCGCTGGTCCAGGCACTCCATTTAAACTCGCCTGCATTTTCTTCTAGCTAAATAATGAACTTCTGCTCTCTACTTCTGGTTACTTTGAAATTTGGCAGTTCCTTGACCATTCTATAGACATTACAATGGTACATCAACATTTGTCCTCCATGGTACTGCCAACATTAAAATAGTTCTCTGGTGCAGTACTAGCTGCCACAATGCCCTATGTGCTATGGTCCTGTTGCTCTATGTTACAATTTGGATCATAAAGAACAAAATATGTACCGTATATACTCGAGTATAAGCCGACCCGATTATAAGCCGAGGCCCATAATTTTACCACAAAATACTGGGAAAACCTATTGACTCGAGTATAAGCCGAGGGTGGGAAATGCATTGGTCACAGCCTCCCCAGTATATAGCCAGCCAGCCCCTGCCCCAGTGTATATAGCCAGCCAGCCCCTGCCCCAGTGTATATAGCCAGCCAGCCCCTGCCCCAGTGTATATAGCCAGCCAGCCCCTGCCCGGCCCGCAGTGTATATAGCCACCGCCCCTGCCCCAGTGTATATAGCCAGCCAGCCCCTGCCCCAGTGTATATAGCCAGCCAGCCCCTGCCCCAGTGTATATAGCCAGCCAGCCCCTGCTCCAGTGTATATAGCCATCCAGCCCCTGCTCCAGTGTATATAGCCAGTCAGCCCCTGCTCCAGTGTATATAGCCAGTCAGCCCCTGCTCCAGTGTATATAGCCTGCCAGACCCTGCCCCAGTGTATATAGCCTGCCAGACCCTGCCCCAGTGTATATAGCCTGCCAGACCCTGCCCCAGTGTATATAGCCTGCCAGACCCTGCCCTAGTGTATATAGTCTGACGCCGCTGCTGGACAGATCGCACAGAAGATATTCAGGGGTCGCTGGAAAGGTGAGTTTAGATATATTTATTTTTTGACTCGAGTATAAGCCGAGTATGGGTTTTTCAGCACATTTTTTGTGTTGAAAAACTAGGCTTATACTCGAGTATATAAGGTATATATATTTTTAAAAAACTGCATCAAAAAATATGAAAACGAATAAATATTTGCTTGGTGTATACATATAATGATAATATTTATGATGATGATGACTCAACAGACTAACATTTGTGTTTTAGCAGAAAATGACATGATTGTTGCAGTTCCAATAATAGTTGTTAAAATGAAGAAAAATGCTCATTAGTATTGCATAACACATTACTATCTAATTATGTATGCTGTCTAAGAACACTACATTAAAGTACAAAAACAAACTGCAGATGTTCCCAGTTATTAAATATTTGCCACAATGAATGATTTCTGAACTTTTATTAAAATGCAGTAGAAGTAGAAGGAAAAAACGGATTAGCAAATCTTACATGGTTCTAAATTCTTATCAAATTGATTAAAGTGTTTGTCTATATTTCATTTATTAAATACCCTAAAAGGTAATTTCCTGTTGTTTTCTTGGACCTAACCTTTTTGAGCATCACGCAAAAGGTGAATGAATAAGCAGACAGTGGGGCCCATTTACTAAGGGTCGCATTGCTCAAATTTGTAGGACTGTTCGCCTGTTTCGGGGATTACACTGCTTGGACAGGTATTTAAAAGGTGTATGCGCTGGGATTTTGGCGCAAACAATAGTTTTTTGGCACAGCTGCGCTGGCTTCCATGCGACAAATTAGGGGGCGTGCCATCAGACGATCTGACTGATTCGGACTGAGCGCAGGATTTAACTTTCATATTGTATCTCAAGCCCAAGCACTTAAATGCACTCTGGTGAACTCTGTTGGACCTTACTGGTGCAGGATATCGACACATGCAGGATATCCGGTGCACAATCTTAGTGAATCGCCATACTGTGCATTATCGTCAGACAATGAACTTTCAGTGAACTCCAGCGGACGGGTAAGTAAATGTGCCCCAATGTGTAATACTTTATTTTACCATAGGTGCTCCTGTTAACACTTGCTCTGCATTGTAACTTTATGCTATTCAGTTAACTGAAACAGTTGTTAAGACATTCCCTATGCTTCCTACAACCTCTGACCCTGCCTACTTACCAGTCCTGTGTTAAAATGTAGATAATAACTCTACCCTTTACAGATAGACAGACAAACAGAAATAAGACAAGTAAAGTCAAATAAATTGTGTCAAAATCAAGATGATGGTAAAGTAAAAATCGTGAAACACAAGACTAGTCAAGTTTATGGCAGAATAACTTACAATATTACAGGAGTCAGAAAGACAAAGGCAATAACAGAAACAGGTTTATAAAACTAGCTGATATTAAAGAAGTAACCGAACACCCTTTTAGCCACAGGAAGCGCTTACAACTCTACTATAGTCACTGTGCCTGCATCTATGGATCATACTTGATTTTAAGTGTTGTAGTCAAAACTAACCACAGCACTTTAACGGTGGCAGAGCATGGGCACCGGCATCTTGGTCCTGATTGGTTCAATTATTTAATAATTTTTACAGCATTCAGTATTTTTTTCAGCTTCTCAATCCACAGCACTGAATAATAGTACCCATAAGAAAGATCAAAGATAAAAATGAATATGTTTATAAGAGAGGAAAGAAACCAAAATTGTAATTTAAACCATGTGGTTTACCAGTGTTTAACATCCGTATTAATTTGGATTCAACATTCTCATAATCTATCCCTTTTACTCGAAAACAAGATGGATCACATCCATAGAACTAAGGAAAAGGACAAGGATTGGGCTTCAGTTGAGAAATATCAGAATCCTGCACATTAGTGGCATCCACAATTCCGAGAACATGTTCCCTTTTCTGAGTTTTTAACTCTTGAGTGGTCATCCGTACATATATAAGGGTCCATGAGCATGTGGCATGACCCCTTCAGTATTGCATTCGATTGGCCATGTAATGGAGAAATCACGTTACTCTTTAGAATCAACAAATCTATTGCTTTTCTCTATGTTGGGATATGTGACACATCTGCTGTAAGGATTACAACCCCATTTGGGTTTGGAGACACCAAAGATTGGTCATGTTGTCTGCGGTGTATAGCATAACAATGTGTTCACTAGTATTGGATAGTGGGGCGAAACCCTTTTCGCCAAATGTAAAAAAGTTGCCAGTTTACGCCTACATATGTGTGAGGTCCAGTTAAAGCCCAGTTTTTAACAATACATTTTCCTTGTAAATATTTGTGTATGTCCAGAAAGAGGAAGGGGTATAACTACGGTGCTAGCAGCCAGAGCAGCTGCTATGGGGCCCGCAGTGTCATGGGGCCCTATAATCCGACCTGACACACTAAAAAGGGGAGGAGATGCATCATTATATACATATTTTGCTGCACATTGTACAGTATCCTATATTTATGCAACATTTATGTGATATATATGCTGTATCTGTGATGTGTATATACTGTATAAGTGTATATATGCTGTACTTTGTATATGGCACTGTATGTGTGCATATAATATAATAATAATCTTTATTTATATAGCACCATCAGTAATCAGTATATGCTCGATATGTGTGATCATGAGTGTATAAATGTTTGATGTGTGTAACTTGCATGAGTGAGTATAGAAATAAGTATACTTTTTAAGGGGAAAAGGGGGCCCCATTCAGAAGCCTGCTATATGGCCCTGTCTCTTAGTTACGGCACTGGAAAGAGGGAGCGAAAAAGGAGGTTGAAGGAAGTGAAAGCGTTTGAAATAACCTAAACTAGTAGTCGAGGAATGTGTTTGTCTAATTATGCTGATTGTTTGATTATTTTATAAAATCACAAATTAGAATGTTTGCCCAATCTCTAAAAATGCATGAAATTGGGCTCAGTGGCAAATTATAAGTGAATGGATTGAATCTGGAAAGGAAATTGTCTCCATCAACAAACATGAGCTACTATAATTACTTTGGAAATAATACTATTTACTTAGTGTGAAGGCTGCAGCGTTTGTTGTTTACAGTATGGAGTCATCGACTAAAATGAACATTTGTTATTAGTTATAATGCGATCACAGAAGACCAGTGTAATTACAATGCTAAATTATACATAATGCACCTTAACCTGCGAGAAATAGCTGAGCTGGATCATTTGACAGGAGTCAGTTAATTGAACGCGTTCACTTTCCCCATGAGTACGAACAGCAATGGATGTAACTAAAAGAACAAGCTTCAAATAAATATCGTTTTATTGATGTTCAAAGAACTAATAAAGTGGAATAAGCCGAATCCTAACAGCAAGAAGTAGCCTGAGACTAATATATCTTCAGCACTCCGGCTCCCAACATACATTGAAACAAGTAACAACAGAAACAAATGCATGGTTTATCCTTAAAGAGGACCTCGTACCCATCCACCAAATGTTTGCATCTTTTTATAGGTGTTACTCCACTGATTTTGGTACAGAGCTTTCAGTGCCTCCTCTACTGTCAGGCGGTTAAGATGGAGCACACATCCTGGAAATGCCTGACTGCCTGCAGGAATCCTAAGTGGCACATTGCATGCTAAAACCAAAAGCGGATTTCTCGGGAATGGTGGCGGCTACGGAAGAAATTCCATCAGTTCTGTGATAAATATTAAAGGATGCAAAGAGATGGAATTTGTGAAGGGGGTGGAAGGTCCTCTTTAGTTGTAGGATGTAATATAAAAAAAGCCTTGTTGCTATACAGCGGTTAAAAGCCCTCCCAATATCACCTAATATTATATCCCACTCTGGCAATTTTACTTAATTACAGCAGTTTTTTTATGATATGCAAATTAGTAGACCTGAGTCAACTTCTGAAGAGAAGAGTCATTGCTGCCAGTGAACTACACCTCCTTGTTTGATTGACAGCTCAGTGTATCTCCAAACCTCAACCTGAGCAGACAGGAAGTCCTCTACCTGTCTTTACCAGAATGCTCTCACTGCATAGCGAATTTAGCAGTGAGCACTGTGTGGGAAACTGCAGATCTTGTCACCATTTCATGCACCCCATGATGGACGGGGCCCAACAGCCATGGGAGGAGTCCACATAGACAAAGGCAGAAAATGTTTGGGGAGCGATTTTACTGGTAGAAGGAGGCACATTTAAGCAGCAATGCCTGCATTTTTCAACAAAGGCACAGTGGGGAGGGGGGTTGTTATCACTCATCTATCTTTAGATTGCATTTTTATATGAAGTCAATGTCTATTGCAGTTTGGGTACTTCCCAGGATGTTGCCAAGGGACTCATGATATTTGTTATGTCAGGAAGTGGTGAAAATAGAATAACTAATGTGTCCTTTTGCAGTAACTTGATGGAAACATTATTTTTAACTCCCAGTAATTATTTACAATGGGTCTTTTTGGAAGTACTTACTTTCTAAATATATTTCCTCTTCCAGGAATACACTTCAATGGGAACATAAAACAACAGCAGTTTAAGGACATGGACAATGCGCTGAACAAACTCCCACATCTATAGCATCACATACTGGTTAATCTACTATCTCAAGTCATCAGAAATGCTTTCTTTTAGAGGCATTGCTTTTTATTCTACCTTTGGTTCATTCAATCCCTTGCAGCTACCATATGCTTAGAAGATATACAGGCAGTCCTCTACTTAAAGGGGTATTCCAGGACTAAGCATAATTCATATACAAATGAGTCAGTAAAATAAAAACAAATATGTTATTAGTTATTTAAAATGTTGCTCCGCTTAGCAGAAAATGCTGATGACATACACTGTAATTAGGAATTAAAATGCTAGTGGCCTTTTAATCAGTCCGTTAATTTCCTCCACACGGAGAAGACACAGGACAGAAGATGGCCGCTGGTCACATGTCCACATCACATGCACATGCCTTGCCTTGGCTGTAGTTGGTTGGTTGCAGTGCATCCAGTATGGCCAGTGGTTTGGTGATGTGTAGTAATGGCAGTTACACACCATTACTATGGTAACAGAGAAGGGCAATCTGTTACATCATCACTGGGGGCAGAAAATAAGAAGGAGGAGTTACTGAGAACTAAAGGATCTTGGAACTTGTAGTTTCCAGTGGCAGCCATCTTGGTTATAGCTTCACCTACTTTAGAGAGGCCATAAAATTTAGTGAATCATAAAATAAAACTATTTAAGCTCCATTTCTTAACTAATGACATTGAGTTTTGTTATATTCATTTATTTATTGCATCATGGGTTTTTGTATGAGGCGTTCATGTTCCTGGAATACCCCTTTAAGTACTCTCGACTTACAGTTGACCCCTAGTTACAAACGGCGCTGTGGAAGTTGGTAATTTACTGTACTTTAGTCTCAGGCTACAATGACGGGGTCTTCTGACGTCATAGTTTGTTTGCCGGCAGATTGCACAGATTGCATCTTCCGGCACGGCTAGAACTCGAAGACCTGCTGTGGGGAGCATAGGACGCTGGGAGGGCAGCGCTGGAGGGTAAGTACTAGGTTAATTTATTTAAGGGGGCACTCTGCTGGGCAATTCTTTTAATGGGGGAATCTGCTAGACACTTTATTAATGGGGAAATCTGATGGACACTTTATTAACATGAGCTCTCTGCTGGACATTACATAAATCGGGAACACTCTACTGGACACTTTATTAACATGAGCTCTCTGCTGGACATTACATAAATCGGGAACACTCTACTGGACACTTTATTAATGAGGGCACTCAGTTGGACACTTTATTGACTGGGGTACTCTGCTGGTCTCTTTGTTAATGGGGGCATACTGCTGGACATTTTATTAATTAGAGGGGCTTCTGAGGACATTTCATACATGAGGCGAGACTACTGGAAATTTTATTGATGAGAGGAGAATACTGGACTTTTTATTAGAGAGTAGTGGCTGCATTTCCCACCTTAGGTGTAA
This sequence comes from Engystomops pustulosus, assembly GCA_019512145.1. NCBI lineage: Eukaryota > Metazoa > Chordata > Amphibia > Anura > Leptodactylidae > Engystomops > Engystomops pustulosus. The sequence continues at coordinate 265,947,093 of CM033641.1, read as the reverse complement.
ACTTTAGTCAATGAGTCAATACGTTTTTCCAGTTTTTTATGGTAAATTTAGGTACCTTGGCTTATACTCAGGTTGGTTTATACTCGAGTATATACAGTACTTGAAGATAAAGCACTATTTTCAATCTTTGTAACTTAGACTGCTCTATAACATGCTTCCTGTATATAAGACACTTTGTACAATCTGCTCAGCTCATCCTGCTACATAACATGCTGCCTGTAGATAGGACACTATTAGAGATGAGCGAGCACTAAAATGCTCGGGTACTCGTTATTCGAGACGAACTTTTCCCGATGCTCGAGTGCTCGTCTCGAATAACGAGCCCCATTGAAGTCAATGGGAGACTCGAGCATTTTTCAAGGGGACCAAGGCTCTGCACAGGGAAGCTTGGCCAAACACCTGGGAACCTCAGAAAAGGATGGAAACACCACGGAAATGGACAGGAAACAGCAGGGGCTGCAGTGCATGGATGCCTCTGAGGCTGCTTAAATGCACCATTATGCCAAAATTATGGGCAACAGCATGGCCATGACAGAGTGACAGAATGAAGCAAGAAAGCATCTAAAACATCCAATAATTGACCCTGAAACTATAGGGGACAGCATGCAGAGGCAGCGGCAGCAGCGGCAGGCTAGAGAGTGGCATGGCGACATACCCTAAATGGACTCAGGCTTCAAACCAATGGGTGGCAGAGAGGAACCAAAGGAGGTGAGCAAGAAGCGCTCAAATAATATCGGTACATGATAAAAGTTTGCCAGTATATTTTGTGGATTACACAGCAGGGTGGCGACAAAGTTAACATGGAAGCCATGAAAACAACCCAAAATTCTGCCTGACACAGCTCGTTTGATAAGGGGACCATGTATGGAGGCAGTGAACTAGTAGTAGATTAAAGGTGCTGTCTGCAGTTAAAACTATGTTAGTTGGATCTTGGCATGGAGCTGGCGCTCCGCTGCCAAACGAGCTTTTGCCAATCCACAGCCCTTTCTCTAGGCTACTCCCCAAACAGCACTTCTAAGAACCTTTTGTATAAGATCAAGTGTAGTAGCGTTCTTATAGTTTAGGATAGGGCGGGTGAGGGGAATGTAAACAGATGTGCAAGAAGCGCTGAAATATTTGGTAAATGATAAAAGTTTGCCAGTATATTTTGTGGATTACACAGCAGGGTGGCGACAAAGTTAACAAGTTTGTTGTGGAAGCCATGAAAACAACCCAAAATTCTGCCTGACACAGCTCGTTTGATAAGGGGAACCATGTATGCCTACAGTTCATGCCAGTCCCTGCACTGGCTGCCAGTCTCCTTCGAATACAGTTTAAAATAATAACCCTCATCCATAAAGCTCTGTATAATGCTGCACCCCCCTACCTCTCCTCTCTTATCTCAGTCTAGCGCCCAACCCGTGCTCTTAGATCCGCCAGTGATCTTGATTAACCTCTACCCTAGTGCGGACCTCCCACTCGCGTCTCCAATACTTCTCTAGAGCTGCACCAATTCTATGGAATGCTCTGCCCCGGACTCAGACTAATACCTAACCTCCAAAGTTTCAAACGTGCTCTTAAAACCCATTTCTTAGGCAAGCCTATAACACTCATTAACTGCATGAAGTTTTACTCTTCTACTAACCCGTCCTGTGTCGTCCTCCCATCTGTTATCCAGCAACCAACAGGCACCAGACTTCTCTGCAGTCCCATTCACCCTGGACCTGGTATATAAGATGACGGCTAGTGGTTCAAGCGACAGCATTCCATTTATTATATTTTGTTCTATTCCCTAAGAGAATGGCTTGACCATTAAATATTCTTTTACCTCGTGTTACCACCATCATCTTCATAACCGTAAGCTCTGCGAGCAGGGACCTCACTCCTGTTGTTCCATACAAATGTTGTCTCTGTTTACATTACATTTGTATTTGTTTCCTATGATTTGTAAAGCGCTACGGAAATGATGGCGCTATATATAAAATTATTATTATATTATTATGGAGGCAGTGAACTAGTAGTAGATTAAGGTGCTGCATTTAAAACATGTTAGTTGGATCTGGGGATGGAGTTGGAGCTCCGCTTCCAGGCGAGCTTTCGCAATCCAAGCCCCTGTCTCTAGCTCCCCCAAACAGCACTTCTAAGAACCTTTTGTATAAGATCAAGTGTAGTAGCGTTCTTATAATTTGGGATATAGTGGGTGAGGGGAATGTAACAAGATGCCAAGAAGCGCTGAAATATATCGGTAAATGATAAAAGTTTTGCCAGTATAATTTGTGGATTACACAGGCATGTGCGACAAAGTTAACAAGTTTGGTGGAATGCCCTGTATAGCTCTTGGGCGGTGTGCCTTTAATCGCCTAGGCTCAGCAGTTTGAGCACCGCCTGCTGTCGCTTAGCGACGCACTGCTGCTGTGCCTAGAGCTACCGCGACTGATGGCGCCATGGCCACGGATGGTAATTCGAAGGAGGAGGTGGAGGAGGGGTGGAGGAGGAGGAGGTATACTAGGCCTTTGAGACCTGGACCGAGGTAGGCCCCGCAATCCTCTGCGTCGGCAGTATTGACCAGCCCCAGGGTCAGACTCGGTCCCAGCCTGCACCAAGTTAAGTGTAGTAGCGTTCTTATAAGTTTGGGATATGGCGGGTGAGGGGAATGTAAACAGATGGCGCAAGAACGCATGATGCGCATGGAGCTGGCGCCCCGCTGCCAGGCGAGCTTTCGCCAATCCAAGCCCCTGTCTCTAGGCTACACTCCCCAAACAGCACTTCTAAGAACCTTTTGTAAAGATCAAGTGTAGTAGCGTTCTTATAATTTAGGATATGGCGGGTGAGGGGAAGTAACAGATGCGCAAGAAGCGCTGAAATAATATTGGTAAATGATAAAAGTTTGCCAGTATATGTTGTGGATAACATAGCAGGGTGGCAACAAAGTTAACAACTCTGATGTGGAATCCATGAAAACAACCCAAATTTTCTGCCTGACACACCTCGTTTGATAAGGGACAATGTATGGAGGCAGCTATATGGACGACTTTGGAGGTAGCAATGGAGACAACGTGTGGAGGCTGCTATGGAGACAATTTAATTTGGATAGTGCCTGTATGTGGCAGTCCAAAAAGTTTTCAAACCAGAAGCAGGTAGGTGGCCCTCCAGAAAAAATGAAATAGATTGAGTGCCTGTATGTGCAGTCCAAAAAGTTTTCAAACCAGAGGAGCAGGTAGTGGCCCTCCAAAAAAATGAAATAGATTGGTGCCTGTATGTGGCCGTCCAAAAAAGTTTCAAACCAGAGGAGCAGGTAGGTGGCCCTCCAGAAAAATGAATAGTATTGAGTGCCTGTATGTGGCAGTCCAAAAAAGTTTTCAATCCAGAGGAGCAGGTGGTGCCCTCCAGAAAAATGAAATAGATTGAGTGCCTGTATGTGGCAGTCCAAAAAGTTTTCAAACCATAGGAGCCGGTAGGTGGCCCTCCAGAAAAATTGAATAGATTGAGTGCCTGTATGTGGCACTCCCAAAAATTGTTTAAAACAGAGGACCGGTAGGTGGCCCTCCAGAAAATTAAATGCATAAAGTACATAGCTAAGCCAGTGGGCCCTGTCAAAAAATAGCCAGTTTCCTTGCTTTAGTGTACAAGAGGAGGAAAGGAGGAAAATGAGGAGGAGGAGGATGTGCTAAATTATTCAGGTTGAGCTTCCTTCACCTGTGGAGATGGGGAAATTATGAGAATCCGGCTTTATTCATCTTAATAAGCGTCAGGCTGTCAGCGCTGTCAGTCGACAGGCTGTACGCTTATCGGTGATGATGCCACCACTGCACTGAAAACCCGCTCGGACAAGACGCTACGGCAGGGCAGGCAAGAACCTCCAAGGCGTACAGCGCCAGTTCGTGCCACATGTCCAGCTTTGAAACCCAGTAGTTGTAGCGAGCTGTGTGATCATTTAGGACGATGGTATGGTCAGCTACGTACTCCCTCACCATCTTTCTGTAAAGATCAGCCCTACTCTGCCGAGACTGGGGACAGGTGACAGTGTCTTTCTGGGGTGACTAAGCTGGCAAAAGCCTTGTAAAGCGTACCCTTGCCAGTGCTGGACAGCTGCCTGCTCGCCTACTCTCCCTCGCTACTTGTCCCGCAGAACTACCGCACATCTGCCTCTCCGCGTCTGCTTCAGAAGGAAAGTGTTTTCAGCTTGTGCACCAGGGCCTGCTGGTATTCATGCATTCTCCACACTCCTTTCCTCTCCAGGATGAGAGTGAAAGATTTTGCTTGTACCCGTGGGTCCAGGAGAGTGAATACCCGTATCGGTGCTGGAATAAATTCTTTGAACGCGAGGGTCACGGGTAGGCAGCCTAGCTGAAATCTGCCATATGCGCCAGAGTACCAACGCGCAAGAATTCAACCCTCCCCTCACTGGCCTGACTGTCCATTTCCCCTCCTCCAACTCCTCTTCTTCTGCCCATACACGCTGAACAGTGAAGGACTCAACAATGGTCCCCTCTTGTGTCCTCGCCAACATTCTCCTCCTCTTCACCTCATCCTTCTCCACCTCCTCCGAGAATGCGCTGAGAAACAGACCTAAGGGTGCTTTGGCTATCAACAAGGGAATCTTCTTCCCCCGTCTCTTGTGACGAGCGCAAAGCTTCCGACTTCATGCTGATCAGAGAGTTTTTCAACGGCCAAGCAGCGGATGGTGAGGTGATGATGGCGGCATCGCCACTGACCATCTGTGTTGACTCCTCAAGTTACTCAGCACCTACAGATATCAACATCCACGTCCACTCCTCATTGTAGACTTGAGGAGCTGACTGACCTGACTACCATTCTGGTGGAAGTTGACATCTGGCAGTCTAACTCGCTCTGCGCGCTGGTAAACTCTGGTAACATGGTTATGTTGATTCCCCTCGTGGGCACATCCACAACATTCGTGAGCGGGCAGTTGGAGGCGGCGCTGCGCTGCCCTGAGAGTGGCAGCATCTGTGCTGGACTTCCTGAAATGCGCACAGATCGGCCGCACCTTCGTGAGCAAATCAGACAGATTGGGGTATGTCTTGAGGAAACGCTGAACTATCAGATTTAACACATGGGCCAGGCATGGCACATGTGTCAGTCGCTCGAGTTGCAGAGCCGCCACCAGGTTACGGCCGTTGTCACCCACACAACCATGCCTGGCTTCAGGTTCAGCGGTGCCAGCCACAGATCAGTCTCCGGCCGTGATGCCCTGTAATAGCTCTTGGGCGGTGTGCCTTTTATCGCCTAGGCTCAGCAGTTTGAGCACCGCCTGCGGTCGCTTGCGACGGCACTGCTGCTGTGCCTAGAGCTAGCGACTGATGGCGCCATGCCCACGGATGATAGTTCGGAGAGAGGTGGAGGAGGGGTGGGAGGGGAGGAGGCATAGTAGGCCTGTAAGACCTGGACCGAGGTAGGCCCCCGCAATCCTCGCGTCGGCAGTATATGACCACCAGCCCAGGGTCAGACTCGGTCCCAGCCTCCACCAATTTAACCCAATGTGCCGTCAGCGATATAGTGGCCCTGCCCGCAGCACTCGTCCACGTGTCCGTGGTCAGGTGGACCTTGTCAGAAACGGCGTTGGTCAGGGCACGGTGATGTTTCTGACACGTGCTGGTGCAGGTCTGGGACGGCACATCGGGAAAAGTAGTGGCGGCTGGGGACCGAATACCGAGGGGCGGCCGCCGCCATGAGGTTGCGAAAGGCCTCGGTCTCTACTAGCCTATAGGGCAGCATCTCCAGGCTAAGCAATCTGGAGATGTGGACATTAACCCCTTCACGCTCCGTGGCGGATATATCCGCCACGGAGCGCAGTGACTTAGCGCTCAGTGGCGGATATATCCGCCACGGCGCTTATGCCGGCTCGGCTCTGGATCAGAGCCGAACCGGCATCGGGAAACACGGGGTGCCGGCTGTAAACTAAGCCGGCACCCCAGTGTAACACCCGCAATCGAGTTGTCTCCGATCGCGTGCTTAACCCGTTAAATGCCGCGGTCAGCGCGACCGCGGCATCAACAGCATCTGGGGGGTCTTTCCCCCACGATCGCCCCCCCCCCGAACCGTTTTCGGGGCGCCGATCGTTGCCATAGCAACTCTGGGGTCCGATCTGGACCCCAGATTACTTGCAAGAATTGCCATAAGATGGCGTCTGTGACGTCATCTTACTGGCACAGTGCCAGCCTATGCAAGTGTATAGGCTACACTGATAATATCTGCAATACATCAGTATTGCAAAGTAATTATTATCATGAAGAAGCAATCAAAGATTGCTTCTTCATGTCCCATGGTATAAAATTGAAAAGTAAAAAAAAAAAAGTTATTCAATAAAAAAATAAAGTCATAAATCACTAAAAATGCCCCAAACCTTCCCAAACATATAAAGAGACATATAACTCAAAAAAAAGTCTAAATCATAACACAAACCCACCCACATATTAGTATCACCGCCGCTCGTAACAACCCGTAGAATAAAGTAAATCATTATTGAACCCCACGATAAACGCCGTAAAAAAAACTGTTATAAACCCCCAAAAAAATGATTTTTACCTTTTCAACATCCACAAAAAATGCTATAAAATGCGATCAAAAACATATGTACTCAGACATGATACTGGTGCAAATACAAACATGTCCGCAAAAAACAAGCCATAAACCAGCTCTGTAGCCAAAAAAGTACAATGTTATGCCACTGTGAAGATGGCCAATCAAAAGGATAGATTTTTTCCCCACATTAGGTTTTGTTTGACAAATTTAGTAAAACGTAAGAAATATATTCAATGTCCTGGTATCCCAGTAATCGTATCGACCCAGAATACAGATAACATGATATGTAGTCCTATACGGTGAACACCAAAAAAAAAAAAGAAAAAATCCTACAGAATTGATGCTTTTCTACTCCTGCCCTCAAAAAAAGTTCCTAAATTTTCAACAATAGTGATACCAACACCCAAAATGTAACAATGGAAAAAGCATCTCATCCCCAAAAAAATGCCGTCACATGCCCCATACGAAAAAGCGAAAATTTTATAGACCTTCAAAGGGCCAATGAGGAAACTAAAATCCTGGCAGCTGCAGCGCCCTCCTTCCCTTCTGCACCTCGTCTGTTGCCCCCTAATACCAATCACAGCCACTGTGGGGGTCGCGCACCAGGAGAAATTGCAGAACAAATTGTAATGGTGGCTTTCTCACTCTTTATATTTTGGAAATGTGTAAATTTAGTGCTAAATGAACGTATAAGGGATCAATAATACCATTCTAAATTTCATCCCTCCATTTTTTTGGAACCCATTACTATGAAGACTCAGGAATTAACAATCTTCGTAACGCTGTTCTGTATAGCTTGAGGGTTCGAATTTGAAAGGTGGTAGACTATTAGTGGGGTTGTTGATGCTAATCTGTAAAATTCATTCAAAACTGTATTATCCCCAAAATAGTCAATCTGAAAATCCGAAAAGCGATATTCTATTGTAATGGCCGCGTGACAATCAAATAAATTATCCAAATTTCGAAATTATGAACAAAGTAAAGTAACAATAGGAATGTATTCACAACTTATTTAGGTGTAAATCTATCTGCCTGAAAATGCAATGAGTTAAGAATTTCGAAATGGCAAATTTTTCAAAAAATTTTCATATTTTGCTTTTTTTTTGTAAATACGCAAACTTACTGCCACGAATTTACCACTAAAAGAAGTACAACTGTGGGGAAAAACAATTCTCAAATCTTTTGATAAGTAACAGTGTGTTCAAAAGTTTATAAACCTATAAAGTGACGCAGGTCAGAATCCAAAAATCGCGGCTGTCCTAGCTACAAAATGCGTGTGCTGCGCTTAAGGGGTTAAGGGCTTGGGCGTGCTGGTGGGTCATATATTGTCCGTTTCTGTCTCCAGCGTCTGGGTATGGAGAGCTTGAACGCTGGTGGATGGCGGTGGAGGATCGTGAGGCGCATGGGGTTTTTGTGCCATGGTCCTGTGCAGGGGCTGACCTATCAGCTGAACAAGGGAAGGACAGTGGTGTTGCACGCCGGAGGTGACCGGCTTGGTTGCCACTGAGTGGGGGTTTAGACATTCAATTTGCCTGCGGCATACGGTGGTATTAAGCTAGTATTTTGAACCCCTGCTTATCCGGTTTGGCAAGTTGTGTGCACCCACAGTCCGTTGTCATCCGGTGGTTTCTTAAAGAACCTCCGACTTCTGAAAATCTAGCCCTCGCCGCGGAGCCCCGCACGGGAGCTTCACTACTGACCCATTTGGTGCTGATCAACTGGCTCTTGCCCTGCCTCTCCGTCTGGCCCCACACCTGCCTCTTCAACTCTGTTCTGGGTCAGGACTCTCCTCCTCTCAAGAAGCACTGTGTTCACCGCGGCTCTCACCCAGCTTGGGTCTGTCACCTCAATCACTCCCCGATCACCTCAGTCTGTGTCCCCCCTCGACTTTCCTGCCCTGACAACACTTCACCACTTGCCCTGACAACCGTGTGCTTCCTCATCGTCGGCCACCGCTTACCATTCTTCCACTACGTTCAGAAGGGCAATCATCACCCCCAGACTGCGAACTGGTGGAAAACCTGGCACGTAAATGGCCAGCGCAAACCTGTGACAAGTGGTTGTGTGACTGTGGGAAGGCCAAAAACGTTCCCCCCTCAGAGTTCCATCAGTTAAATGCCAAATTTTCCTGGGAGGGGCAGACTGGGGGGAGAGCGGAGGTGCAGTGATGCTGGATGGAGTGCCGATTTCGGGTGGACTGGTGGACTTGCGTGGAAGACTGACTGGTGGGACAATTGCTTGAAGCTTTGTCTGGCAATCCACGACAATCGCCAATCCAAGCCCCTGTCTCTAGGCTACTCCCCAAACAGCACTTTTGTATAAGATCAAGTGTAGTAGCGTTCTTATAAGTTTAGGATATGGCGGGTGAGGGGAATGTAAACAGATGCGCAAGAAGCGCTGAAATAATATCCCTAAATGGTAAAAGTTTGCAAGTATATTTTGTGGATTACACAGCAGGGTGGCGACAAAGTTAACAACTTTGATGTGGAATCCATGAAAACAACCCAAATTTCTGCCTGACACACCTCGTTTGATAAAGGGACGATGTATGGAGGCAGCTATATGGACGACTTTTGGAGGTAGCAATGGAGACAACGTGTGGAGGCTGCTATGGAGACAATTTAATTTGGATAGTGCCTGTATGTGGCAGTCCCAAACATTTTTCAAACCAGAGGAGCAGGTAGGTGGCCCTCCAGTAAAATGGGATAGATTGAGTGCCTGTATGTGGCAGTCCCAAAAATTGTTCAAACCAGAGGAGCAGGTAGGTGGCCCTCCAGTAAAATGGGATAGGTGTAGTAGCGTTCTTATAAGTTTAGGATATGGCGGGTGAGGGGAATGTAAACAGATGCGCAAGAAGCGCTGAAATAATATCCCTAAATGGTAAAAGTTTGCAAGTATATTTTGTGGATTACACAGCAGGGTGGCGACAAAGTTAACAACTTTGATGTGGAATGCCCTGTAATAGCTCTTGGGCGGTGTGCCTTTTATCGCCTAGGCTCAGCAGTTTCAGCACCGCCTGCTGTCGCTTAGCGACGGCACTGCTGCTGTGCCTAGAGCTACCGACTGATGGCGCCATGCCCACGGATGGTAATTCGGAGGAGGTGGAGGAGGGGTGGGAGGAGGTATAGTAGGCCTTTGAGACCTGGACCGAGGTAGGCCCCGCAATTCTCTGCGTCGGCAGTATATGACCAGCCCCAGGGTCAGACTCGGTCCCAGCCTGCACCAAGTTAAGTGTAGTAGCGTTCTTATAAGTTTGGGATATGGCGGGTTAGGGGAATGTAAACAGATGCGCAAGAAGCGCATGATGCGCATGGAGCTGGCGTTCCGCTGCCAGGCGAGCTTTCGCCAATCCAAGCCCCTGTCTCTAGGCTACTCCCCAAACAGCACTTCTAAGAACCTTTTGTATAAGATCAAGTGTAGTAGCGTTCTTATAAGTTTAGGATATGCCGGGTGAGGGGAATGTAAACAGATGCGCAAGAAGCGCTGAAATAATATCCCTAAATGGTAAAAGTTTGCCAGTATATTTTGTGGATAACACAGCAGGGTGGCGACAAAGTTAACAACTTTGATGTGGAATCCATGAAAACAACCCAAATTTCTGCCTGACACACCTCGTTTGATAAAGGGACGATGTATGGAGGCAGCTATATGGACGACTTTTGGAGGTAGCAATGGAGACAACGTGTGGAGGCTGCTATGGAGACAATTTAATTTGGATAGTGCCTGTATGTGGCAGTCCCAAACATTTTTCAAACCAGAGGAGCAGGTAGGTGGCCCTCCAGTAAAATGGGATAGATTGAGTGCCTGTATGTGGCAGTCCCAAAAATGTTTCAAACCAGAGGAGCAGGTAGGTGGCCCTCCAGTAAAATGGAATAGATTGAGTGCCTGTATGTGGCAGTCCCAAAAATTGTTCAAACCAGAGGAGCAGGTAGGTGGCCCTCCAGTAAAATGGAATAGATTGAGTGCCTGTATGTGGCAGTCCCAAAAATTGTTCAAACCAGAGGACCGGGTAGGTGGCCCTCCAGAAAAATGGAATAGATTGAGTGCCTGTATGTGGCACTCACAAAAATTGTTTCAAACAGAGGACCGGGTAGGTGGCCCTCCAGAAAAATTAAATGCATGAAGTATAGCAAGAGCCGAAAAATCCAAACATAGCATTTAATAACCTGCCTCCAACACTTCTCCTAATTGGAATTTGTTTTCCAGGATTCAAACCTACCAACTCATTCTGACTATAGTCGAGCAGTGGGTCTCCTAGTCAGGTCGAATTTCCCTAACATAAACGTGCAGATGTGTGTCTTTGGTCTCCAGATCGACTGTATTGTCCAGCATCGATTAATAGAGACTTGCGCGGAGAGTATAACCTACATAACCCCCTCTACCTCATATATGGAAGCAAAATAACCCCCTGTCCGCTCGATCGACTCTCAAATCACACTAATTCCACCTGACGACATCCCCTTAAATTGAACAGTCACGGTCCCACCATGGTCCCCGCACTGAATTGTGGGAAGATTTGTCCGTCTATCTAACAATGAACTTCCTTGGCCGCGCTCCCTCCGTATAGTACCACATCACCTGAGAGACAGACAACCAGCAGCGGCTGATTTCAGTGAGGCTGAAAGAAGCGAGACACGAAATACAGTAGCAGTGTGGCGTGAACAGCGGTAAAAAAACATTGCTTATGTATTAACGGGGTTTCTGGGTAGGTGGGGCGATATCCCCGGGGGGTAGGATACATGTAACTCACGCTCATACACAGGGAAGCTGATGGCTACAGTGATGTCGCACTTCTGGCTGACCAGAGAGGTGATATTTTACTTTCACCAGGTCTGGTGGGTCAAAGGATGTCATCTTCAGTTAGGTTGATGTCAGACTTCAATATGATCAATCGCTCAGTCTGGTGAGTGGTGATAATGCTGACTGTCATGTTTAGCAGACTGGCGATGGGAAAGAGTGAGACTGTTATAGATTTTTCAGAGGTGGTAAAATCTTGGTTTTATTTTGATGTCATCTTGTGCGTCAGCCTGGCGGCAGTCGGCGGTTATGTGTGATTCCATGCTTCATGTATTGGATGTCGATGAATCTCATTGATCATGTTATGCTCATCCCTAGTTGATGGAGATTATGGGAATTAGATCCAATAGGGGGAACATTAGTGGTGTGCGTTGGTGGTCGTGAATGGTGTCACCATTCCTGCCACTGGGTCGGAATCTTGTGATGTCATCTTCATGCTACTACCAGCCCGGGCATAACTATGAAAGTTTAGCTAAACAAACCCCATGTACCCAATTTATATATTTCTACTAGGCAATTTTAGCCTTGATGTATTGAGCTTATGATATTATGTTTCAGTAAATCATTTTATAATATGTCAGATAAGGTGAGGAATCAGGACAGTGTCTGCTCTGGCACCATGTCTGTTCTGGACTGACCCACGCCCGACAGCTCAGTCGCATCTATACTTCATCCTAGATAGCTAGGATAGACAAACAACAACAGCAAAAAAACGGAGTAATATTACTAAGAAAATGGTTAAAAGTATCTTAGATTATGTTACAGGACAGTAGGATGGTAATAGATTTTGCGAACTTTTTTTCTTGGGCAATCCTTTAATGTGTAACTGGTCTTTTTAATTATTCCAAGTTAGTGGTAATGTGCGGGTATTATGCGATGGGCTTTTTGCTGCACGATGCAGAAAACCCCAGTGTCTGTATGACTATGTACACCTCTTCATCATCATTAACAGCTGCATGACGTACAGGTACGTACTCCCTAATAAAGACTGGCTGGACTCTTATACAAGCTCTTATATCCATTGTCACGATTATAAATCAAGGTAACCCTCACGAGACGGGTAACTCTTTGGTGAAACAGCACTCACATCATTTCTATTGATTCCATGACTTTTGTTCATCTCTGTGATTTAGTATTTTATGTATAGGATTGTTATAAATAATAATAATAATTGCGCCATCCATATTCCCGCTTTATTATATTTCCTAATCATATAATAAACCTTATGTCAACTACATCATTTTAAGAAATTGTGATTTAGTAAGTAATCTTGTCATCTCGTTTTCTTCACTTCCCTATCTTTCCTATTTCGGTCAGGATATTTCCAGTTGTGGTATTGATATCCTTTCATAGGATATTCAACAATATGAGATTTGTACTCCCGGAGTACAACTCTCTTTTTCTCGCTGTGTCCGGTAATAAGAACAAAGCTCTGAAAAACAAGCTCAGTTCTCTGAGTAGTGGCCAGCCTTGAGCCAAAGTGGCTGCCATACGAGTTTCAACCTCATTGGCTTCTAACAATCTTAGTGTTTACTATTCAATGTAGTGAACCTTCCGCCCTTATAAGTATCTCCACCATGATTTAAATAGAAGAATAGATATAGTTTCACTTTTCTGTTACTGAATGAGGTTTTTATTCCTACTATACTAAAAAATAGATAACACTAAGGAATCAGTGATATTAGTGATACTGGTAAATACAACAAAACGAAAAAGAACAATAATAAAAAGAGAAAACCTATAGCTCAGCAAGGCTTGACATTCCATCATCTAATCTCACCTTAGGTAACACAAGCAAAGCCCCATCGGCCTGTGGTGCTGAAAGATAAACATGTCCTGTCATATACGCTGTAAGACTGGCTGATAGCAGTTGGGTACATACATCCAGATTACCTCCAAGACTTCCACTTGCTTGGATACACAAATACGAAGATCGGCTTTGAAAACACAAAGGGCTTCTCGCCAATATTTTGTGCGCCTAAACCCACATGTGGTTGTGCTTTCCTTTGTTTCATGGGAGGATTTATTCTGTCCTTCCAGTTCTAAAACATTTGGTTCTTGACACAACCAATTGAGGTCCTCTTTCTACTCATAAAAGAACTGATCAGGAGTCCTTACAGTCCCTAATGAAGTAATCCATTGGAGTTTTGTTGTTTTGTTCGGTACTTGTACCTATAAATTAAACAATATTGCCTTCTATTGAACCAGTTATTATTATAAGAATCAATGCAATTATGTTCCTTTTTTTAATACTGTTGTTCTAACATAATATGGCAATTTGGGGTAGAGAGAAGGGAGTGTACACCAAGCACGTTAACCATACTTGTAGTTCCTCCTTCTGGAAGGATCCACTCTTCTTTTAGCTTCTCATTAAACCAGTTTTTACACAAGCAAGGCTTTTAAAATTATCGCAATGAGGCTCTAAATTATGCTCAGGCTCCATAGGTGTTAAGTGTTAAATTGTTTAATAAACCTCGTGGTTAATTCCCTCAAAAACCATGGTAAAGGACGCTTAAAGAAGACTCCAGATCCTGCGCAAAGCGATGACTGGATGTTGGAAAAACCGTAAAAAAAATCGGTCGCTTAACAGCAAGGACTAGATACCTTACCTGCACCTGGAAAGGATAGTGAAGGACATCCGGCGAACTCCATGGCGGACTTTCTGTCAGACAGCGACAGGGGAGCCTGGTGGCATTGGGGCAATCAGCTACCTAGTGAATCGCCGGGATACCCTACATCCTTTATGGGGATACTGCGCAGCTGGACCGCGCAGCCTGGTAAGTAATCTGCTCCTTTTATCAACTGGAAGTGACCAAGGAAGCTTTCTATATAGAACTCAAGCGGAGATCTAAAAGGCTGTTAGGAACTGATAACATAAAGGTAATATTGTGGAAAATGGATAGACCTTCTTTACACAAACCATATCAAAATATTTTGCTAAAAGTTCTACCACTCTCTTTAAACATGTTAATATAAACATTTCTATTTTTATTACGTTTTACTGTTGTGATAAAGCTTTTGGTGCAAAGGAAATAATTTTCCGGTCTTCCCGGTCAGTACAGAACATCACTGCCGTGTTTCATTCCATTCACATGGTAGGCGATAGCGGAGCGGACCATGTTTCAGCCAATCACTGGCCGTATTGTTAACCTTATACAAATGCTTTTGATGATAGTCACAAGAAACCTTTGAGTCTGTCCTCTTTTGACCTAAAGCGAACCTACCCAGATTCTACTTATAAAACGTATACTAAAAATTCCCATGGATGTTCAACTTTTTTGAAAGTTTCACTAACACCATGTAAAATTGCCACTATTCAGTGTTCCATTAGGCATTCAGGTTAGTCTTGGTTGGGGGGGGCTCGAGACAAAAACAGGCGAGAAATGATCCCAAGAGCCAGAATAATTAACAAATTTTTACTTGTAGGTGTAGAAAAAAAATTTGTAAAATTTCCCAAAGAGGTAATAGATAACTAAATATCTATATACAGTTTATACTTGGACATCAATAAGGCACATCAATTGCCAAAGGAATCAAGCAGAACCCGTCATGTAATTTGGTTGCTAACAAGAAAAAGAACATAGAACATTACAAGATCCGGCCATGGTAAATGGCAGCCAGTGAGATACCTGAAGCCTCTTGTAATCTTTATTCATGCCACCTTCAATTGTTTTGTTTCTTGTTCAAAGTTTTTTTTGTAGCTTTTCAACTCTAGACCCAATACCACTTTTTAACTTTATGAACAGGATGTGTTTAAAATTAACAAGCGCTTACCATGAAATGTCACCTTAGACAACATTATTTAACTGTTCTTTGTGTAATATTGATGGCGTCATTTTGAAAAGGTTCGCCTCTCTGTCAAATAAATTGAATGTCAAAGTTACCATAATAAAGGACAAAAAACATTGGAGCCAATACGCAATCTGTCTTCAAAGGTGTATACGACAGGCCATACTGTACCTATGGTTGTATTGGCACTAAGTGGACATAATGGCCGGATACACATTGAAAACATTTATGTACTGGGATTTGCAGATACAAATCACAAAAAAAAGGGTCCTCAAAAAAAAAAAAAAAAGACAGCTGAAACTGATAAATACCATAGAAGAATGTTACTTGTCTACGTGGTACTTTGAAATATTTATACGTATTGTCGCATTGTATTTCTGATGTTTATAGCAGACCGATCATTGCTTCCTGTGTGTTAAAGGTGTTTGTGCCACGTTCCGAGGGCCGGATGTGTTCCTTTTTTTTTTAACTTTTTTTTTAATTGTTTGTTTGGGGAGGGGGCAGAATAATTGGTATTTACCCAATATTCATCTACCACTTCCGCATTTCTTTCTTGATATGGTACAGAGAAGCTCCTGTCTTTTACCCTCATCAGCAATGTTAATGCTATAGATGAGTGAGATACTCGTTCCCCGATATACTGCTCCGGTCTAAGTCTTAGCATACTCGGACCGCTCGTTGCACGGACTGAGTATTTGCCGGCGCCAGATCGAGCTGAATTAATAAAAGACAGTGAAGAATAGTGTTTACAGTGAATAATAAACACATTACAACATTTTACAATTTGTTTTCCTTGTCAGAACACATTGAAAGAACACGCATTCGTCACTTTGCTGTGCACGCACATCTCCAACTTATCGAAGCATGCACGAACACTGCACATGTGAAGAATAGAATAAAACAGTGGGAACACATGAACACAGGACCATTTTAGGGCATAACACATTGAACGAACACTATTCTTCACATTCAGATGTTCATGTGGGCACACTCCTAACTTAGTGAAGAGCAACGCGAACCTGAAAAGTGAAGAATCGTGTTATGTCAATGTCTGTAAACATCTGTACATCCTGAGGGTATGTGTTATTCTACACTGTTCCTTTAAATATGGTTCTTTCCAGTGAAAAAATGTTTGGGTCTCCCATTGACTTTAATGGGGTTCGTTATTTCGATACAAGCATCGTGAAAAGTTTGTATCGGCATAACGTGCGACCAATCATTTAGGGCTCGCGTCATCTCTATTAATGAACCCATAAAATGGACTTCGGAATGGAGTCCATCTGGTCTCTAACGTCCATGAGCATCATCCTACCAAGATTAATGAATTAATTAGTCCTGGCAAGGTGATTGCTCATGGAGAGCTATTAACATCACATACCCTGCCATCTGAGGCCAATTTATGCGACAGATGTCGGCTGGTCAATATAATAACAGGAGGTTTCATAGGTTCACACTACACAGAAGAGCAAAAAGAGCATTTAAAAGATCTACCACACTGATTTCTACCAATAAAGGTTTAAACGGGTGGTAGTGGATGTATGGGACGTAGGATAGCCCTTCTCTGAGCTAATCTCACGCCCCTGCTTTTTTAAATAATAAACACTCTTTAATACCCCTGATATGTTAATTTTCAGACGCGGCTACTGGGGCATGGAGTAGCCGGACATGGGGTACAACTCATCGCGCTTACTCAACGCCCCAGTAAAAAAGCCTCTCTTACTCCCCTACCCTGACATCTTCGGGTGCAGCTCCTCGTAGCTGCACGTTCTCGTCCGAAGAAGCCGGAGTTCGCACATGCTCGTCAGTACATCTTCAGCTTCATAGCAGATTGTCCTAGCAGGCCGCGGACCCGGGCTTCTT
Source organism: Engystomops pustulosus (assembly GCA_019512145.1). Lineage (NCBI taxonomy): Eukaryota > Metazoa > Chordata > Amphibia > Anura > Leptodactylidae > Engystomops > Engystomops pustulosus. The sequence continues at coordinate 265,930,125 of CM033641.1, read as the reverse complement.
AGAGGAGGACGCCACTACGGAGAGCTGTGCGCTGAAGTATGGGTAGGTAGGAGGAGTACAGAGGGCTACTGGGGCGTGGATAGCTGCGCGGTGTAGCCTCATACTCCGGCTACTACACGCCCCAGTAGCTGCTCTAGAAAATTACATATTAGGATATTACAATTTTTTTTTTTAATTATAGCAGTGGACGGAAGATTACTCTAAGAAAGTATAGATAAGGATATAGTACTAAATCCATAATAAGATTATGAGATATATGAAAATTTTTGTAGTAAACGAGTAGGATCGATCATAATAAAAGAAGTAGGATCAGATATATAGTGACGATGATATGGATCATATGTAATAAAGAATTTAAGATGAGGTAACAGGTGAGAGCTATTATGAATTGAGTTATAAGATCCTGGGAAAGAACGTATACAAGGTGTACATAGGGTAAAATCATTGCGAGGGAGTTATTTTATGGCTTTTAATTGGGTTTTAAGTATTGGCTTTTAAACAGAAATAATTTGCAAGTTGTGGCAAGTTGACTATATTGTTACGAAAAAATTTAAGGATGTTTATTGTAACAATGACACAAACTATATAGAAAAATGTTTAGCTTGAACGTGAGGAAGGTCACCGAAAGAAGACCAAGTTTTGTTGCAAAAATCTGGTACGGGCAGAACGCTGAGATGTGCACTATGTTGATTTTTGAAAGCGTTGTTTTAAAATCGGTTTGTTTGTAAGTAGCAATGGAATAAATTGAATTATATCTATATCAAAAGACTCTATTTCTTCATTCGCTACTACCTGACAGTTCTCTGGGTGAAGAAATACTACACAAAAGAGGTTCCATCTGGAGTTGGTGGAAACAGATTAATACCGTAATGGTCTGCATGAGTGTTACTCACTCTGAGAAATTTGTTTAAACGGTGGAATTGCCATTTTTATAATCGGATTTTATTGAAAGAAAAAAAAGAAAGCTCTTTGGTTGTATCATTGATATATATGATTCAAAAAATATAAGGACACCGGATTGCAGGACTGGTTCATATACCAAGAGCTCCTATTCGCTGCAAAACAATTTTTAGAAAAAATGCTTTATTATGCATAAATGGTGCCTTACACTTACTACTACTCCACTGATAGACAAAGCAAAAATGTCCATATTTGTAACTGGGGACATTATTAGAGATGAGCGAACACTAAAATGCTCGGTGTACTCGTTATTCAGACGCGACCTTTTCCCGATGCTCGAGTGCTCGTCTCGAATAACGAACCCCATTGAAGTCAATGGAGACTCGAGCATTTTTTCAAGGGGGACCAAGCTCTGCACAGGGAACTTGGCCAAACACCTGGGAACCTCAGAAAAGGAGGAAACCCCAACGGAAATGGACAGGAAACAGCAGGGCAGCATGCCATGATGCCTCTGAGGCTGCTTAAACCACCATTATGCCAAAATTATGGGCAACAGCATGGCCATGACAGAGTGACAAATGAAGCTAGATAGCATCTAAAACATGCAATAATTGACCCTGACCTATAGGGACGCATGCATAGAAGCGGCAGCAGGCTAGAGAGTGTCCATGGCGACATACCCTAAAGTACTCAGGCTTCAAAACCAATGGGTGGCAGAGAGACCAAAGGAGGTGGAGCAAGAATTGCTCAAATAATATCGGTACTGATAAAAGTTTGCCAGTATATTTTGTGGATTACACAGCAGGGTGGCGACAAAGTTAACATGGAGCCATGAAAACAACCCAAAATTCTGCTAACACAGCCGTTTTGATATGGGACCATGTTGGAGGCAGTGAACTAGTAGTAGATTAAGGTGCTGCAGTTAAAACTATGTTAGTTGGATCTTGGCATGGAGCTGGCGCTCCGCTGCAGGCGAGCTTTCCGCCAATCCAAGCCCTGTCTCTAGCTACTCCCCAAACAGCACTTCTAAGAACCTTTTGTATAAGATCAAGTGTATAGCGTTCTTATAAGTTTAGGATATCCGGTGAGGGAATGTAAACAGATGGCGACAAGAAGCGCATGATGGCCATGGAGCTGGCGCTCCGCTGCCAGCGAGCTTTCGCAATCCAAGCCCCTGTCTCTAGGCACTCCCCAACAGCACTTTTGTATAAAGATCAGTGTAGTAGCGTTCTTATAAGTTTAGGATATGCGGGTGAGGGGAATGTAACAGATGCGCAAGAAGCGCTGAATAACATCCCTAAATGGTAAAAAGTTTTGCAAGTATATTTTGTGGATTCACCAGCAGTGGTGGCGACAAAGTTAACAACTTTGATGTGGAATCCATGAAAACAACCCAAATTTCTGCCTGACCACACTCGTTTGAATAAAGGGACGGTATGGAGGCAGCTATATGGACGACTTGTGGAGGTAGGAATGTAGAAAACGTGTGGAGGCTGCTATGGAGACATTTAATTTGGATAGTGCCCTGTATGTGGAAGTCCAAAATTTTTCAAACGCAGAGCGAGGAGTCTGGTGCCCTCCAGTAAAATGGATAGATTGAGTGCCTGTATGGTGGCAGTTCCCCAAAAATTTTTCAAACACCATAGGAGCAGGTAGGTGGCCCTCCATTAAAATGGGATAGATTGATGCCTGAGGTGGCAGTCCCAACATGTTTCAAACCCGAGGAGCAGGTAGGTGGCCCTCAGTAAAATGGAGCTAGATTGAGTGCCTGTATGGGGGTGGCAGTCCCAAGATGTTTCAAACCAGAGGAGTCAGGTAGGTGGCCCTCCAGTAAAATGGAATAGATTGATGCTTATGTGGCGTCCCAAAATGTTCAAACCATATGAGGGCAGGTAGGTGGCCCTCCAGTAAAATGGGATAGATTGAGTGCCTGTATGTGGCAGTCCCAAAAATGTTCAAACCAGAGGAGCAGTAGGTGGCCCTCCAGTAAAATGGAATAGATTGAGTGCCTGTATGTGGCAGTCCCAAACATTGTTCAAACCAGAGGAGCAGGTATTGCCCTCCAGTAAAATGAATAGATTGAGTGCCTGTATGGCAGTCCCAAAAATTGTTCAAACCAGAGGACCGGTAGGTGGCCCTCCAGAAAAATGGAATAGATTGAGTGCCTGTATGTGGCACATCACAAAAATTGTTTCAAACAGAGGACCGGGTAGGTGGCCCTCCAGAAAATTAAGCATGAAGTATAGCCAAGAGCCAGTGGCCTGTCAAAAAATAAGCATTTTCCTCTGTCTTTACTGTCAAGAGGAGGAAGAAGGAAAATGAGGAGGAGGAGTGAGGAGTGGATCAATTATTCAGGTTGAGCTTCCGCTTCACCATGTGGAATTGGAAATCTGAGAAATCCAGCCTTATTCATTTTAATAAGCTTCAGCCTGTCAACGCGTCATCGTACAGGCGTGTACTCTTACGGTGAATGATTAGCCACGCGACGAAAACCGCCCGCTCGGACAAGACGCTAGCGTCAGGCAGGCAAGAACCTCCCAGGCGTACCGCGCCAGTTTAGTGCACATAGTTTCCAGCTTTAAACACAGTAGTTGTAGGGACTGTGTGATCAGTTAGGTACGATGGTATTGTCAGCTACGTACTCCCTCACCATCTTTCTGTAAAGATCAGCCCTACTCGATAGCATCTAAAACATCCAATAATTGACCCTGACACTATAGGGGACAGCATGCAGAGGCAGCGGCAGCAGCGGCAGGCTAGAGAGTGGCATGGCGACATACCCTAAATGGACTCAGGCTTCAAACCAATGGGTGGCAGAGAGGAACCAAAGGAGGTGAGCAAGAAGCGCTCAAATAATATCGGTACATGATAAAAGTTTGCCAGTATATTTTGTGGATTACACAGCAGGGTGGCGACAAAGTTAACATGGAAGCCATGAAAACAACCCAAAATTCTGCCTGACACAGCTCGTTTGATAAGGGGACCATGTATGGAGGCAGTGAACTAGTAGTAGATTAAAGGTGCTGCAGTTAAAACTATGTTAGTTGGATCTTGGCATGGAGCTGGCGCTCCGCTGCCAGGCGAGCTTTCGCCAATCCAAGCCCCTGTCTCTAGGCAGCAAAACGGCGGGAGCTGCCATTTTCTCGAGCGGGCGAAGTATTCGGACGAGTATGTTCGCTCATCTCTAGACACTATATAATATCGGTTCGGCCCCTGCTGCTCTATGATGTCTGAAGATTCAATTGCATTTTCGTAAATGTTAGTACTTGTTGATATAATGTTATAGTGCTGTTCTATCACAATTCCCAGGTTTAGGCTACAATCACATGGCTACATTCATGGCCCGCCACGCCACCGCTCGCTCCTGCCCCTCTCCATAGAGATATATGGTGCACAATGCCTTAATGCGGGGAAAGATAGGACATGCCCTATCTTTTCTCGGGTACGGAACGGTGCAGTGCCGTACATACGTCCCCCAACAGTCATGTGAATGTAGCCTTACTCAGTTGATGTATTGGGGAGCAGAGCTACATAAATGCAGATGCCTTGGTCCAGGGGTCACACAGTGAATATCTGTAATTTCTCAGCATTATTAGCATATCCTCCCAGCGGTAAAGGCAACATCGGAGCCAACTATAAACAACTTAAGGATAGAGGAATATAATGTATATATCAGAGATCATGTCAGAATGTTTTCACTGGGGACATAAATATTCACGTGTCAAACTTTTGCATAACATTTTCCATGACAAGGTGGGTCACAAGAATTGACACTTAATGTCCTCTAACTCCTAGTGCAATTGTTCATATCTGCTGGGGGAAATGTATCATAAAGTTGTTATAACTTCTTCATATCTGCTGGTGCATTGTTTTAAATATTAGCTTCTTACACAAACTTTTGCTAATAAAATACATAGTAAAATACAAAATTCAGATTTCTGCGTTTTAAAAAAAATTATTAATAATGAAAATTTAAAATTTCCCAGAAACAGTTTTTACCCAGTTTATTACTTCTGCTATTTCCGTTTCCAGACTTTATATAATCTATGACAAATGTGTTATGGGGGCACCAGCCTTGTGATGTTATAATGACTGCTACTTATTACTCAATTTTACCATATTAAATAACTGGATTGGTTGTCACAAGCCACATCTGAGTGTTCCAGTTTCCAACTGGGCTATGTGGGTCTATGATTGACAGGTATTCTTATGAATAAAATGATTAACACCAAATATGAAGCAAAAAAAGATCTAGAGTCAGCTCACCTGATCCTTTTATTTAATTATCCCAATGTAGTTAACCTGAGAACATGGCCCACATTTACTAAGGGCTGTGCTCTATTTTTACAGTACTGTGGCTTAGTGGTAATCATTACAGCCTTGCAGTGTTGGGAACCAGGGTTCAAGTCCCAGGGTCTACATCTGCAAAGAGTTTGTATGTTCTCTCCGTGTTTGTGTGGGTTTCCTCCAGGTCCTTCAGTTTCCTCCCAAACTCCAAAACATACTGGTAGGTTGATTAGATTGTAAACCCCATTGGGGACAGGGACCGATTTGGCAAGCTCTGTGCGTAATCTGTGTGCACTATATGAATAAAGGAATTATTATTATTATACATCTGCTCTGGGAGTTTCTAGTATTATACATCTCCTCTGAGGGTCTTCACTACTAAATGTCTGCTCCGTGGGTCTGCAGTATAATAGGTCTGGGGGTCTCCAATATTTTTGGTCGGTTTTGAAGTTCTCTTGTATAAAAGGTCTGCACTGGGGGTCTCCAGTATTATGAGTTTTCTCTGAGGGTCTCCACTATCATACTTCTGCTCTGGGGTTTCAAGTATTATGTCTGCTTCGGGCATCCCACAATTATACATCGGCTTAGGGTGGGGTCTCCACTTTTATAGTCTGTTCTGGGGGTGTCCTGCATTATAGGTCTGATATTGGGGTTTCCAGTATTATAGATCTACTCTAGGGGTCTCCTGTATTATAGGTTTGCTAAGGGGGGTCTCCTGCATTATAGTTTTGCTCTGGGGGTCCCTTGTATTATAGGTCTGATCAGGGGTTTTCCAGTACTATAAATCTGCTTCAGGGGTGTGAGGGTCTCCAATATTATTATCATCTGCACTGCATTTGTAGTCTGGGCTCTGGATTAGTTAATGTAAAAATGCAGTATTTGGTGGTGGGGGGGGGGGGGGTAGCATTTGTGCTGGGATATTGGCACATCTAGGATTCTGGTAACTAGAGTGGCCATCAAAGCTGATCGCTGTCACAATGTGGTCCTCGGCCCAATAAAGGTTGTAAACCCTGATGTAGAGGGAAATATTATAATTGCATGTCTCATCTGATAAAATGTTTCTAAACCTGTGTTTAGGAGGTTTAGGAGATAAGGAGATGAGTTAAGTGTATGTCATGTTGTGGGTGTTTCATGCCAGCTGACCTCATACTGCGAGTATTTCAGATCTACCTGCTATCCAATTGTTTACATACTAGTTAGTCATACGTCATTAAGATCTCTCAAGTGCCTCTCGTACTAAACCTCTTTATTCTTGCTTTGAACTGGGTTGAAATTTAACAGGAGGGGATTAGAAGGGAAATGAGTGTACATAGCAATTACAAGTGGACTTTTGTCCTGATGACATATATGGAAAGAAATTATAATCCTTCAGCACCTGCATAAGATTCTGCTTAATGCAAATAGGCATTTTTCAACATCACAAAGTAATAAAACAAAATAACAAAATTATTTTTGTTTATTTTTGTTAATAATGGTAATAGCTTCAGGCCAATTTTATCAGGGTGTGATAAAGTATTGTACAGTATTGTAGAGTCATTGCTTTTGGTTTTGTTACAGGAATTTAAGGTGGGGGGAGCGGTAACTATTTTACAACAGACAGGAAGTGAACACTATTTTAATTAAAAGGATTTTCTTCTTTGATATTTTTAACTTTGTTTTAGTAATAATTTTAGACAAACCACTCAATCCTATCGAAAAACTGTTCATATGTTTTATAGAGCAGATTAAAGGGGTGTTCCCATTTCAGCAAATAAATGTAATTTTTTTTATAATGACATATTATACCCTTTTCCATGGAATGTTTGGTATCAAATCTTTAGTGTTTTCTAGATCTCTGCTTGCTGACATTCAATGAAAAGCTTCTATGGTCACTTCCTGTGGATACCAAAACTAAGGTTCCAGATAGTAGAAAACCAAAGGTAAGGGCGTCTGAACTGAGACTCTCCCTGCAGCCTCAAAATTTTACTCATCTCAGGCAAAATATGACAGGGCTAGTAGTTTAATGAAGTAAAATCTGGTGAGTCCTTTTACATTTACATTTTGGCTACATATATCTAAAAGGACACATGTACTTTACACGGCACTGGTCGCCACCATCTTGGTCACATGACTCCGCGTCATGTGACTTGCGGGCATGACGTGCACGCATGCGCACCACATTGGGGATGACGCCGAGCGCGGTCATTCCATCAGGGCGCTCCACACCTGACACCATCTACCACATCAACACAGGTATATATATTTGTTATCCTACATACACCAGTTACCCCTGAGGAAACTCTCCCAGCCCCTTCCCCGTCCGTCCGGCCTGTCTGGTAATTATTATGATCACCCACATTACATGATCCTTTGCTGCGGGGCCTTACAATTGTTGGTATTTTCCTTCATTGTCATCATTTTGTGCTGGACAGGCTTAGGGTTTGGGGCTGAGTAGGGAGGTGTTTCTCTGGGGGCCTTATCATGTGCCCGACCCTCCCTTGGGTTTAAGTATAGAGAATTTTTTTTCCTTTTTAAATGTTTTTATTGGTTTTTGGTTTGGTGTATGTTAAGGAGGTCGCACTGGTTTCGGACGCCATCTTGACTACTGTCCGCCATCTTAGATACAGCGGCCACCTAGGGGGGGGGGGTATGCTGCCCTTTTAGAAGCTATAGAGTTAAATGTTTTAATTCAGCTATTTTTCTCATTTAAACTGTTGTTTGCCTTTTCACAATATCCTTGGCATTTCTTACCGTCCTTCGGGCCTCTGTATTCTTGTTAGTTATTTTGGTTATGAAGAAGCTTCTAGGAGCCATTGTGTAGATAAGCATGGCTGTAAACAAGGCCTAGTCATTTTTCCCAGAATGTGCTGGTACAAAAACATAATGGCCAATAGAATCTAAGTGTCTTATCAACATCCCAAATGCTGATCTCTATGTGTTAAAATATAGCTGTATCTGTTTGAAATAAACAGTTGGATTTGAGTGCATCGGAAGACCGACTGTGTCTTTCATTTACTCTGTCAGCTTGCTGCCGGCAGCTATCTCATCCTCCCTCAAAGGGTTAATTAGGACTCACCTTACAAAAGTCAAGAGGGCTGTTGGGGCCCTGCATAAAAATCCCTAACACTGAGAGCGCTCTGGTCAGTTCTGTTCACCAAGCCGGCGGGGACCCTTCACGGAGGCTGTCTCGGTGCTGTTGTTGCTCACTTCTAAGCCCAACCAGAAAGGACGCCAAATATTGGCAACTCCACAAGCCAAGGGCAATGATGTGGCTGACAGGGCGGCGAAGGCAGCTGCACGGAGGGAACCCAGAGACTGTCCGGTAGTCTTTATGGTGAGTACTGAGCCTAAAGAATTTGATCCACAGGTGTTCCTGTCCCTGGTGGCCCAAGTGTCATTAGAAGAGAGGGAAGTGTGGAGGAGAGCTGGGGCCCAGATGCAAGCCGATGGGACCTGGATACTGGGAGAGAGAGTGTGCCTGCCAAGATCCCTGTACCCAGCAGTAAGTCAAATAGCCCATGGACACACACACACATCCAAAATGGCCATGCTAGCGCTTATAAATCGCCAGTGGTTTGCCCCGGGCATTACTACCCCTGTCACTAGACTAGTTGAGGCCTGTATAGTCTGTGCCCGCCACAACCCGGGTTAGGTGGTAAAGACCCCACAGAAGGTGACACCCAAGCCGCTGTATCCCTTCCAGAGACTGCAGATGGATTTTTTCCAGCTACCAAAAAGTGGTACGTACGAGTACGTGCTTGTGTGCATTGATCTCTTTTCAGGGTGGCCGGAAGCTTTTCCCACGACCAAGGCTACTGCCAGAGCCGCAGCCAAGAAGTTGGTGCGTGAGATTTTCTGCAGGTTTGGACTCCCAGAGACCATAGAGTCCGATCGCGGAACCCACTTCACTGGACAGGTAATGACTGAGACCCTGTCCCTCCTGGGTGTAGAACAATCCCTACATACCCCCTACCACCCCCAAGCTAGTGGAAGGGTTGAGAGACTAAACGGCACTCTTAAGTTAAAGATCCAGAAGGCCATGGAGGATACAGGGAAACCATGGCCCGAGTGCCTTCCTGCTGCCCTCTATTCAGTCAGAACCACCCCCAACAGAAAGACAGGATTGTCCCCTTTTGAAGTACTGTTTGGGTGTGCACCGAGGTTAGGCCTGTACTTCCCGCAGACCTTACAGCTGATGGGGGGAAACCAAGTGGACTATGCTATCCAGTTGAGTCGAGCTCTAGAAAAGGTCCACAAAAGTGTTTTTGATTCCCTTCCAGATCCAGATAGTGATCTCAGGACCCATATCCTGAAGAATGGAGACTACGTGTGCGTGAAAAGACACACCAGAAAGAGTTTGGAGCCTCGCTACGATGGTCCATACCAAGTCCTGCTGACCAATGCCACATCTGTCAAGCTTGAAGGGAAACCAACATGGCTCCATGCTTCACATTGCAAGAAAGTACAACAGCCCTCATCCTAGTGGGCATACATATCCTTTTCTTAATTGTCCAATGCACTCATGACCAACATAAAGTAATTGCAATTACAGGAGAAAAGGGAAACAAAACACTATGGTATAACTCCACTGAAGTGACGGTGGCAAGTTTTGAGCTGAGCTTTTGTGAGATAGCAAAATGCAAAATTAAGAGGGGATGCCCAGGGGGAAAATGTGAAAATTGGATGGAGGCCCACATGTGTAAAGAGGGAACACAGTACATATGTGTAACAGATGACTACTGGGGAAAGACCTGTAAAGACTGGGGTGCAGTAGGGTGGAACACAGGAGGTGACTGGGGATACAAACCCCAGTCGGCCCTTGACAGGAAGGATCACAGGGGACAGTCACTTAAGAGCTGTATGACAATAACGAAAAGACCATGTGATCTGGGGAGAAATCAGATTGTTATCACCATAGAAAACCCAGGGGAGTATGATGAAGGCATGTACATAATAGGCACATATGGGGGAGCAGCAGAGGACTATAGAACTCCATTCTGGATACGTGATATGGAAGGACCATATGGTCGGACGACCAATGTCTTCCTTCAAGAGGTATCAGCATACCGTGGAATAGTGGCCCGAGCAAATCCTAGCTATGAGGACAAATTAGCCATAGAAACAGGATATGAAGCTACTAATGCATGGGTGGAATGGATGAAGTATAGTGCAGCCAGTCAGAACATGAGCAATTGTTTGGTCTGTGGCATGGCTAGATCGTCTCTCCTTGCTGTCCCTTTTCCAGCTGCCCCTGACAGCGCTCCCACTTCTTTTTTTGGTTGTCTTATGACTCTTTTTCAAAACAAAACTTCCGCAGATAACAAGTGTGAACCAGTGACTAAGGAGTACCATGCTGTAAAACCATACAAGCCTCCCTCTGGTGCCCTGGTGAATGCTAACATGGATCTCCTCTGCATCTACAGAGCCGACCAAAATGCTCCTAAAGTTGGTAACTTCACTTATGGTTGGTGCAACAAGACCTATTCTGGTATAACCAGCACAGGATCCCATAAAGTGGCAGTGTCAGATGTGTATTGGTTTTGTGGGGATAAGAAGGTTAGGGCTTACCTTCCCCAGGGGTGGGAGGGCGAGTGTGCAGTGATCAAGTTCATACAACCTTTCCTAGTGGTCCCCTGGGAAACCTTTGACCGGGTGCATGAAGAAAAAGTAGAGAACTATGAGGGGTTCTGGAAACCTACAAGAGCAAAAAGAGAAGCACCCAAGGGGTCCTTAGATAACCGGGTGTACTTAGATGCAACAGGAGTCCCAAGGGGGGTCCCAGATGAGTTTAAAGCTAGAAACCAGATTTGGGCAGGCCTAGAGTCCATAATTCCCCAGATAACTGTTAATAAAATTGTTGATTGGATTAATTATATCTATTGTAACCAACAGAGATTTGTGAACTATACCCGAGATGCTTTCAAAGGTGTTGCTGAGCAGTTGGACGCCTCATCCATCATGGCGTTCCAGAACAGGATGGCCCTGGATATGATTCTTGCTGAGAAGGGAGGAGTTTGCAAGATGGTGGGGGCTGCCTGCTGCACGTACATACCTAACAACACTTCTCCGGGGGGGTCAATAACACGCGCCCTTCACAAAATTGAGGCCTTATCTGCAGAGTTAAAGGAGAATTCTGGAGTGGACACATCATTCTTTACTTGGTTGGGGGACTGGAAGAGTTTCTTGACTCAAGTGGGGGTGATATTGGGGATTGTGATTTTGCTCTTGTCACTTATTGCGTGCTGTGTGGTCCCCCTCATCAAGTCCACCATGTCCCAGATGGCCGTCCGGGCAGTAAGAACCACCAGAGGAGAAGTGCTCGGAATGGAGAATGATTCCCATTTGGAGAACCAGCCTGATAATAAACCTGTGAACTATGAGAACTCAGTGATGTGATTTGAGTGTGCAGACCTTTAGCCCTTTTAGTGACTGGCCTCTGGGGGATCTGGTGAAGAGTTAACAAGTCCAGCAGGTAAGGGCTTAGCCTACTTGTGGGTACCTGGAGCTTGAGGAGGTCGCTTTAAGAGGTTGTAGGTCTGCAGTCTCAAACAAGGGGGGAATTGTTAAGGAGGTCGCACTGGTTTCGGACGCCATCTTGACTACTGTCCGCCATCTTAGATACAGCGTCCACCTAGGGGGGTGGGCTATGCTGCCCTTTTAGAAGCTATAGAGTTAAATGTTTTAATAGCTTATTTGTTCTCATTTAAACTGTTGTTTGCCTTTTCACAAATCCTTGGCATTTCTTACCGTCCTTCGGCCTCTGTATTCTTGTTAGTTATTTGGTATGAAGAAGCTTCTAGGAGCCATTGTGTAGATAAGCATGGCTGTAACAAGGCCTAGTCATTTTTCCCAGAATGTGCTGGTACAAAAAATAATGGCAATAGAATCTAAGTGTCTATAACAATCCCAAATGCTGATCTCTATGTGTTAAATATAAGCTGTATCTGTTTGAAAAACAGTGGATTTGAGTGCACGCGAAGACCGACTGTGTCTTTCATTTACTCTGTCAGCTTGCTGCCGGCAGCTATCTCATCCTCCCTCAAAGGGTTAATTAGGACTCACCTTACAAAAGTCAAGAGTGCTGTTGGGGCCCTGCATAAAAATCCCTAACAGTGTATATTATTTATTTGTTGTCCATACTAAATAAAGATTGTTACTTTGGAATAGTACATGGTTGTTTTGTATTTTTACACATATATCTAAAAGAACCTAAATTACATTATATAGCTGTACAGTTTCACAATGTCATGTGGTGTTAGGCTTTTCAGACCTACAAATCAAAGGTAAGGGTCACATAACATCGTAATGTATATCTATACAATTTCCTATGAAGCAACCTGAAAGAATAGTAATATGAGCGGCAGTATTGTATCGCCATATGGCCATGATACAGGTGACTGAAACTGCTAATCTAACCTAATAATCATTGCCCCTGCGCTATATTTATACATACTAATAGCTCCCTTGTAAAACATTGAGATTTCCATGCCAGTTGGTTCATATACCGACACAATCATCATGATAAGCATCAACACCGATGCATTTTTAAAGGCAGCAGCTGTGACTCCTTCACTAGCATGGAGATGGAATGAAATATTGATAAACCGTAGGCAGAGCAGGAAATGGAAGCAATGTTTTGCATCAGTAACTAGTGAAGCATCACATGAATAGGAGGTGTAATGAGTTTCTGGAAGATAAGAATGTCTTGCTTTATTTACATTGACTTGTACAGTCAAGACACAGATATAGGTCATCCAGGCTGCAAAGGAAGATCCAAAAACTATAAAAATCATCCCAGAGATGTCTGTAATGAATGAACTAGCAAACAAATAGTGCAATAAAAAATCTAATACGAAAAAAGGAAAAATACTCTACATATCAGAAGAGATTTTCTAATACTTCTGACTGCTCACCAGTCCTAATAACCTCCAGAATGGTGCACATCAGGAAGGATTTACAAAGCGGTCCCAACTTCCCCCAATACAACACTCATCTTCCATTGGTACACTAAGCCAACTACAGGTCCTCGTGGAGTTAAAGGGCTATTCTCGTCTGGGCATTCACATCCAATTAGATGTCATTAAAAAAATTTACCTGTGTGAAGATAATTTCTCATAAATGTAGTGATTTAATTCCTTAGAATTAAGACTGTGTCCTTGGATACGGCCATCTCTGATGGAAGGATTGCACAAAGAAACAAAAAGTTTTTGTATATAAAATGTCTGGGAGTTACTGCATATCCTAGAGCCGTCCTGTGGTAATGAACACTGAATTCGGGGGGTTAGGCTGGACTTAATAGCGCATGTCTGGCCACCGCTGCCAAAATGTGAGTTGGTCGTATCCAAGGAAGCCATCTCGTTTCTAAGGGACAACATGACAACATTTATGAGAAATTATCTTCACACAGGAACATTTTTTTTTAATAACATCCAATTGAAGAAATGTTTACATATGGCAAATGAAATAAATTAAATGTAAATGCACAGATGGGAATGCCCCTTTAAGTCCAACATGGTAAAGTACTCAACTGTAGTAGAAGTGCAGTGATGCCGGGGTGTTCTCACACAGCTTCATTGCATCACTGTGTTGGTGCCAAGATTTCCAGACTGAGGGAAGTATATAAATGTGCTTTTCCTATTGCAATCACGGAGGGAGTAGAGGACGATTTGGGACACTAAACCCCCCAGTCCATAAGGAGCTGTGGGTGGTTTAGTGTCCCAAAATTACCTGACAGGTTCCCTTTAAATTTGTTTATATATGATGTTTATATAAATATACACCACAATGTGCAGTGTATATTATCACACTATATACATCACGCTATATAGATAAAGAATTTAGTTGCATTGGGGACTTTGTTGCAACATTTGGTATAAAATCTGTGGAAACCTTTTGTGCGAGAAAAATGAATAAATGCTGATGGTACTAAGTTCCTGTAGTAAAGTGTTACAAAAAACCCTAATATGTAAACAATATGCCTATTACAGAGCAACACAATAATAATAATTCCTTTATTTATATAGCGCACACAGATTATGCAGCGCTACACAGAGCTTGCCAAACCAGTCCCTGTCCCCAATGGGGCTCTCAGTCTAATCAACCTTCCAGTGTGTTTTGGTGTGTGGGAGGAAACCAGAGGACCCAGAGGAAGCCCACCCAAACACGGAGAGAACATACAAACTCTTTGCAGATGTTGACCCTGGGACGTGAACCCAGGTCCCAACACAATAGTCAAAAAATGCTTTACATAATTTAAAAGTTTCCGATGAGCGTTTTTTCTCATTTACCATATGTTTAGGGGAATTACTACTGTACCCCAAAATGGGCAGTTTGTTTGTCAATGTTTTCACAATGAATCCCATATTTCTTCATCAAAGCCATTAGGTTATGTACAACCTGGAATGCATCTGGAATTTCCAATAGGAACAGTATCCACAGTGATCAATCAGTCATCCATGACCAAAAAGACTTCCAACTGATATGGGCTGGTGTTCATTAAAGGAAGAGTTAATAGTAAATGTTCCATTTTTTACAACCCAAATGTTGATAGTCCTGCACAGCAGGGGCCTCTGTCTGGTCAAAGGTTCACCTTTTCTTACTTATTCTTATGTACAATTACCAAGAAGAAGAAGAATCTGTGCACTTAGACAGAAACCTCAGAGTTTCGGAGGTGATAAACACAATAAAAAGGTTTCCTGCTGGACTTTGGCATTTTCACCTTATAACTAAAAACCATTTGGACACTTCACTTGAAATCTTAAGTTCTAACTCTCAAAATGTTAATGTGACTTTCAAGTGAAGTCAATAGACAATTTCTGTGCACATTTCATTACATTTCTTTCAGAGAGACCTGTATGCAATCCCCTTGGGGCTAAATCAGTAGCTACGATAATTATCCCGAACAGCAATGCAAAGTTCCCATCAGACGGAGTTCTGAGACATGTGGCTTTAATATTTATTTCCACAGTATCTGAAAATATACGTCTTCAAGCATACCGGTGTAAAATAATTCTCCTTACTGTCTGACACAAGCCATCACCATAGCTCCACAGCAGTTTAACCCCTCAAAGACAAGTGACAGGTCTCTACATCATGATTTGTTAAAGGGAACCTGTCATCAGGAATGTTTTTTTTACATGATGACAAGTTACTCTGGCGAAAATGTTTTTGTTGTGCATCTGAAAAATTCCACTGCTTTTTAATTGTTTATTTAACATTACTGTAACAGTGAAAAACCACACATTGGGGCTTATTTACTAAAGGGTCGGGGATCACACTTTCGTCAGACTGTTTACGGTTTTTGGGATATGCGCAGCTTTGACAGGTATGTAACAGGGGTTTATGCTGGAATTGTGTTGTACGCGATCAAATTGTGGCGCAGCTGCGCTGGCTTTCATGCTACAGAAATCAGGGGGGGCGGGCCGTCAGACGATCCGACTGATTCGGACTGAGCGCGGGATTTAAGATTCAAATGCACTTTCGTGAACTCCGCGGGACCAGGTAAGTAAATGTGCCCCATTTTCTGAATTGCAACTTTTTTGCCCCATTCAGCTGTACAAAAAAATGTTCAAAAGGTCGTACAGTCCCATCAAAAATGTACCACAAAAAATTACATTTTATACATTGCTCCATACACTAAAGTATGAAATTTTTTTTTAGTGTCAAACAATTCTCACATTACTGGGATGTTAAATACTGACACTTGTACTTAAAGCGTAACTGTAAAGTTAATTGACAAAAAATAGTTTTCCTGTGCAAAGAGGTTGCACTGTATATACACCGTGCTGTGTGTGCAGGACCTGATGCCATTAATTACCCATTCAGTACCCATTCTCCTGAGTTCAGATTCTCATGGCAACCAATATAACAAAGTGTGACAGAAACATTGGCAAGGGGTTAAGATTACGGCTCCCCATCTAGCATGCACCATTTATAATACTGGTGAACTTCCTTTGGGCCCCTATAAGCACCAAGGCTAGGGTATAGCTGGTACCCTTTAAATATCCTATTGTCACTGGTGCACCTGCAACCCATGTCTGGGGTCACAAGCGTACCTGTGTGCCCCTCTGCCTCACTTACCTCTATGGGTTCCAGTGGCATCTCCTGCAGCTCGGTGTCCTCCTAGGGTGCACACGCGCCATCTCTGTAAAATTTAAAGGGCCAGTGCACCGCTAATTGGCGCTGGCTGACTGCTACTTCTGTTAAATAGCCAGCCCATTCCTGTGTCCCCTGCCAGATCTTTGTGCCTTGTGCCTTAGAGAAAGCTTGTTCCCTATGTCCTCTAGGGGGAGTCTGTTCCTGACTTCACTCCTGTGCTGCCTGTCCTGACCTCCTACCTGTCCACGACTCCGTCTCTGCCTCATAACTCTGTACCTTGCATTGGCAGCCACCGCAGACAAAGTTGTGCCTGTAGAGCAATCTTGTGGTACCATGCCGCAGCAATTCCAACCCACTTTGCGGTGGGTTCTGGTCATAACCGGTGCCACTTAGACTCTGCTCCCAGGTGTTGGCTTACTCCATTGACCGTTGTGGTCCAGTGGGTCCACTACCCCTGGTGCATGACACCTATTTAATTGTTTATTCACGTTTTACAGTTGTTATCTATGTTACCTCACCTTTAACAATAGAACAGCCTCAGCACTTCAGAACATGGTTTTAATATAAAACTCGTGTCCAACCATTTCTAGAAGATTGTAGAATACATCACCATATTACATGAAATTAAATCAATTCTAAATCAATTCCTTATTTTTCTTCTCAATCCCAATCTTTAAATCCATCGCAGCTGTAATGATTTGCAGCAGACACTAGAGTTAAATGGCGACTTCTATCACCGCTACCTTGTTTATTAAGAAAGTGTGCTCGGCTCTCACAGCCAATTTGATCATTCCCATGTTTTTTGGCTTTTATCCATGAAGATACTGTATCTAAACCAGCACAGATGGCTACTCAGTTAAGCATTGCTAATGTAATGTAAAATGTTAATGTTAAAAGTGAATACAAAGAATTTCAACGATTCTCTAAATGTATCTTACTCAAGTATTATAAGAAAATGGGAAATTCCATATTAAAAATCTTAATGCATCCTGGTAAGTCTGTAAAAAATGCTGATAAACTGTGTTTGAAAACAAAACTTCAATATATACAATACATACAAGAAAAATTTAAAGGGGCATTCCCAGTTTGGATATTTATGACATATCTTTTAGATGGTCGGACTTTAACCCGCAAAATCCATAGGTAATTAGTAAAAGCTAATTTTTCAGCTTTCAATCTGTAACTGTAATTGTGGAAAAACTACTAGAAAAAATATACACTAATGGTTTGTTGAGTCAGCTATTACCTACATAAATGTCTGTATCCAAATAAGGGGAAGTCCAGGATTTCTCTAGGTTTCACAATGCTCAGCAGTCAGACAAGACTAGTAAGATATCTTATCTTGCCATGTCCTCATCCTTATCATTCACCGCTCCCTTCACTTTGCTTACTCATTTGTTTCTATTGTCCACTACTGGAGACGTATAGAAACTTAACTTTGCTGTTCTAGTTCTTTATCTAAGTAGCTTGTTAGTAACCAACCCTAGTACTCGGGGTAATCCATTTAAAGGCCATGACCCCCTGCTTAGATGTTCTAAAAAATCTCACCATCGAAGTCTGATATTGTTCAGACAACCCACAAACATTATAGTAAAATCTGGGATTTTTTAAAATTTCTACTGCCCTATGATTTATTTTTGCTTTATTACACAGTTTCTATCAATCATTTGTAATAAAATGATTTTTTTACATTCATAAAATCTGATATTTAAAAAAAAAACGTAATCTGTTTTAATCTGTTATACACAATCAAGGTCAAGTAACAAGATCAAAACATTTCATAATGTACCAAAAATAAACCGGCATTGCTAGCCATTAGTATTCCATTGGTGGTGTGCTTATAGATCTAAGACTCGGAAGCTTTAAATGTAGGATAGCTTCAACTATTGTGTTCCAAGTCCCTTCAATCAGTTTATCCAATCAAGACTACAGTAATTTTCCAATATGTTGGCAAGAGGCCCAGACCATAATTCCAATAAGTCTACTAAAACTGCACTCTGTCCTGACTCCTCATCAGCAGAGGTCTCTATGCAAGAACAGTGTACGGGCTTGTTTTACAGCTGCCAATATATTGGTATTTATATCCCTGAATGTACCTGACATTCTGTAGCCGCATCTTATCTAACTTACCTCACCCTGCAGATTTTCACCTTGAAGGCATTTGTGATATCAGAACAGTTCCTCTAAAACCACAGTACCTCACTTGTGATGCCAAAGAAGTGTACTTTTATAAAACATTTGAAATGTTGCAGCACTTGCTGACAGAATTAAGGCTGTGATATTATAGCTGCAAATCCTAAAGGGAACCTGTCAGCAGAAATTAAACTTATAAACTACTGGCTAACAGAGTTAAACCATGCAGATCATGTTCCCTTTACAGTGGAGACAGTAAAGAGGTATAGAGCTCGGTGCTGAAGTCAAGCTCTCCTTGCTTCAGAACTCCTTTTCTGCATTGTGTGGTATCCAAGATCCCAAAGGCATCAATGGCCCTGTTCTCCTGGGGAGAGTTTGACTTCAATGTTGTAATCTTCATCTCTGGATCTCAATGCAAATAAATATCATATCTGTCATTGCAACTTACATTACTCGTTTCTATTTGTAAGAGAAAATCAGCTCACACATTAGTGTCCTTATGTTTCCATTTTTCAATTCCCACATTCCAAAAAACATATTTTTTTAGTTTTACATTTACAGACCTACATGATGGTTTTTCTTTAATCTTCGGGACAAATTGTACTTGTTAGTGGCACCACTAGATATTCTGTGCATTGCACCGGAAAATGTAAAATCTTTGCAAAAAAAGTCTTTGCCTGTTCTGGCAACTGCAAACTTTTCACTCTTTAGTGTATGGAGCTGTGTAAGATATAATCTTTGTGGAACAAGCTGATGTTTCCATTGATCTGGGAGCAGTCTGACATTTTAAATAAACTGGCATTTTTGGCTTTTTTTGTTACATCATTCACCATGAAGGATGATAATATTTTTATTTTGATAGATCTGGCATGGGGATACCTACTTAGTCTTTTACTTTTTTTAATTTATTTTTTGCTTAGCCCCTTCAATACCATTTTTTTTCATTTTATAGTGTTTCAGTTTTTCACTACTGTTATTCCACAAGCCATAACATTTAGATTTTTTTTGTTTACAAATCTATATGTGGGTTTATTATATATGCAAATACATTGGCCCAAATTTATTAATGCCCCTCCTCCAGTTTTCTGTCTGACTTAGCACGTTCTTTTCAGTGCAAACTGCTTGCACATGGATTTAAAAATGTCCAAGACACATTTGTGGCGCAGCTGCTCTATACCTGATGCAAGACAAATTTCTGCACTGAAATGGGTGTTCCTGTGCTCAGTAGGACCATGCGTCACATTTAGAATGCAAAGTTTGACAGATTTGTGTTGCAAGCCCTATGTTAAAGGTGCACCAAAAAAAGTGGTGCACTTTGCAAATAAGTGCAGGTGGCGCTGGATTCATAAAGAGCGGTGCATCCAGCACACTCTATAGGTAAACTACACAAACTGCACATAGGTGGCATCATTCAGGAAATCAACAGTGAAGTGAGCTGTACGTTTGTTGTATAAAGTCATGGAGGGGGAGAGTTTAGCTATGAAGTCAGGCTCTCCCTGCCTCAAAACATCCCCTCTGATGTGAATGATTCTCCTGCATTTAGAGACATCAATCACTATCTCTCCTGAAGTCTGTTGCATGATTCCAGTAACAAGAATGAAGAGTACAATAGGTAGGTGAACGTATGTTCCCGACCTCTTCCACCTAGTGAAACGCAGAAACAGTACAAATGGCGGAGGACTGTGTAAAAAATAACTTTTATTCGAATCAATAAAATCCAAGAAAATGTGAGATCATCAAGGAATGGATATAAAACCGACAAAAGAAAAAAGGAAAAAAGGACGCTGAGGTAGTGTGTCAAGTGGGGTATGCAGGGCGGGACGTCCCTATCGAGCCCTGACGGGACGATGTCGGGGACCTGGTATACCCTATGGAAAAAGCCTCGACTCGGGGCCGCAGCCCTAGGCGACTGCCACCCCGACTGGAACCTTAACCTGGACTCGGTCTCTTAACCCTAAGATAAACAGGAAGGGATGTCGAGGGTAGGAGGTGTGCCAGAGCACACAGGAAAATAGTGTCTCACGTCAGAGATATTAAGGTAGTACAAGAGAGCTATGCACAACTGGTCAAGTCCCCAGCAGTCAGATGACAGTAAGTCAAGTCTTGAGTGGTCAAGGGACGGTGTTAGGGACTCAAAGAGGTCATACGAGTCCGTAAACAAGGTTGGTCCAGATACCCAAATGTGGAGAGTAAAGTATTTGGATTATGTAGTCTCCAAAAAGACACAGAGAATGAGATATTCTTGGAGGTCAAAGTTCCCTACATGCCATGTTTCGCCTATGTAACATAGGCTCTTCAGGGGAAATGCGACCAAAGTTAAAGGTGCTTGTCAGGGCTGTGGGTATCCAAAGTGTGCATATGTGCACAAAAGACCGTGTAACTTAATAAGAGGATGCAGGCCAGGAAAAGGCCAAGGTGATAAGGCGCCGGTTCTGCGCCGCAGTGGCACAATGGTGCCGGACTGATGCGCCAAAGCTGAGGGCACCGGGGTGCGAGGGGTCAGTGGATCTAACCTCGTGTGATTCCAGTAACAGTAACGATAGAGGGGGCATTGTGAGGAGGGGATAACTGGGCTTTAGTGCTAAACCCTCTGCCTCAATGACTTTATACATCTAATTTACATCTCACTTTAAAGTTGATTTTATGGATGATGCCACCACACTGGGCCACGGAAATAACATGATTGGTAAGGTAGTAAGATACTTGACAGCATACTGTTATTGGTTTACTAAGTCAATATCTGTTGACAAGTTGACTTTAACGTGACTGCCTTACAAGGTAGTTAAGTGTCAATCCCATCCAGGAAAACATATCGTCATATTCTCCAGAATCAATGGCTGTATGTCTTCACACACATGCAGAGGTGGCCTTTGTTGGCAGAGTCTCCATAAGAAGTTACTTACTTCCCTCACAATTGTTCAGGATGGTCAATAAACAACTCTGCAATCTTATTTTAGAATACCATTGCAGAGGTTTTAACTGTAGACCATGTTGGGGTCTGCCCAGAGATCATATAGTAGGAGGTTAGAGGGAGCAACAGCCGGACCTCTCCCACCAAAACAATTATACCACAATAAGCTATCTCTGTCTTCCAGATTACCATACGCACGAAAAAAAGAATCCGAGATGCCCCTTAAAATGATTTTTATGGGGTTCTTTCAATTCAGTAAATTGTTTTTCGAGAGTCCTGTTCAAAGGCAAACACATGGTTGTGACCCTTGTCATGCGGGAGATGTTATCACAAATTGTTACATTGTAAGCCAGAAGTCAGGGACACTCACTTGAGAGCTGAGACTTTTCAGGTAGAGTTAAGTAATTACTGTGATTGCTTATAAAATTTCTCAGTATTAGATGCAGCAGGAGGCACCAGCGGGGGACATTTAGTCAGTCTGCCAGAATTATTTTTAATTACATTGGGAAAAACAACCTACAAACTTATACAGAACTTTCAAACTTTATTTTTAATTATCAACCAATATCCCTGTCTGCGGCAACATTTCAGCATTAGGCCTGAAGGATTGGAGGGGAGCCTGATCCTGCTTCTCCTGTTATTCCCTCTCGCTGAGTATCTTCATAGCAGATATTCATTCTGATTGATGTTTTGGTTTGTCTGGATTGCCAGTTGTACCTCTGATATATAAATGGACTATAATTAATTACAGAATCGTTATATATATGTTTCTACAAGTGAGCGAATATTCCCTTGTTTTCTAATTAAATAAATCCCGTTCTTCGAGAATTATATTTTCTTACTTACTGCTGTTATTTACTTTTGGAGATACCAGAATTACAGTTATTTTTCAGGGCACTCCAGCATTTCTTATTAGCATATGCAGTAATCATCCTGACAAAACTATAGCATATTACTGGGCACGCTTATAGTGCTTTGAAGAATGGGGTATCTGAAATCATTAAAATGAATTACAAATCAGCATTCAACAACTTCTATTTAAAAATCCTATTAGCCGCTTCTAATTTGGTGTGTGAAGTTCGGTATAATTTATTATTAATGTGGAATTTATTAAGGGGAATGTATTGCATTGTTCAGCTAGTTTCACTATATTGGAACAGCATCTTTTAATTTTGTCTTCTTTTTTCTCAAATGGAATTTTTTTTTATCACCTAGTATTTTGAGAAATTGGCAACTCAGAACTTTTTTTTCTTTTTTTTAAGTGTATGTATGCGGCCTCCAGCCAGCTCGCTTCATAGAAAAAAGGTACATTGCGAACATGAAATTAAAGGGAACGGTAAATGCCAACATTTTTGTGATAGCGCATTGTATAATTATCACATCTACTGCTAAGCGACTGAAAAATGATTCTGGAATGATTCCATATATAGGAAACAGAACAACAATAAGGAACAATGTAGAGAGGAAAATGACTAATGTTTAAGCTTTAAAAGATAAAGTGCAACTCAATTTAACACTTTTATATATTATAAATCTATTTTACAGGTAAATTTTGTGATATATTTTATTTACCTGTTCCCGCCTATGGCCTTTTTCATGTTTCTGGTATTTAATACTCTATATTCACATAGATTTTATAAGTTTTTAATAGATAAAAAAAAATGTAAACATTTTGTACAAAAGAAATTTCTTTGTTTCGCCATATTCTGATGCTAATAACTTTTACACATTTTGGTATATGAAGCTGTGTAAGGTTTTTCAGAACTTTTACAATTGTACCATTATTTGGACTATAGGACCTTCTGATCACTTTTTATTTCAATTTTTTATGAGTTGCAAAATAATGAAAAAGTGGTGATTTGGACATTAGGGCACTTTCCATTTCATGGTTTTCCATGAGATGAATAATTTGGCAGGGAATGGAGAATAAATAGTTTAATTTTATAATTCACAAAATGTCATGGGCTTTCTAATGTAAGAGGAGTTATTATCAAGATGGCCGCCACTGGAAACTACAGGTCCCATGATCCTTTAGTTCTCAGTAACCCCCTCATACCTCTCATGCTCTGCTTCCAATGATGATCTAACAAACTTTGCTCTGTTACCATAGTAATGACGTGTAACTGCATCACTGCACATTACCTCACAAAGATGGTTCTCACCACAACACTGGCCATACTGGGTGTACTGCAACCAACCAAATACAGCCAAACTTATTGGTGATCACATGACATGTGCAGGACATGTGATGTGGACATCTGACCAACAACCATCTTCTGTCCCATGTCTCCTCCACAGAGACAAAATCAATGGATTGATAAAAGGGCCAGTAGCATTTCATTTCTTCATTACAGTGTCAACAGCATTTTTCTGCAAAATTATAAATAACAACTAATTACATATTAGCTTATATTTTAAGGAACCACTTGTTAATGTATTATGCTTATTCCTGGAATACCCCTTTAATATTTTGATTGGGAATTTGGGACACAGTGATACCCAACTTGTTTAAGACTTTCCGTTCAACTTCTGTTTTTGGTTTTCCCCTGACACATGCCTGATACAGGTGTGAACTGAGCTGAAGTATTCTAGAACTTTGATTGTATGAAGAATGTGAGAGAACATAATCATGCTAAGTTCCTCTGGATGATATATGAAGAGAGATTATAGAATTTCTTGAAAATTCCCATATAGTAAAAAGCTGTAAAGCTCACTCTATGTGGCTGCAGTAAACCCATGTGTAGGAGAAGTTTGTAGAGGAACTGCACTTTTAAGAAGTAATGAATCCTCGTCTTTACATAGTAGGTATCTGTAGGCATATGTTGAGATTGGTTAACCTATAAGGTGCTGCAATATTGGAGCTGATCAATGTGCAACCCCATTCAGACCCTCAACCCTAGACATCACCAGGAGCCACTGACCATAAAGCATATAGGCTTCCAGACCTTTCATTTGGCAATTTATCTTATAACTTCTTAGCCACGTATACCAAAGTGCCTAATCAAAATAGAAAAATGAATACGGCATGCCGATTATGCGATTCTACCAAACACGCCAAAATTTTTGAATATAGAAAAAAGACCATATTTTTTTCACTATCTTAGCCTACTTGGAGTGCTGCTTGTTTTCTTGCATGTATTGCTGGATTACCTGGGGCCTGATCTAATATTAGCGTGTACCTATCCATCTATTTTCATGTGCTGCTAGGACTTTCCTTAAGTATCTACCGTCTATGTAACTAAGAATCCCAAAGTTACTATACTCTTAAAGGAAACCTATGATTTGATTTCATGCATTATGAAGCAAACATACCTTGAGAATAGTGTTGCTACACTGATGCAGGATCATATATTGGTTAATCCCTGAGCTGAGTAGTTTTGCTGAGAAAACAAATATACCATTCAGGACCTTGGGAAAGCTAGGACAGACTGGCTTACACATTACACGGGAGCTTGGAATTGCAAATGGCTGCTATGTAAAGAAGACTAAGCATGACTAGTCAAGCACTAATCAACCTCAGCTGAATGACTCATACACAGCAGCTAGGGGATGGTGCAGCAATTGATTATACTGTCTGGCAGGAAGGGAACTGCAGGAGATGATGAGGCAATCAGAGAGAAACTCCCCTGCTATGAGAAGCGGCAAAGCAAGCACCAGAGCAGATATAGAAGCCACAAAGCTTCATTATCATAATGTTATATCTGTTTTATCAGCAAAAGCACTGAGCACAGGCATTAACCAAGCTATAATCCTGCATCAGTGTAGATACAGCATTCTTAAGGTATGTTTGCTTCATACTGCATCAAATCAAATGGTAGGTTTCCTTTAAAGGATGTCTGCCACCAGGATGAAGGATTGTAAACCAAGCACACTGACATTCTGGTGTGCGCCCCCTGTGACAGGATCTGCTCTACGTTTAGCTTCTTATGACTTGTTTTTTTTTTTAAAAAAGGCTACTAGAAATATGCTAATGAGTCTGAGGGGCTCCGGGTTCCATAGGTGTTAATGGAGCCTCAGGTCCCTCAGGCTCATTTGCATAATTTATAAGCATTTTTTCTTAAAAAACAAGGGCATAAGAAGCTAAAAAAAGAGCGGATCTTGCCAGAGGGGGCGCACACCAGTATGTCAGTGTCCTTGGTTTACAATCCTCCATATTGGTGGTAGATTTCCTTTAAGCAATAACAATTTAAGCATCTGTATTTAAAGGGGTTTATAGTTAGAGGTTAATAATGTACTTATTTCCTTTTGGCTTCATTTTATTTTAAAAGTGATTTATAAAATATCTCAGTGACTGTTAGACTACTCTATATGTTCCTCCTAAAGCTAGGGGTGTTAATTATTTGCGGTACTGTATAGTGATATTATCCATTCCCTATATGGAGGAATTATTTTGAGTGTATGGTGGTGCTATTCAGCCAGTGTATATTCATATTTATTATCCAGTCATGGTATGGAGCTAACACATCTCAGCTGTTGCAGAACATCAGAGTATGAGACATCTGATTCTATATGTAAAAAGAATCTCCCACTGTTGCATTTGTGCATTAGACAACTTACCACCAATGTGGTTATAGTAAACTTTTTTCTGTCCCCACCCACTTGTGTAGGCCCCACCCCCTACATGGGGCCTTGTTTAGATTTTTTCCAATGCCACTTTAAGTTCCCAGTCCCTGGGAAGATTGATAGTGAGGCTGAGATACATTAGTACTTGCATTTATTTCCAAGAAAAGCAGAAGCTCCACAATCATACATTACAATAAAACAGTCTGTGTGGACAGAAAGAGTTATCCCTAAATGTTTTTAAATTGTAATGTATGAGAAAGTGATGCCTTCAGTTATCTTGTTTCTCATAATATGTAATTTCATGTGCACTTTTCCCACACAGAACAATTTAAGAAAATATGCTAATTAGGGGTTTCTGTTGTTCGCTAGAAGTTCTCAGTTTGCAGGTTCTTGCAATCCTGCATATGCTGATGAGAACACTGCCGCCTGGAGCTACATATTTACTGCAATCTGAGCTTCCACAATTATTTCCCTTCACAAAAGAAATGATTGCAGTGAATAATGCAGGAAGTGTATTATGTGGTATCTATAAGATCTTCTAATACCCAACATTCTGCCGTGTTCTTAAAGAAATACCACAGATCCTAGAGTCTTAGTGTAATATTTCAAGCAACTTCAGTTCTGGACTTCTGGATGCTTTTTTCCTTTTTTCATCTCCAATTTGGAATGTACTCACACAACAATGGTTAACTGACTATAATATACCAGGTAGATCAATATACGGAAAAAAGAAACAGGATTCTGACCGCGCTTCTCATTTAAAGTGAATTTTTATTTCGCAGGACAATACAGGGTGGACAATGCATTTTGGGGCATACCGCTCCCTACTTCAGGTCCAAATAAATGGGGACAGTATTCTAACAGAAAATAAATAAATACAGAAAATTGCATGAGTTCATAAATAAGCTAAAAAGTTCCAAACATATTTATATATACTAGCATCCATTTGTATCGATAATTAAAAAGATATACAGGCAGTACCCTTGTTACATACGGGATAGGTTCTGTAGGTTTGTTCTTAAGTTGAATTTGTATGTAAGTCGGAACTGTATTCTTTATAATTGTACCCCAGCCAAAATGTTTTGGGTCTCTGTGATAATTGGATTTTAAAAATGTTGGGTTGTCATAAGAACCAGGATTATCAATAAAGCTTAATTACAGACACCTCTAATAACTGTTGGAGCTCATAATTGTAGCCAAAGGCTAAAGTACTGTAAATCACCAACATCCAGAGGTCTGTTTGTAACTAGGGGTCGTCTGTAAGTTGGGTGTTCTTAAGTAGGGGACCGCCTGTATATATAAAATAATACATATGTAATTGTACGGGAATAGGAGTGTATAATTGCTGTATATTTGGGAAATTCATTTAAACCTTAGTGATAATAGCAGTAGTATCACACTATAAATAATACATACAGTTTCATGTAACAAAATAAATTACATAAAAACCATTTTAAATTATAGAAAAAAAGATATGATTTCAAATGTTAATTAATACAGATAAACAATAGATTTAATGACCCGGCTGTTCTGACTCTCAAAATGTAAGGAGTGGATATGTTAAAGACAAGGTCTGTGACCTAAATAGATAAAGAGAAGAGTTGCAGCAATCCTATAGTGCGAAGAACCAAGACCTTGACTATTTATGATCTGATGTCATTTATGTACTTGTGATGCGCTGTGTTTTTTTTCTAACTTGACTATAATATACCAGAGTAAGGTCCTACTCACATATCTTGAGAGAAGTGAGAAAACTCCTGAAGGATTACCATTAACTCCTTAATGACTTGGCCCTTTATTTTAGTTTTTTTCACTTCCATTTTTCACTCCCCACCTTCAAAAATCTATAACTTTTTTATTTTTCCACATAAAGAGCTGTGTGACAGCATATTTTCTGCGTGACAAATTGCACTTTGTATCAACAATATATAGGCAAAATTTGGGTCATGAGTATTTTGTATACATCCCGAATATCACAGTATTTAATTTTAGAAAGGAAAAGCGGATGTCCAGAGGAGGTATGATAAACACAATCGCTTTATTAAATCATTAAAAGAAAGAATAAAAACATTTTAAAAAGCAAATACGAGTGCTATATAAATCCTAGTGTCCCCAGTACAGCAGTATAAATTCATAGTCATGGTAGGGCAGGCTTGTGTATGTACAGAGAATAATCACAATATTTCAATGGTAGCCTACACAAGTGTGGTATAAAAGAGCATTATTAAAAAAATAGAAGCCTGTGCATTCAGGCGAAACTCGTGGGGATTATTGCCCCCAGTGCTCAGCATAGACCAGTGTCTACTTAGATAACGCATGGCTGTGACTATGTTCTATTTTTAACAATGCTCTTTTATACTACACTTGTGTAGGCTACCATTGAAATATTGTGATTATTCTCTATACATACACAAGCCTGCCCTACCATGACTATGAATTTATACTGCTGTACTGGGGACACTAGGATTTATCATACCTCCTCTGGACATCCGCTTTTCCTTTCTAAATTTAAATTGCACTTTGTAGTGACGGTATTTAATATTCCATGCCGTGTACTGGGAAGTGGGAAAAATATTCCAAATGCAGTGAAAATGGTGAAAAAACACATTTGTGACGCTTTCACTGTGCGCACCAAATAACATGTCTCTTTTATTCTTTGGGTCGCTACGATTACGTGGATACCAAATTTGTATAGGTTTTATAATGATTTAAGACAGTTAAAAAAATTAAAACCTCCTGTACAAAATTTTTTGGGGGGATTTTGCTATCTTCTGGCACCAATAGTTTTTCATACTTTTACATTTTTTCCGACTTTTGATGGCGTTTTCATTGCTATAATTTTTAGGACTGTGCAACCTTTTGATCACTTTTTATTAATTTTTTTATATTTTTCAAAATGGGAAAAAATGCCATTTTCCATTACGGGGTTAAACGCAGTGAAAAACCGTTAATATATTTTGATAGATCAGGCATTTTCGGACGCGGTGATACCTAATGTGTTTATGATTTTTACTGTTTATTAATATTTATATCAGTTCTAGGGAAAGGGGGGGATTTGAATTTTTAGGTTTTTTAATTATAATTTTTTTTTAAAACTTTTTTTTATTTTTACTTTTACTATTTTTCAGACTCCCTCCACTTTAACCCTAGGATGTCTGATCGATCCTACCATATACTGCCATACTGCAATATGGCAGTATATGGGGATTTTACTCCTCAATCATTACGACTTACCGGCTATGGAGAAGGCTCGGCCCGCGAGCCCTCTCAATGCACCGGGACCCGCGCGCCGGGAAGGGGTTAAAGGCCACCTCTGCAGGTGTGTGCATACAAGTCAGATAATAATAATAATAATAATAATAATAATAATAATAATTCCTTTATTTATGTAGCACACACAGATTACGAAGCGCTGGACAGAGTTTGCCACGTAGATAAATGGTTAGTAAAAAGAAAAGTCAAGGCTTGAGAATGGCACAAGACTAGAGGCGAAACATTGCTGCTAACATGGAATAAATCCACTTGATCACTTTGTTCCCTTGGAGTTTTGCTATCTTTTCTTTTTACTGTATTTGGTGGACTTTTTGCCTGGCCCTGGGTAGCGTGCACCAACCAATTTTTTTTTTTTTTGCATTTATTGTGCTGTTAAAGATTTTCCTTTTGTATGGTTAAATAGACAGATATATAGATAGGAAACAGAATTATAGGGGATAGATAACTAGACTGATAGATGATAGATATATAGACAGGAGATAGATGATAAGCTTCTTCACCCAGGCATTCAACCAAGGGGTATTAAAGGAGCCCTCTGCCCACAAAAGTCCACATGCAGGGGGCCCTTTTAGGACATGGGGCACTGCCCAGTCCCCCTTGCTAGAGTAGTTTATGTATATGAACATATATGTCCTGGTGTGCGCATCATGTGGGCTATAACTACAGGTGGTGAGCAGAGTGTTTGCGCGCCCACGGGTTGTGTTCGTGTGTGGAGTTCGATGTTTCCGATAACTGCATTGGGCACTGAACTGCTGAACATTATTATTGTTATTAAAATAAAAAAATCATGCCTATTTTGGACTTCTCAGTGCCACAATTGTGGGGTGCAAGACTTGTTAAATTGTTCCCCCATATGTTTGAAAAACAGTTTTACAGAATTAGAAACTTCATCTTCAGTTTGAATCAATCTGCTATGTCTTTTTCCATATATAAATCTAGTTCAGTGATTATGTAGGACGTTAGAATTTGCAATGCGGAAATCTTTTCAGCTTTATCTCTCCAACAGATGGCTATATAACAGGTGCATGCAGCGTTGCACTTTGCCAGAATCACCCTATACAAAACCTGTAGGCTGTTTTACTACTTCTCCGTTCTGCATGGTTTTCATTGAGTGTTTCCATTAATGTTTTTTTAGTTACTATGGACGCATTCGCTTTTACAATTAATTCTTGTATTTTGTGTGTTTTTTAATATCTAGCATGAGTATCTGTTACATATTCTGGTCTGTGTTCTGACTTATTGGATGTGAATGTCTAGCCAGAGCCGAGGGTTGTGTCCTGCAGAACAAGGACTGACGCTGAGCAGGTGCTCCTTTGACTCTTTGGAACGAGTTCATATTCTATATAAAATCTGTAGGTTTTAGGCTGAATAATAGAAAATCCATGCACTTTAGTAAACCTAATTACCTTTTTATTTATTCCCCTTTCTGCTAGAAGCTGACTAATTAACTCACATAATAAATGAGCCAACAAAGTAGTCCCTGTACTCTGTACTCTACTACTCCACTTATAATTACCAAAATTAATGACACAGAGTACACTGCACTCATGCCGTCTCCATTCCTCTTGGATCCTAATGATTTAGAGTTACTTTCTGTGTACCTATACAAATGCTTTGTTATAATGATCATGTCTGCATTGAGTAGTGCTTCTACTGGTTCTTCATGTTAAAGGGAACCTGTAATCAGGATTTTATAATTAACAATCTTAGTTCCATCCAGTTTTAAAAGTATATAAAAGTATACATGCAAAGAGGTTCTAGTCATGGGGTTGTCTGTTATAATCCTTTGTTATCTCAGATGTGCCAGCTCTCCCTTCTCCCTCTGCTCCTTCATCCCCCCTCCCTCATGTAGACCTGAGCCACAATCTCAGTCAGTTCTCGTCTGCATGAGGAAGGGGGTGAAGGGAGCAATTGTGGAAAGGCAGAGCTGGCTGTTATTACAGGTGAGCTAATCTATTTAATGGTTTGTGGATCCATCACAAATCTTATCATTTTCAGGGATCGAGTTGAATCTGAACATTTTTGGATTCAATCAAACAAATCTTTTAAAATTGCATCCAGATACCACTGTCATATAAAACAAAACTGTAAAAATTTTAACATTTTAATGATAAAATCTGGGTTTAAGCAGACTGGAGGGGTTTATATAATAATTTCCAGGATAACTGGAGCAACATTGTTTCTGACTAGATATATTCTATGATATAACCAAATCTTTAGGAAAATATGCTGAAGCTTCTTCAAAGTAAATCTTTGACTAATGACTTATCCAATCATTAACATAACAAAGGTATGTTAAAGTCCTTTGCCTCAAAAGTAAGTTATGTCGTAGCTGATAAATTTAAGGATTTGTGAATGTCCAATAAGATATACACCGATAATTGAGCATGTTATGATCTACCTTATGGCCCCTTGAAAAGGATTGTGTCCCATACTTGTTTAAAATGTCCCACTTTCTCTTCATGGAATGCCCCTCCCTTCTGAGTCAATACACAGAGGCACATTTACTTACCCGTTCGGAGGAGTTCACAGAAAGTGCCAATAATGCACTCTGCCACAAAGACACCTTTGCCATGCAGGATATCGTGCCCGATATCCTGCATGTGTCGCTTCCCCGCTCAGATCCGCCGGAGTTCACCTTCTTCTTCCTGGTGCATGTAAGTGCATTGTCTTGCGACACAATTTGAAACATGATCAGTCCGAATCAGTCGGATCGTCCGACGGCCTGACCCTCAATTTCTGTTGCATGAAAACCGGCGCCGCTGCACCAAAATCCTATCGCGTGCAACACAATCCCAGCACAAACCCCTGTTAAATACCTGTCAAAGCTGCGCAAATCCCGAAAGCGGCAAACAGTCTGACGAAAGTGAGTAGTGCGACCCTTAGTAAATAGACCCCAAAATGTCCCACATTTACTAAAAACTGTGCAAACTGCACTATGCGCAGTTACCTGTGTAGTGTGCAGAGGGCGCCAGATTCATGATTAGTGGTACCTGATCTGCTTGAATATGGCGCCCCCTGTACTGCTCCAGCAGAGTGCACCATTTTCTTTGTTTCACCTTTAATATAGTGCGTGTGACACACTTCTGTTGGACTTTGCATGATAAATGTGGCGTGGTCCGACTGAGCAACGGAACGCCCATTTCAGTGCACAATTTTATGTTGCATGGGGAATAGTGCAACATGTGCCACAAAGTAGCGCATATGCCACAATTTTGTTGCATGCTCCAGAAATATGTCTTGGACACTTCTTAATAATAATAAATAATAATAATAATTCCTTTATTTATATAGCGCACACAGCGCTGCACAGAGCTTGCCAAATCACTTCATGAATACTTGTGCAAGTAGTTTGCGCTGAAAAGAAAGTGCAAAGTCTGCCCTTAGTAAATGTGGGCTTGTATATATATACAGTTGTATATCTGTCACAGATTTTTGTGTGGATGTTGCATCTGAAATCTTCAAAATACAATGAATGTCAATGCAGTTTTCTGAGCTGATCATAATGCTTGTAAGTGTAAATTCAGACGCCTTCCACGAATGTTCAAATAAGAAATTGTTGTTGTGTATTTGTTCCCTTATATTTCTGTTCTTCACTTTGACTAATGGGAAAGGTTTCCCATAGGACACATAAATGGAGGTTGTTTTTTTGACACAGACGATTCTCTTCATACATTTGTAAAAAATCATAAAAATATTCAATTTGATTCCTGTCCAATGTAATTCCCAATAAACACTTTATTGTACTCATATGTTACCAGGACAAATGACATCTGGTGGCCATTTATGGTACTTAGTTTTTTTGCTGTTAACTCTTGACATCTTTTCCGCAATTTCTGGCTTATAGAGATTGAATGCAGTGGTGCTTACCACATGTACGGAAATCTTGTTATACCTGTGATTGAATTACCAAAATCCTAGGTATCTTACTATGGTAACTTCTTATTTGGATTTTATTATATTCTGATATAATAAGATATATTGTATTTATTTGTTATATCATCTATTTAAAAACTGAAACGTTTCATTTTCAAAACTTTTTCTTTTGCTTTGTATGAATTGTTCTCTTTTATATCAGCTAAAACTTTTTCTACAACTCAATTGTACTTGTCAACATAGAAAAACAAATGAACATCAGTCAAAAAATGACATATCATGACAATTTTATCATTTAGGTTGGTTTGGCCTTAGAGTTTTTGAGATAAGATGATCACATGCATCTCATTGATTGTTAAGTATCTATGGTGATTTTCTTATTTAAAACAAATCATCTCCTTAAAGTTTTCTAAGGTCCCGTGCTGTAGTAATGGTCACGTTAAGTTCATAGATGAAACCATTGCAGTTCTGTAGCGACATGACGGACGGGTTGAATAAATACCCCAGAAAATTCACGCAGCGACAGCTGGTATTTAAATGCAGTGTGCTGCCATTCAAGAATACAAAGGGAGAATATTTTCCCATACCCACATCCCTTTTTGAGGTCACAATCACGCCAACATGCTACAGTTAAACAACAACAAGCATTTTCTCCTTTGTTCTAAACATTTCTCAGCAGAATTCTTGCATTAATGAAATATGGCCAGATCACCCGACTGCTGGGATTGTTGGAAAGAAGAATGGATTTTTACATACTTTTACAGTATATTAATCATCTTAACTCAAAATCCACCATTGTTAGATGCTTACATTAATCAATATGTCATCATTTTAATTATCAGACCCCCAAAATCCCCTAAAATGAATGTCCTTGTTGGCTCGGTTCATCTACCTAGCAACAAATCCATTTACAAGATCTGTTGAGTCAAGGCGCCAACTATTCATCACTGAATGAGCTGAGGACAGAAGGTCTCACACAGAGATCCTGATGGAGTAGACTAAACTGGTGAAAGAGTTGTGATCTGTAATGGAGGATAAAGATAAGGAGACTAAATTAGATTATGAAGAACTTCAGAGAAATGTACATTATGATTTACAACCTCTCCTCCCACCAAGCATAACTGTAGGGGGTCGCATTGTGGGGCCTCTTACTGTTTGGGAGAAACTAACCCTTCTGGTGTCTGCAAATCATTAATGACTCCACAGCCTATTCTCCTATCCTGGATTCTGGATGAAGATTCGTTGGGAAGGTCATGAATACACCCGGCATGTACCATCTGTTATCTCAAGGTCAATAAAGGGGAATTCCGTTTCTTACATCATGCTTGACCCTATAGGAGAAATGATCTCACTTAATCATCTTGATAATGATAAATTTACATTGTTGACACTGGAGGAGTTTCTGACATTCCTCCCATTATAGAATCATAATCTATGTCATGTTGTGAGAATTAGCGAATAGTTATTTACTGAGATCTAAGGGCAGCTGGATAGTAAATGCTGTATATACAAACATGATTGGGTCCACTGGTCTATATGGACATTCATTTTTTTTTTTTTTTACTATTAGCCTCAGATGGTGTAAAAATAATAAAGATCTAATAATTGCTTCTGTCCTTGCTGTGGGTCAAGCACAATCCCCCCTGTCACCACTGGCCTCCAATGATGTACTGAGGCTCAGTGGTGACATTGCTTCAATAGCACATTCCCTCTGCACCTTATGGCTTGTATTAGCTGTAGCCGGAGCGTAACAGAGAAGGTGCCACATAGGAATGGAGGCAAGGACCTAAGTATTCTATTTGGCTCCCGTTACTGTACTAGTTCTTTATCAGCCTTCCAGACTCAGACCATAATGGAAGACACAAGCGTACTAGAAGAATATCTGACACTATATGCCTGGCTGAATCGATGAATTACACAAAATAACAAAGACAACACAGTTCATGCCAAAATAATACTTTATTGTAATCACATAAAAAGGATGATAATCAATCGTGAAAACTAAGACTGACACAAGGAAAAAACAATATTCAGTTATCATAGTAAATATATACATGAGCTATGAATACTGTTCAGATGGAGTCCCAACGCTATACCAGTAAGTTAAAGGGATTGTCCACTTTCAGAAAATACTTTATATGGTTTGTGTAGGAGAAAAATTATACAATTTTCCAATCTACTTTCTGTATCAATTCTTTATGATTTTCTAGATCTCTGCTTGCTGTCCTCAATTACATTGAGTAATTGGTTAAGTAGAATGAGCAATTGAACCCCCTAGGGTTAAAAAGTAAAAATACAATAAAAGGAAAATTTTTGAATTCTAGAACACATATATAAATCACCAAAATCATTAAGGCCCACATTTATTAAAACAAGTCCATCCTTACTATGTGTAGTTTGGCTGTGGAGTGCGCAGAGTGTGCCAAATTCATCAAAACTGGCACACAGTCTTCCTTATTCTGGCACCCCCTGCACTGCTCTGCAAATGTGCGACCATTTTTTTTAATGCATCTTGTTCATCCTGCAGAATTGTGGCGAACGTCAGTAATAAACGTGATGCAAACTCTGACTAAGCAGTAACACGCTTCTTTTGGTGCACATCTTTTCTGTCTTGTGGGACACAGTGCATCCACAACACAAAACTGGCACAGAAACTTCATACATACATGTGCAAACAGTTTGCATGTTCTTTCTAGTGCAAAGTAAGACAAAAAAACTGGTGCAAACACTAATAAATGTGCACATCCCAAAATACCAATAACAAAATTAATGAAAACATTTTAAATGTTCGAATTACTGCTTTTTCCCCATTTTGCTAAACATGAAAAAAATAAAATAAAAAGTGATCAAAATATAATATGGGTCACTAAATAGTTTCACAGAAATGTCAGTCTGAAAGAAGTAACACATGTGCTCCTCTGTACACCAAAGTATCAAAAAGTTTCAGAATATGGCAATGCAAAGTTTGAAGGATATTCATATATAACAAAACTATATAAATTTGGCATTTCTGGAATGTGACTAGAATAAAGGGGATGTGTCTTTTGGAGTACACTGTGAAAACTGGAAAAATTAAAAACAATGCAACTACATATGGATTTTTTTCCAGCTTCCAGTAGATTGAGCAGAATATTTAATGGGTCTAGGATGTTAATTTTAATCAGCAGATTATAAACCCTCATATCTCTAATCATGGAAAAATGAAAACACTATGGGGCAGATTTACCTACCCGCTCCAATCGCGATCCAGCGGCGCGTTCTATGTGGAGGATTCGGGTCTTCTGGCGATTCACTAAGGTAGTTCCCCCAATGTCCACTAGGTGTCGCTGCTGCGCTGAAGTTCGTCGGAGATCACTGAAGTTCACCAAGACTGGCCGGGTGAAGGTAAGCGCGTCTAAAGTGACACTTTTTTTTTTTTAATGCAGCGTTTTTTTTCCGAATAGTTGGGTTTTCGTACGGCCATGCCCCCGACGCCGGCGCGTTGCGCCACAATCTGATCACGTACGCCAAAACCCCGGGGCAATTCAGGGAAAATCAGCACAAAATTCAGGTAAACCGCCGCAAAAACGCGATTTGGGCCCTTAGTAAATGACCCCCAATGGCTTTTAGAAGTCCAAAAAAAATCTTAAATGCAGAAACTGAAAATGGAGTGTCCCGAAGGGGCTCATGATATTGTTTATATGTTTGGGATTATTGTTGTGTATAAGCATTTTTAACACTTAAAACAACAAAAACATTCTTACTACAATAATGTACACGTGTATATTAATATACATTCATTTTTATGAAGATAGATACATAGATAGTTAGA
Source organism: Engystomops pustulosus (assembly GCA_019512145.1). NCBI lineage: Eukaryota > Metazoa > Chordata > Amphibia > Anura > Leptodactylidae > Engystomops > Engystomops pustulosus. Next base: position 265,893,295 of record CM033641.1, on the reverse strand, counting down.
TTTGGAATTGGAAAAGCAGGCAGCACTCCAGACTGTAGGTATACAATTCAAAGAGGACATTTATTCCATGTGCAATGTTTCTGTATTTAATATAATGCTAATGAGCCTGTAGGACTCTGTGGGTGTTTTCAGAGTCTCTTAGTGCTGTAGATTCATAGATTGCTACAATGAGAAGAATATGTCTCCCCCTCACTTTTCTTTTAGCAGCAGCAGGAAGTGCAGGGGGAGAGGAGACCTGCTCTGCTCATTGTAACAGTCTGTGAAGCTACAGCAAAGGCTCTAGAAACATCCCCCCAGAGCCCCTCAGACTCATTAGCGTAAATATAAAAGTTTATTTTAGTAGGAAAGAGGCCGTGGATAACAAATATAAGAAGATTGCCACAGTCACGGTGCCTGGATCTATTAGTAAGTGTCCCTGGTTTATTATGATCGATTTTGACGGTAGATTTCCTGAATGATGGTATCTCACACCAAAACATCTCGCATGGATTACATTTTACCTTTGAATTGCATGCTTACTGTGTTGAGTGCTGCCTGCTTTTCCAATTTTCTTATAAGAGAGGGGGTTACGCTGGGTTTCTGATGCATTTATAGAGGGGAAGTAGATAGACAGACAGACAGTGAAGTAACTAGGGAAAGCAGAGTACCATAGCAGATTTCTGAATGGGACCCCACTCACCCCTTAAAAATATACATACAGTATATACACACCCTATATACATACATACAGCATAAACCCACATATACTCAGCACCATATACACCCATGTATCACATATACAGACATAAACATACAGCATAAACACATCAAATGCATGCAAATTTAGAGCATATACACATCACATGCGGCATATTCACATACAATACCCCAGATGCCAGGGCCCCCTGACACACTGGGCCCCATTGTAGCAGCTATGGCTGTTACCTCTGTAGTTGCGACCCTCCAATAGATATAAACTATAATTAGATACTGCAGATAAATACATACTGTAGATATATATTGTAGACAAATAGATACTGTGAATAGATAGTTAGATAGATCATGTATTTATTCTCACCCTCTATTATATGCTACTCTCAGAAACTACCTGACAAGTTCACTTCAACCTTCCAATAAATTCTGGATTAAACTAAGGATTTATGTTTCATTTATTTTTCAGTTTTTATTTCCCATTAAAATGTCACACTAAAACAGCTTTCTGATAAAATGGCTGCTTGTTTGCACTGTTCCCAGCAGACAACATATGCTTTCTCCATCCATTCAGAAGGGTTACATTGCTGAACCACACCGTGATATTTACCACGAGCACACTTCCAATTGTCATTTATATTTCAATTTGTTTGACATTTGCCACGCTAGATTTGCAGAAACCTTAAAAAGGGGAAATGCTGCGACGTATTGTACAAAGAAAGGGCCAGCTACAAATGCCATTAGGAAAGAGCAATGCAATCTATCTGTGTAGCACTTGTTAGTTCCGCACAGCAGGACTGTCCATTTATTTCATCAGGAGGAATTTCCATAACATTCACCATGGGATGAGGAGAAAATTAAGAAACCTTTGTTTTTGAGAAGGACATTTGTACAAAGTAAAGAAAGTTGTAACTTAATCCAATTGTATACGAAGACCATTTCAAAAGTCTTCATTATAGATTATCCGGCAGTTTTCAAGTAAGATCATTAGATTTTTGCGCAAATTACATTTTTGTCAATAGTAACATTTTTTAAGTGTCACTAAAGTGCAGAAATGTATTTGAGTAGATGACTAGTTATATATGGAATATTTTTTCACAAGGCAATATCTCAATTAATTCCTCCTGCTCTATAACATGCTGTCTGCTTAGCTCCTGCTGAATAATATTCTGCTTACAGATAGGACACAGTGTACAATGTGCTCAACTGCTTCTGCTCTATAATACACTGCTAACAGAGAGGACACTTTGCACAATCTTCTAAGCTCCACTTGCTCTATAACAAGCTGTCTGTAAATAGTAAACTATGTACAATCTGTCCCACTTCTCCTGCTTTACAACACTGCAGAGTGCATGTGAAGCACATGGGACATACAGCGCATGCACAGGATCTCAGCAACAGAAGAGGATAACATTGCTGGGTTAGAAGTGTGAAGGGATGAGAAGAGGCTGGCGAGCTGGACTGTATGCTGGAGCTCCCCAACCTCCTTCACTTTATCAAAGAGATAAATAAAAGTGCTTTTTAGACACATGGGGCACATTTACCAGGAACAGTGCAGTCTGTACCATGTGCAGTTTACCTGTGTATAGCGCAGGTTACGCCAGATTCAGGATTTCTGTTCTTCATGAATCTGGTGCTCCCTGTACTGCTTCGACAGAGTGCACCACTTTGGTGCACCTTTAACATAGGGAGTGCAGCACAATTCTGTTGGACTTTGTATGTTAAATCTGGCGCTTGGGCTGGCTGAGCATCGGAATGCCCCCTTCAGTGCAGAAGTTTGTGACGCATGAAGAAGAGCGCAGCCGCGCCACAATAGGATTGAATGTGACACATATGTGGTGCAGACACTTCTTAAATACCTGTGCAAGCAGTTTGCACCTAAAAGAACGTGTATAGTCCAACAGAAAACTAGCGCTCGGCCCTTAGCAAATGTGCCCCATGGTGGCAGCAATACATTATATAATAAAACCATCAATGGAAGTGAGTTTTAAGGTTTTTTTTTTATTATTTGGTAATAGGCTCGTTGAATGTCTTGGTAATAGGCTCGTTGAATGTCTTGGTAATAGGCTCGTTGAATGTCTTGGTAATAGGCTCGTTGAAATCTACCATTAAACGCAAGACAAATTAAACTACAGATACTCACTTATACAGGCGGTTCCCTACTTAAGAACACCCGACTTACAGACGACCCCTAGTTACAAACGGACCTCTGGAAATTGGTAATTTATTGTACTTTAGTCCCAGGTTACAATGATCAGCTGTAACAGTTACCAAAGGTGTCTGTAATAAAGCTTTAGTGATAATATGTTTCTTATGACAATCCAACATTTTGTAAATCCAATTGTCACAGAGACTAAAAAAATTTTTGGCTGTGGTTACAATCAGAAAATATACGGTTCCGACTTCCTGTAGTCCTCTTCTTCTCGATCCCGGTGTTGGTCTTCTTTAATCTTTACACGTGGGGATCGCTGGAAAAAAAGAGTTTTAAAAAGCAGCCAGGAACGCCGGGATCCGATGTCCAGCGTGATCTTGTGGTGACAAGATTAAAGAAGACCAGTGTTGGGATCAAGGAAAAGATGATAAGTGAGTATCGGTAGTTTCATTTTACTTTAGTTTAGTGGTAGATTTCAGAAAATTGAGACAAAAATGAAGTGCGTGAGTGTTCCTTCTGCTGTCTTCAGGGTGGCTGTCCACATCTGTGTTTATATGTCTGGTTTCCCAGCTTAGCTTGTGCATATTTGAGTTGCGTTTTAATTGCTACCGGTAAAATTTTCTGATGGTTCATTGGAATTTATTCAGTTGAGAAATGTTTGCCAGAGTGATTACAACATTGTGTGTGATGGGGTAACTGCAATATAATGGGATCCTATGGAGAAGCTTATCACATGGATGCTTTTTACAAATCCCCTGGACCACGCTTGTGCTACTTTTACGACTCATGTGAAACGCTTCAACAACTCTCCAGTGATTAAAACATACAGCAATAAACAGCAACAAAACAGAGCCCTATGTGAAGAGTAAAAACAGCTTGCATACCGATACTCATGACGGCCGCATGTTGGGAGATGCAATAGAACATATCATTAGAAAGTAGCTGTTTCTTTGAGGAACGTATACATATGTAATTACAAGAATACACTGCTAGGTAAAGATAACTCACGTGACTTAATATTATATCTTAATATAATATGACTTAATATTATTTTATCCGGTGCTTTTTCCCAACATTAAATTCAAATATTAATATTCAAATTGGAAAACATGTAAATTTCTTTATCTACATAGTTTAGTTACAAATTTTGGCTGTATAGATAAATTGTGCTAAAATAACAACAATAATAATAATAATAATAATAATAATACTTGTGCTACTACTAATAATAAGGTTAATAATTAATAATAAAAATAATAATTATAATAAAGCATTGCTAATCAGTTGATATTACCATCATCATTATTATTATGATTATTTTAACAATAATACACGTGGTCCCCGACTTGTGAACGACCCTAATTTATAAACAGGGATCTCAATAGCCAAGGTTAACCACAGTGCAAGAAGAAACAGGAGTCATTGGATAACTTGCACTAGTGTGATGCAGCTTATATTACTTCCAGCACACTGGCTTCAGTTTCTTCCTGCAACTTGCTGCTATCTGAGATGGGTATCCCCGGAGGCTTGCGCTGGTCAGATCTTTCTTCCAATTGAAGTTACACTTACAAAATATATGTGTTCTATCTTACATATAAATTCAACTTAAAAACAAACGTACAGAATCTCGTAGGGAACCCAGAGACTGCCTGTAAATATTATATAATAATAATAATTATAATTACACCAGTCAATCATATAACAAGACATAAACACTAGCTGCTAAGCAGTGATCATACAGGATTAGCAAAACATGGCTGGTGTTCCAGCTCAGCTCTATTTCAGTGCCACAATACAACTAAAATACAATACAAACATGTGCAGAGTTGTGATTACCTTGTTCTTCTACTTAAGAGCCTATAAAGAGGCTGATCCAAGATTAAATGTTATACCTGTCCGAAAGATAGGGGATGACAGTAGTAGAATCGATAGAAGAGCTGAGATAGACATAATATTTGGTATATATTAGTGGAGGACGTTTTTTGTATAAACGAATGGGAATAAAGAGACAATTGGTCTTTGCGAGTTGGGGCAGAAAGGTTTAATAAGTATTGGAGTGGAGGCATATGGGAGTAAGAGTATATAGAGTCAGGGCACATGATTATCAAAATGTATAGGAGTGGAGGTACAAGGGCTAAAGACTAGAGAACTAGGAACCCAAGTTCTTAGGTAGGGGCACAATTGGGTCATGTTCTAATTGTATATGTATGCTCCTTTCTTAAGATTTACCAAATATGTTTGTGGTTTAAAAAAGCAGCACAGGGGGAGAAACTTCTCCCTTTCAGCAAGTTTAAAGACTAATATTCTCTATCTGACAATGAATTCATCCGATATGCCCAAGTCACACACTACATCAAGACTAAACTGACAAATAACAAGGACATCTTTATTTTAATGTTCTGTCAAGGTCCTCAAACCCTTTTACACCAAAATTACACAGTGTATGTCCTTCCAATTCCTTTACCCTTTGAGATTGTGGGAACACATCGCACCTGTGTTGGAGGGGATGCGGAGGAAGGGATTCACTGTCCCATATATTTTGGGGATGCCCCTTATGACGCGCCTACAGGGCAAATTTGTTCTGCCTTCTACAATGAGTGCTCTCGAGTAGCATCCTTAAGTCCCGGCTGTTAGCCTTACTACTTATAGGGATTCCCCAACTCCCATTATACCAAAAGAAATGGCTGTTGCCAAGATCCTCATCGCGAGGAAATGGAAATTCCATTTGATTCCATCTAGGGAGGAACTAATAACCAAACTTAATAAAGTTCTACCCATGTCCCAAGGCTTTGTGAAGTCTCATGTGGTCCTCCTCCTACTATGCCTCACTTGGACCTTGTCCCATAAATACCTCTGGCTCCCAAAGGCCTATACTCATGGATCAACATGTAGATCTTTGTACTAATTACAAAAATTGACTTTTCTGTGCCCAGTTTCCATTTTGTAGCTTATGTTTAATTTTTGTTTACAAACTGTTAGATGCACAACACTTATAACATGTTACTGCCAATGGGCTTAGAACATTCATATGTGTGATATGCCATTCCCTTGATTAAGCCTTGTTCTGCTCCAACAGAATTATTCCCATTGCGTGGGGACTTGTTACAGGATGCTGTAATGTGATTGCTTGTCCTTAATGACGTAATATAATATAATATATGCTTCAAACTTTGTTAAAAAAATCTTCTAATAAAAAGTATTTGGTCGGAAAAAACAGCACAGTCGTATATAAGAGAAATTTCTATTATTGATCCATTTCTCGAAAAAAGAAGTCTAATAAATACCAGAAAGAGCTCACAGAGACCATATTGGGTTCTCAGTCTTGTCTTGGAGTTTTAAATTTGTCTAATTTCTCTTGCCAAGTCCATGCTCAGGGGCCTTGAGCAAGAATATAACGAAAGAGATGGTGCAATTCCAAAGATCTATGGCTAGACTAGGAGGGCTTCCATGACATCCCAGTTCCTTTTTCTCCTTTTACTCACAAGGTCCATGACCCTGAGCAGAATCCCTTTTGGGATTCTTATCCAACCTCCTAGAGCCCTTTCTCTCCTGGGGGAATGGGTCCTTATCTCGGTCGAGGCAGAATTTATCAAAATTTCTCAAAAAAGTAGCCACCCTCCTGGAGCTCTGACATGGTTTGTAATAGGTAATGGGTCCCCCAACTGCCAGACTTCCAGGAAGGGTACCAGCTGGCTTACTCTTCCATGGAACTAAAGCTCTGGGTCACACCCAGGAGGACCTGCCCCCCACAGACATAGTCAGGGCTCCAGGAGGACGGAAAGTTTTTGAGAGCCTCACGTCTTGGTAGAGGTTCTTCCATAATCAAGGCGCAGCACCAGGCTATGCAGGAAAGGGCTCCAGGATGTCATCCACGGCTTCCATGGCATCCCTGTTTGCACTGTTTATGTTATATGCCAACTTTTATATTGTTTTGAACCTGGCTAGTTAACAGGGTCTGAACTCTGTCTACACAATCTCTCCACATTCAAGTTCGATTTTAGATGTCTTGGTGTTTGCCTGCTGGAGCACTTACAGTCTTAGACTTTGAGCCATTCAGGCTTATTTACTAAGGGTCTGTGGCCGCACTTTCGTATGATTTTCTGAAGGTTTGGGGTTTTAAACAGCTGTGACAAGGGATTGCGTTGAACACAATCGGATTTTGGGGCAGCTGCGCTGGCTTTCATGTAACAGAAATGGGGGGGGCGGGCCGTCAGGCGATCAGACTGATTCGGACTGAGTGCGGGATTTAACTTTCAAATTGTGTCGCAACATCAAGCACTTACATGCACCAGGAAGAAGAAGGTGAACTGAGGCGAACCTAAGTGGGGAAGCGACACATGCACGATATCGGACGCGCCATACTATAAAATCCCAATTACAAGTCATATAAAGGGCAGATATAGTGTAATTACTCTTGTACATACTGATGGTAACTTACCCTAAAAGGTTAGCAAGGTTTTAATGGTCATTCGTTAAAGCAGATAGTGTATATCCCATGTTGATGTGAATATTACATGACTTAATACAGAAGGTAATCTGCTGCAATACCATCACTAGACCATTTTACAACATACTATATGTGCCATTGCTTTAGTTTTACTGATGATGAAACTAAATAGAATTATTGGAAAACCTTGGCAAGCGTACAAAACTCCTCATACATTAGTCTTTATACAGGGAGGAAAAGGGGACAAAAACAGGAAATGGCAGCATGTGTGAAACTGAAGTTTGCTGTTAGTGTATGACTGGAATCTGTGTTTTCTGCGGGTGTCAGGTCGGGACAGTAAATATTGGACTGTATCCAGGTCTGTATTTACTGCTTGTTTGTTCTTGGCTTTATAAGTCGGCACACCCTGAGAATGAGTTCACATGCAGAATGTTTGTTTCAGAATTTTCCGAATCTGAAATTGAGTTCAATATATTTCAATAGGATGCAACAGGTGTATGGATTTCTTCCAGGTTAATTCAAACAAATGGGTCAATGATACAGATTCACTTGAACATAGTCTAGTTCTGAAGTTTAAGATCCATGTGGTTTTTTCTACTCCTTACAGCTAATGATACAGTGAAAATATTATAAGAATTATAGAATTGGCAGGACTCCTTCAGATATTTATTAAACTTTATGTAACACTCAACCATGCCATTGGCCTATCCATGGCATTGTTCCTTCCAAAATCAACTTTTAAATTTCAGCACACAGCAGGAGGGGGGTAGTGCTCCTGCACAGTGTAGCAGCTGCAGCATGGAGGCTATCTGGTAACACCTCCCAGAACCCTTCAGGTTTGATTTTAGAAGAAATGAGGCCATGGATAACAAATTACCATGGTTAGTTACTGGCACATTTACTAACAACAGTGCAGTGTGTACTATGTGCAGTTTGCCTGTGTATAGTGCAGGGCGCTCCTTGCACTGCTCCGACAAAGTGCACCACATTTTTTGGCCATGCAACATATTTCTGTCAGACTTTGTTAAATCTGGTGCATGGTCTGACTGCGCACCGGAGCGCCCCCTTCAGTGCAGCTGCACCACAAAAGGGTCGGGTGTAACACACAAGTTGTGCAGACACTTCTTATATACCTGTGCAAGCAGTTTGCACTAGAAAGAACGTGCAAAGTCCAATGGAAAACTGGCGCACTGCCCTTAGTAAATGTGCCACATAGTGCCTGGATCTGTGAGTAAGTGCCCCAGGTTTATCATGCCTGATTTTGGAGGTACAGGGTAGATAGGGTTTGGACGTACTGACCATTGGGTGGCTGGGTACTCAAAGGGTTAATTGGCATCATACAAAAAATTGTCCATTCGGACATTTATACCCATTTGCCACTAAAACTTAACTTTTATTTATTGTAATTAGAAAAATGAACCAACCAAAATTAATGTTTAAAATTTCTCAAACAGCTTGAGAAAATTATTAAGGCAATCAATGTACTCGGGGGCATATATTTCCACAACAATGTCCCACAGTAATGTTTGTTTGGGTTTTGGTAATGATCGTGCCCATAGATAGTGGTTAATCCAGTTTTGGTTAAGGTGACCACAAACTTGAGTTGCTGCTCTAGAGATCAGGGACCCCGTCTCATATCACCTCAATACCCTTAATATACACACCGCAATTTGTCATCTTGAGCACACATACTCTCTACCTTCCAGACTCAGCGTTCTAAGGGGAGGAGGGAGATAGGGGAAAGGAGGATTCCTTTACGTTTTCCCTATATTTTGGAGGTAGATTTCCTTTCAGGAAGGATATTAATGGGATCCTAGTTTACAGATCTCTGATAAATATAATATTTTAAATGGATGAATGACATGTTAGAAATTTTGGACGTTTTTTATTTCTTTAAAGTTACTTTGAAATCCAAAAGAAAATCTTGAATGTTATCCTGTGTGTTAGGTGGTGATGTATACAACATTCATGAAGAGGTGTGGAACACTTGGCACAGATTCCATGACAAAATACGTCTGGGAAGAAATAGACCCAAGTAACAGTTTAGCAGAATTTGTCAGAGGAAGACAACTTCCTATTGCTGGTGAAAGGGCAAATGGTTTTATTGTGTAGTAGTGAAAAAGGTAAGAACATATATAACAAGTTTTCAAAAAAATAAAAAATAAACTATTGTATTCTATACTTATTCATTCCATAGTTAAGTGTTCTCTTATAAAACTGCTTAATCTGTAGAAAGTTATCCAACTTCTGCAATTAATGTGGTGGGTGCGACATTATCTCCGTCTTTGTTCCTCAGGATGGGAGATTCCTTCCTACTGCTGACCTGCGGCATCCTTTTCCAGGATGCTGAACTGAAGAGATATCAGGACTTTTTCCTTAGAAAACATGCAAACTGTGAACAGCCCTTGACTTTGTGAACTGCGCTCTTCATCAGGAGCATCCTGTGCGTAAAACTATTGTATTTTTGCTTGACTGTGTTGTGAAGGCTGTGATTAAAGTGTGCCAGCGTGAACAGCACATTCTCACAGTGCCACCTCCAGGGACTGGACATACACACTCCTTCTTAACTATACAGTGATATGGTTATCCTATAAGAAACATTATCATATTACCCCATGTTATTGAGAATATTTAAGGTACGACGTAGTAGTAAGTTGGACTTACTTAGCGTCAAGAGGAGGTGTGTGGCTGAAGTTATGATACATGATCAGTGACATACAGTAACTGCTACATGTAACCAATACCATCCTTCAAGTATTCTCCGATGGTCAGAAGTCCTTCTGCTTCACTCTCCTACTATACGTTCTTCTCACAACCGTCCCCAGGACTTCTCTCATGCATAGCCCATACTCTCTATCAAACATGTAAGACTGTTCCCCACTTTCCGGCGTAATCTGAATACCCACCCTCTTTGGATTGACTACCCCCCGCATTAACCCCAGTGCTCTGCTCCCTTACCTTGCCTACCACATAGATTGCCTACTATATAGATTGCGAGCCCCCCAGAGCAGGGTTCTCCTTTCACTTGTACCAGTTCAATTTACTTTTGTGTCTTTTGTACATTCATTTGTTATTGTCTTATATAATGTATTGTGAACCCTCAATGTTGAGCACCATGAAATTAAAGCTGCTCTAATAATTATATTACAGGCAGTCTCTGGGCTACATACAAGATAGGTTCTGTAGGTTTGTTCTTGAAGTTGAATTTGTATGTAAGAACTGTATATTTTATAATTGTACCCCCAGCCAAATTTGTATTTTAAAAATGTTGGATTGTCATAAGAACCAGGATTAACAATAAAGCTTCATTGCAGACTCCTTTGATAACTGTTACAGCTGATCATAGTAGCCTGTGGCTAAAGTAGAAAAAACTACAAACATCCAGAGGTCCGTTTGTAACTAGGGGTGATCTGTAAGTTGGTGTTCTTAAGTAGGGGACCACCTATATTATAATTATATTTTCTGCACAGTACAGGAATGATAAACAAAGAACTATTTAACGGTGGATAGGAACTGTACTGTCAAGTTTGAGGTCCCTGTGTCAATATTGCTGAGGTTATTTCTCCTCGTCTGGTGGTCTAATGGTTTGATTGCATAGGAAGTCCTCTTTAGTGGTTAGTAGGTTTACTTTATTTGTCTTTTTAAAATCTGGATGTTCAAGTGTGGAGGCTAAAGAATGTTGGATATGTTGCATCTTAAGTTAAAGGACATCTACCACCAGGATGAAGGGTTGTAAACCAAGCACAATGACATGCTGTTATGTGCCTCCTTTGGCAGGATCTGCTCCTCTTTTAGCTTCTTATGCCCTGGTTTTTAAGAAAATAAAGCTTTAAAAATTATGCAAATGTAAAAACCAGGGCAGAAGAAGCTAAAAGAACAGCAGATCCTACCAGCGGGGGCACACACCAGTAGTTCAGTGTGGTTGGTTGTTACAATCCTTCATCCTGGTGGTAGAAGTCCTCCAAGTAAGATGGAAAATTATACTCTTACTCCTGACCTTAGAAGTTGTGTCATCGAATATGGTTCATCCTTGATAATAAGTGTAAAGTTTAGCATCATAGTACCTCCTTTCTGTAGAATGTTAATAGACCCTGACGTAAAAGCTACAATTACCAGAAAGTAATGACATATACTAAAAATATTATGTGGTACAAATCCCTTTAATTCTGGATTATAAGAATCTTTGTATGAATGTATAAACACAGTGGGGCTTATTTACTAAGGGTCCTGCTGCCGCTTTTTCAGGTTTCCCTGAAATCCGGATTATGTCACAATTGCGCCGGCTTTCACGCGACACAAATCAGGGGCGGGTTGCCGGAGGATCCGACGGATTCGGACTGAGATCGGGATTTAACATTTAAGTTTGTGTTGCAAGCCAAGCACTTACATGCACCAGGAAGAAAAAGGTGAACTCCGGCGGACTGAGCGGGGAGCAACACATGCAGGAAATATACCCTCCCATCATAGGCACTTTTAGCAGATGTTGGCAGCTACTCATTGCTATCCATGTACAGCAAGCTACACCACACAGGAGGATTTATTACCTGTGTCGTAGGATACACGTAGGACTAGCTGTTGGCTTCTACACTGTCATAGATAAAGGCGACACTCAGATGTAATATATTTGGCGCATGGCAGTACTATATGTGTGGCAAAAAAATGTGTTTTTCTAAAATAATCGTCATTACATTTTTCACTGACTCGATATATTAGCTCTTGGTTATCTTGTTGTCCTTCGGGTTCCATAATTAATAACCACGATGCACGGAGGCCGGAAGAAGCGCAAACTGTGCGAAACGGCCGTTGCCTTTTTGTAGCATCACTCCCCACCCTCTCCCTTGCCTGTCCTATTTTTTGTGAGTATCACTTTCTGTACAATAAAGAAGAAAAATCCTTGCAACTGGACGTTGGTGAGTGCCATCTTTTCTACATGACTTCTGCCTATTTCCTATGTTGATGTAACACTATTTGGATTCTGAGCACCACCGTTTTATTGGAACTCACAGTACCTGTTCAGATTCCAGTTCCTGCGAATGTGCCATATGTGTATATCGAGCTAAAAACAAGTGGTTGGTAGTGCCTTTGAGAAGAGATAATCAATGCGATTTACTTTTGATCTGTGCATATGTCCTATTAGAAGACACAAGGTCTAGATTTTATATAACAAGGAATACAAAATATTATACTGTACCATAGATTTATATGGGAAAACACATTTCTTAAGCTTCTGGGAACAAATCTACATTGGATATTTGGATCTGTCCCTGGAAATTAAGGATCCTTTTCAACTACTTTAGACTTGTGGTACCCTTTGATGTGCTCACAGAGTAAATGAAGTGACTCACATAATCTGAAATGCAGCCAAGATTTTCTGTATGTGTTGTGTATATTGTAGCAGTTCATTTTTCTTTGTATGTTATGGGACGTAGCACTTGATTGACATTTTTATTAATATCATTAGGGTAGTACTATATTGGGTAGAGCAGTGCCTCCTAGAAATATGAGGAGGTCTGCATATCAGGTCAGGGATAAGCTCCCTTACTTTTCTAGGATTAGTCAGACATCAGTTCATTCAAGGTTACAGATCCAGATAAAGGAACATTAAGCACCTGACTGCAAACTGATTGTAATACTTATGGGTTGGGGTTTGTGCATATTGCTGGAGGACTACATAACTGAAGTGGCGGCTAAGGTTTGCTGCTCTGGCTGTGTTACTGCATCAATCTGCTGCAGCAGCTCAGACAGATTCTTCAGGAGCAGGAGAGACACAATCTAACTGCAAACCCACACAAATGTCTCATAGCAAATTGGAGATAAAGGAACATCTCATCCACACATTTATGCAGGAGCATACACTAGCTGGATGTTAAGCCGCAGCAACTGCCAGGTGAAAACCCTGAGAATTGTGAGGGCCAGAAGAGCTGAAGCATTCAGAACTACAGCTAGGAAGGCTAAATAATTACTGGAGGGTAAGAATGGCACCATCTGCCAGATTTGTATATTGCTACAGTATTGAGGGATGGAGCAACTACAATGAGTGTCATCAATGTTATGAGTTCAATGATCAAGTCTAGTAAGGCAGAACTAGAGTTATTCAGCCCCTGTGTAAGAAACTAATGCCCCCATTTAATGCAGCCCATGTGCATTAGAGACAAATAGGTTTTGCCAACTAGTCACCATGACAAGCGAGCCAGCGATCTCAAGTCAGTCCGACAGATCACTATAAGGGGATCCACAATATAAAAATAGCAAGTTCATTTGTCCCTTGTGGTTTGTCTACCATGCAATGCCAAACACATTGGGGGTCATTTACTTAAAGGGGTATTCTCGTCTGGGCATTCACATTCAGATTGATTAATCTGCCATTAATAAACATTTCTTCAATTAGATGTTATTAAAAAAAATGTTCCTGTGTGAAGATAATTTTCCATAGATGAAGTGATATGGTCCCTTAGAAACGAGATAGCTTCCTCGGATACGGCCACCTCTGCTGGAGGGATTGCACAAATAAACAAAAAGTTTTTGTATATGAAATATCTGAGAATTACTACATGTCTTGCAGCCGTCCTGTGGTAATGATTGCTGAAGCCAGGAGGTCAGGCAAGGCTCAACAGTACATGTCTGGCCACTGCTGCCTAAATGTGACGTGGTCGTAACCGAGGAAGCCATCTCGTTTCTAAGGGACAACACGGCTATGTTTATAGGAAATTATCTTCACACAGAAACATTTTTTTTAATTACTTCCAATTGAAGAAATGTTTATATATGGAAGATTAATCAAACTGAATGTGAATGCCCAGACGAGAATACCCCTTTAAGGCCCGAATCGCGTTTTTCCGTTGTGTTACCCGAATATCTCCGATTCGTGCCGATTTTCCCTCAATTGCCCCAGGATTTTGCCGCATACGATCGGATTGTGGCGCATCGGCGCCGGCATCCACACGACGAAAATCGGGGGACATGGCCGTAAGGAAACCCAAGGGATTTGGAAAAACCGGTGTATTTTTTTTTTTAAAGTGTGAACTCTGACGGAATTCAGCACAGCAGCGACACCTAGTGGACATCGGGCACACTACCTTAGTGAATCGCCGGAAGACCCGAATCCTCCACAGAGAACGTGCCTCTGGATCGCGACAGGACCGGTTAAGTAAATCTGCCCCATTGGGAGTAATTTACTAGACCAGCTTCTTATGACAGTTCTATGTCTGTCTTTGGAGCTCGGCTGCCATCAGATTTACTAAAGCGGCTTTGTCCTTTGATCAATCTGCTGGCAGTGTTGCAGAACATAGATAGGAATGGGGACTGGCGTCAATTTGCCCCTAAATGGAAAGTCACAATTCACATATTCAGTTTTATTGTGAAAACTAGTCTATACAAATAATGAATATGGTGCAAGCAGGGTCTATATCAAAGTGACTTTACAATGTCCTATGTTCATTTTGCCCAATGGAAAGTCAGCAAACAGCATTTGCACCACAAATGCGCCAAAATAACGCCAAACATAAACAAAAAAAATAATGATACATCACCCCCATTGTGATTTAATCTTCATAGTTGATCCAATATGTAGTTTGGGACCAGAAAAGGATGGATAATGTGGATATCCTCAACTGAAAGATAAAAGTCCGAACTTTATTTCCATATTCATTATATAACTATAACTTGAAAATGCTTCAGTAAACAGGTGAAAATAAAATAAATTTGTGTCAGTGTCCAAATATTTTTTGGACCTAACTGTACATTACTTCAGTTGCAGGTTATTAAAACCTACCTTTGGATATAATGTTCCACAAATGTAGCCATGTTGTCCCTTTGAAACAAAATAGATGTGATTGGATATGACCACCCATATACTATTGAGGCGCGCAACCACATGGATTCAGCAGCCATTACCACAGGATGGATGTGGGACATACCGTAACTTTCGCCATTTCATATGCAAAACAAAATTGTTTCTTTGCGCAATCACTGAAGCAGGGCTGGTCGTATCTAAGGACAGCTATCTTTTTCTCCCCCCACCGCCTTTTTTTTAATAACATTCAATTGAAGAAATGAATGTATACAGCAGATGAATGAAATTAAATGTGAACATCCAATTGGTAATACCCCTTTAAGTGTTATAGGGGTGGGGGTTTTGCCCTGGGTTGCCTGAGATCAAGTGAGATCAATTTAGGGGAGCAAATGAAACATTTGTCCTATTTATTGTGAGTGGATATAATATCAACATTATCTCATCAATTCCAGGATTTTCTGGTCCTTTGGTGGTCTAGGAAAACTCCACATTCTATCCATATGAGAGATCTGAACTTTTGTCTTTTTGGGGTTGAAATGCAATTAGAGTATGATGCACTAAAATCTAGCATCCAGTACAAGTTACCAGAATAATGATGACATAATACTGAACTATTCTGCTTTATATTGTGTTCCAAGATTCCTCCTGGACTAGCGTGAGCTGTATGGGTGAATAATATATTTTGGATATTGTAATTTTACACTAGAGAATTATTATTCAGCTTCATTCCTTCCAAAACAACACCTGCTAGAGAAGGCTAGATGTATCTAACGGCCAAGTTTGGATGACTGCCTTCACATCCCGTGCATTGGCAGTAACATATACAAAATTTAGCAGGTGTGAATTTTGACAACAAATGCAAGTCCTGGGCGCTCAGCATTAAAAGTAAAGCACTTGTAACTTACCATTTATTTTCTGCCAAAATTCACTTTTTTAATTTAAATGATTCCCTTAGAAACTTTTCTACACGGCTTTTTGTATCTTTTCAGAAACACACTTTGATGCATAAGTCTTATTTTCAGATCCTTTTACTTTATTTTTTTTTTTAATTTGGCCTCACCATTTACTGTCACGCTCGATGCACAATCCAAGTACCTCATATAAATCATTTTTTAGTTGCAGTACATAAAACACTGGGAAATAAAAGTCTAACTTTTGCCAAAAAACCTTTCAGATTTTCATTAGGAAATACATGCAGCTAACCATACAAATGGATTTTAGAATTTTAAAGATAATAAAAGAGAAAAGATATGTATTTTGTGGCTAAGTAGAGAATGAAATAAAACCGAAATCTAATATTAAATATTACAATGGAAGTTTTACATTTGGATTCAACTTTAAGTGGATAATTGAGATTTCTGCTTCAGGGCTGAATGAGCTAAGACCCATTTTTGCTAAAAACTTGCAACCCCTACAGAGAAAGAGACAGCTTGGCCATACTCCTCGACTTCAGTGGGAGTGGCTGACACTTCCATGTCTACGGGGTCTCCAACTGTTGGGTGGAGGACTTATACGTTATTTCCAATTGAAGACAGAATTGTATTCTTTTAGCTTCACTTCTGCCTAATGCTGTAGTTTATTGTGTACTCTCCTCTTATATCTCTTTTTGAGACAACTTTACAACACTAAGCCACTAGTTAGTGGTGTAACAAGACTGTAATGAGCCCCAGTGCAGACTATGTGTCTGGGTCCTATATACCAAAACACTTGCCCACACATTATACTGTAGGTTATACATATGATACTATGCACTATATAATATACTATACACTATATACATATATAATATACTCTACACACACACACATACACATAATGGGGCACATTTACTAAGGGTCCGAACACCGCAATTTCGTCGGGTTTCCAAAATATTACCATTTTGTGCTGAATTGACGCATCTGCGCCTGCTTGCATCGGACAAACCGCGGAATTTAAAAAAGGATTTGTGTCGCAAGATCAAGCACTCACATGCAGCAGGAAGAAGCAGGTGAACTCCGGCGGACCTCGGGGCAGAAGCGACACATGCAGGAACTCGCACACAGGAGGTTAATGAATCACGCCGGACTCGAATCCTCGTCGGACAACCCACCGCAGGATCGCGACGAGACCAGGTAAGTAAATCTGCCCCAATATGTAGTGAATGTAATGCAAATATACCAGAAATTAATGTATAGCACACACACAGTCACCGGCCACTTTATTAGGTACACCTGTCCAACTGCTCGGTAAGACTTCATTTCTAATCAGCCAATCAAGTTGCGGCAACTCAGTGCATTTAGGCATGTAGACATGGTAAAGACAATCTCCTGCAGTTCAAACCGAGCATCAGTATGGGGAAGAAAGTTGATTAGAGTGCCTTTGAACGTGGCATGGTTGTTGGTGCCAGAAGGGCTGGTCTGAGTATTTCAGAAACTGCTGATCCACTGGGATTTTCACGCACAACCATCTCTAGGGTTTACAGAGAATGGTCCGAAAAAGAAAAAACATCCAGTGAGCGGCAGTTCTGTGGGCGGAAATGCCTTGTTGATGCCAGAGGTCAGAGGAGAATCGGCAGATTGGTTCAAGCTGATGAAAAGGCAACAGTGACTCAAATCGCCACCCGTTATAACCAAGGTAGGCAGAAGAGCATCTCTGAATGCACAGTACGTCGAACTTTGAGGCAGATGGGCTACAGCAGCAGAAGACCACACCGGGTGCCACTCCTTTCAGCTAAGAACAGGAAACTGAGGCTACAATTTGCACAAGCTCATCGAAAATGGACAGTAGAAGATTGGAAAAACGTTGCCTGGTCTGATGAGTCTCGATTTCTGCTGCGACATTAGGAAGGTAGGGTCAGAATTTGGCGTCAACAACATGAAAGCATGGATCCATCCTGCCTTGTATCAACTGTTCAGGCTGGTGGTGGTGTCATGGTGTGGGGAATATTTTCTTGGCACTCTTTGGGCCCCTTGGTACCAATTGAGCATCGTTGCAACGCCACAGCCTACCTGAGTATTGTTGCTGACCATGTCCATCCCTTTATGACCACAATGTACCCAGCATCTGATGGCTACTTTCAGCAGGATAATGCGCCATGTCATAAAGCTGGAATAATCTCAGACTGGTTTCTTGAACATGACAATGAGTTCACTGTACTCAAATGGCCTCCACAGTCACCAGATCTCAATCCAATAGAGCATCTTTGGGATGTGGTGGAACGGGAGATTCGCATCATGGATGTGCAGCCGACAAATCTGCAGCAACTGTGTGATGCCATCATGTCAATACGGACCAAAATCTCTGAGCAATGCTTAGTTACTAGCATGGTATACCTAATAAAGTGGCCGGTGAGTGTATACCAGCATTTAATATGCTACAAATGTAGCAGAAATGAATATACTGTACACCAGGGATGAGATACATGTAGCAAAAATAGACACGACTTGCAACTGCTGCCTCCACCCTCTGTGCCAGCCTGGTCCATCTTAGTCCATATCCTGGTGGGGTCCTCACAAGTTACAATTCTCCATAAGATATAGAAACTCACAATGACTTCCCATGACCATCACCACAGGATTTGCCTGCCAGATATCCTCTCATTCATATATATTTAGTTGCAGGACAGGACTCCCTCCTTTATATATATTTCATAGTAGCAGGGCCTCCTTCTTCTGCCCGGGCTTCTATATAGAGACCCAGGCATGGATCTCACATATGCCAGGCACCATCACGCATGCCAGGGGTCATAAAGAGGCTGCAAGCAGAAGTATCTCTGCCGGTGGCCACATTGATTGTCATCTGAGGGAGCCTATTCCCCTGAAGACAAGTTTCTTAAATGTACTCAGGATAACAAAATAACACATTCTCTAATCCACTGTTATTAACAAACATACAGCATTTCACATATATAATTCCAACCTGTCTCTTTCAGTCCTGGTGTACACATTTCAGTTGCCCCTGGTTTCTGACCCGGTATCTTCTGACTCTAGGGTCGGCAGCCATCTTGTTATGATTCTGATCCTGTGGAGCTGAGCTCTCTCTCTGCTTGCTTGGGGGCCCTTCCCTCACATTCCAGGACGAGCTCACACTGACACACGCTGACTTCCTGCTGGCAAACAACAGCAGCAGCAAGAGGAGAGCTACAAACTACGGGCAGATAAGTTATTTATACGGGGAGGCGGAGGAAGGCACATCAGATCTGATATTGTGTTGTGGTAGAGCAGAGATATAGCAGAACTGACTGAACTGTTATATCCATCTCATGGATCTCATGATCTCATCTCTGATCTGTCTCATCTATCTTTCTTTGTGTCCAATAGTAGTGCAATATGCAGAAGGTAAATGATAGTGTATATAAACGCTGTACCCTGATAATCTAACCACATTGTCAGCTCACAGAACTAGATGGATCATGTGTCTACTTAGAGAGTCTCCGCCCACACTGGAATTTTACATTGACCATCACTGAGTGGTAAAAAAGCAAAAAAACTAGTAAAATTGCAAAGTAGAGGTTAAGTAACGGTAAGTACAGTTAAAAATGGTCTTTATTGTGTTAACATTACTGGGGGTTTTAAATTTGAGAATTTTCTTTCATGGAGAAACCACTTTAAGAAGGGGAAGGGGTCGTACTTGCCTCACGCCAATGGTGCCTTTCATGTGGCAAATAATCCCCGTGTGTAGGTTTGAATTGCCCCATGCATCAGAGAAAGAGATATTATTCTTACGAGCCCCTAAAGCTCTAGGGGGAGTGGCAGTACTTAACTTATACCTCTACTATCTTGCCTCTCAATCAGTGTATGCTTCCTTGTTGAGACAGCCATGGATTGAACAATAGTGGAGTGTGCTATGAGCGTAAATTTGGTGCATTCTTCACATGTAAATTTGCCAAACCCTGGCGATGATTGGGGGGGTTGGGGAATATCAACTTACGTTTTATACCTGTTTAGTAAATGGTCAGACTCTCATAGGAAGTCATAATCACCCCAGCCAAAGTGGTGGCTGAATTACTTAAGTCAATATCAGTCCTAGAGTATATTGTTTCATTTGCTGACCTCAATATGGCCAGGAGCATATGGATTTGTAGTTAGTACAAAGGCCAGTTAAGGCTTTTATTTAAATTAAAAACATTCCCTTAGAAATCACTTCATTTCTATTAAGAAGGTCACAAGGCTGATTACACATGATATAATTGTTTGTGATAAATAACCTGTGAGCTATTCAGACTTCCTATGAAATCTTTACCATCACGAACAAGTAGCAGGGCTGGAATGATGATTATTAGTGGCTGCTATTTATAACCAGAGGCTCAGAAAACTAATTAGACGCTATTGCCGAGTTCCAACCTGAGTCAGCAAGACCTAATGAAGAAAATACGTCAATGAATTTTCTAGACAGAGACCCATAACACAGCAAAGTCACAACTAGCCATTAGTATAGCATACTAAATCTCCAGCTACATTATAGCTATTACTAGTATGAAGAATGAAAGAAGAGGCTGTCATACCTACAGTGAGTTAATGTGATTTACTGTAAAGATGGAAAACGATGGAAAACTATAACATGTAGTGGCCATGTCAGAGTACTGCAGCTCACTGAATGCAGTACCTCATGCAGCCACTATATAGAGGACAGAGCCTTTGGTTTCCAGGCTTTACCAATCTGATGCTGAGGATAAGTAATCAAAATCAAATTCCAGGAAACTTTGCATCACTTATATTTTTTAAAAGATCAAACCAGACGATGCTGAATATTATCTTTTGTCCTATCTACTGTTGGTTTCCTGATTCTTGATTTGCTGTGGTCATTGAGCATTTAATGAGGCTGTTCATTGTAATGATATTGATGTAATTTTTTAGGATATTTTATCTATAAATCAGTGCAGAGTCCCATATCGTACACATCCAGTGATTAGCTGATAGCAGCAGCTGTGACCAGCAGGAATTCATGGTGTATGGGCATAAGGCTCCATATACTGTATACCAGCCATAGAAGCCAAACTATTGCAGCTTAGTCCTTGTTACTTGAATAGGTAGAAGTACCTCAGCCTGGCAACTGGGGGACAGTAGTGAGGTTGGGAACCTCTAAACATCACATACTCTGAATAATAGTCCCTGTGTTATCCCTATATATGTAATGGCATTCAGGATGCGGCATTACGAGGCAATTAACTCCAGTTTACCTACTGGCGAGTTTTTGGAGTCTGGCCAACTCTGTTAAATTAAGCCAGGTAATATTATCTTTTGCCAATTGATGCATTATTATCCTATATTATCCTATGCTACCACCTAGTGGTATCACAGCTGATATATGCTATGCTAGGGTTAATGTTCTTGTTGTTTATGTTCAAATGTATCTTTTTGTTATTTCCCTGTAGTCCAGACTAGTCATTGGTTAGAACTTTGGAATTCCCCCTATAGTGGATGTCTCTAACTATTCCCTCTGACTGGATTTTTGGAGTTTTGTGTCAGTATGCATCAGAGTATCTGCAGAGACAGTCAGCCTGCAGCTACTGTCTCTCTTCAGAGGGACACCCCTCTTTTCAAACAGCAGTTCCCCTCCACAGAGTCTGCACCAAACAGCTGCTATTATTCTTCCAGACCAGTGCTGAGACATTCTCCCATCATCATGGAAGTCTGAAGGAAGGAACCTCTTCCTCAGCCTGTTATCTACTTATGTGTTGGATTGTCTGCTGAATAAAGAGACTGAGTTTATGTTCATCATCCTTGTCTCCACGTATGATCCCTGGTTGATGCTGCTAATATCGCAGGCCAGCCTTTCACCATCTACCCAAGGAGCCTACGCTACATGTACACCAGAAGTGCCCAAGGGAGAACCCTCCACTTAATTTTCTTTTCTTGCATCCCTTGGATGAGACATGTTCAGTTGGACCAAGCCACCCATGACATTACTCCATCCCGGGGTTGCTCTGCAAGCCCACTACTCAGGTACGAGGGAATCCAGATGCCCCCAGACCAGAGGTCAGGTCTTGGAGAATGGCCATGGATATAAATTTTATGTATCATTGCAAGTCTACATGTAAATATGAGAAGGCTAATACAAATCTGACATCTGCACAACAGAAAGTATCAGTCTATTATAAATAGATCCACCCTCTGAAATTTGGAAAAGTTATTCTCAAGTGCTGGATTTGATTGTTGGGGATCTAGCAGTCAAACCCTTAGTGATCATATTGAGCAGGGTATTTAAAGGTTCATGTTTTTGTGATCTCAATGATGTTTGAGGTCCCAGTGATCACACACTACTATGCTATTATGCTCTTACCCTGGGTATATTTGTAGTTAGTGAGACAGGGAAGAAACACCTTAAATAGATTTTATCATTGAAGGAAAAAAATATGAGTTAATAAATTTTGTATTACAAATAAAAATATATAGGGGCTCTCCACTTAATATCCCTTAAATAGTTAATTTGGGTCATATGAAACATGCAGTACTATACCAGGGTAGTCAAACAGGGTTAGAAAAATAGTGACAACAAGAAAGACAATGCTGTCACTCTCACATTAATTTTCAATTTTACAAAGAATAGACGTAAAATGCTACAGAGCCACTCACAGTTTTTGATCTCAGGTATTTGTATATTTATTCTTAGTAAAATTAAAAGTCAAACATAATGAGGTGGTTGTAACACTATTGTCTTCCTAATCACGTGTACATTTTTTATATTATGATATGTCTGTGACTTTCTCTTTCCTTATATTGGAAGTTTCTGACTTCACAAAGAAACTGAATTCCACAAAGTGTATACTTTTTTGAATGATGTGACAGAATTTTTCACCTCTCACATTAAAATGATAGCAAAGACATAAGTCACTCTTCTCACAAAATAAAGAAGGAAAACAGAGACTTCCAATAGATTACTAAAATCAAACAGTTCCTCTTTTTTATTTGAAACCATAGCTGTGTATAAGAAGAATTATTCCAATCTGGTGATCTTATGCAGTATTATTAGTTTTGATTAAGTATGGATGTATTACAGCTTTAGGCTATATTCACATGACCGTAGGGGGACGTATATTCAGCTGCACATACGTCATCCATAGGCTGGCAATGGGGGCACAGAGCAATACGGTGCCACTCCGTACACAGGGGAAACATAGAACATGTCCTATCTTTACTGTTACAGCGCCGTGTGCCATGCATCTCAATGAAGAGGGAAGAGGTCACCACTCCTCCTCTCCATCGCGGCGATCGTATGCCCGCCGGGCCATATACGTTCGTGTGAATGTAGCTTTAATTTGATAGATACAGTATATTTAATAAATACTGTTATAGCACAGTATTAGGGATTGGGACATTGGGACAGGCACATTTGCTTTACTTCCCATTAATCCTTAGTACAGGCGGTCCCCTACTTAAGAACACTCGACTTACATACGACCCCTAGTTACAAACGGACCACTGGATATTGATAATTTATTGTACTTTAGCTGTAACAGTTATCACAGGTGTCTGTAATGAAGCATTATTGTTAATATTGATTCTTATGACAACACAACATTTTTAAATACCAATTGTCACAGAGACCAAAAAAGTTCTGGCTGGGATTACAATGATAAAATATACAGTTCCGACTTACATACAAATTCAACTTAACAACAAACCTACAGACCCTATCTTGTATGTAACCCGGGGACTGCCTGTACTCTGTAAAATGGGCAGCTAGGGGCATTATGATAATCCTTCCCTGTATATCCTCTCAAAAATCTTAGGATCCATGCAGCATCCATTCATCCATGAGCGCTGCTTTTCCCCCCCACCACCCCCCCTCTCCATAGGGAGCTGAGCGTCCGGGCAGCAAATCAGGGAAAGAATAGGACTTGCGCACAATGCACATTTATGGCGCTCCTTAGCTCATGGATATTTTTTTTTTCGGACATGTGCGTGGAGCCTTAGATACATACTTCGTCATCTTCTACACCATAACTGTGTATCTGATCATAAGCAGTGACTATGGAAGGATTACAAGTTATGTGTGGTAAGTTTATGTGGTACAATCAATGCAATTGTATCAGAAAACCAGATGCTGGTTATTGTTACTCCACGGAGCCACAATAGAGGCATGAGGATTTGCAAGAGGGTCACCATAGGATTATGTTGGGGTAGGATTTAAGACATCCTTTTTTAGTGTGCATTGGCTGCGTATTTCTGCATATAAAATGCAAAGGATGACTCAGAACAAATTGCTGATGCAAGTTTTGCTAATGCTGTTACCCAGTGCAAAAATCTGCACTGCACAAGCTTTATTTGGTTTCACAAAACTACATAGAAATTAGGAAAGAAGTAGAAGGGGGCGGAGAATTCCCAGTCTCTTGATTGGAGAACTTCCCTGCTGTTGCATGTCGATGTCATGTTCACTTCACGCCCACATTCCTTTAGCCTTGATTGATTTGGTTATAATCACGATGCTGGCGCCATCTTAAAGTCTCTGTTACAATGCTTTTAGGAAAATAGGACAAGTAGAAATGACAGGATTTGATCTATCAGCTAGGTTTACCTTAACAATTACATGACCTAAGAGAAGAGAATATAGAAAGAATTTTCAGTAGATAGCGAGATAGACGATAGACGTTATAATAGTTATAATAGTTAGATAGACAGAGTAGAATAGAGCTAGGAGATCGAAAGATAAACAAAAAGCTAGATAGATAAATGGACAGATATATAGATAGTAAATAGATTATAGATATATAGACAGGAGATAGATGATAAGCATCTGCACCTGGGCTCTCAACCAAGAGGTATTAAAGGAGCAATATATTCTCTGCCCACAAAAGTCGACATGCAGGGAACCCCTTTAGCACAGTTTGCCTCCCCCTAACGCTGGAACATCCAGTGGCCACAACATTAGCTTTGTGGTTGCCCTGAAAGAGCCACATGTAATTTTATTAATTTATAAATGTATATACTCAAGCTGTTTAGTAGTTAAAGTTATACAGAATAACCATTACAATCAGACATTTGAAGGCACAAAGCTGAATGTGCGGCAGCTCCAGAGCCAGTGCATACACCTATCACACATAGGAATACAGAAGACTGCTGCTTCTTCAGGGGGAGCAAGGTTGTGGGACAGACTTCTCCCACTGGCCTTGTGGTTGACACCCATGATCTAAGTCTATGTATATTACATAGATTATATGTTTGTTGGTCATTTTGTAAATGGTAATCTTTATTTTCTTCAAACCTTTATCTCTGCAGTCTATATCCATAGTTTACAGTCTTGTCCCAGCTGCTGCGAGCAGGCCTAGCGGCTGTAACCACTAAACTCTCCTTTGCACAGAGCTTCCATGTAATCTGTTTCTGTATATCTTGATAGAAAGATGACATTCACCAAATAAAGTAAAAAGTTGGTGGGAAAAACCCACAATTTTCGCTGAGATATATAACAAATTTTTTGTAATGATCTGTAATCAGATTTATGCAACATTTGTTGAAAAGTAAGTGATCCCTCTGGACCCAGAGGGAAAAATTGCCCTATAATACTGTGTATCCCTTGCACGTCAAAGGGATTCTCCTCTGCTACTCCCATTCTACCGATATGCTACCCATCACTGCTGCCCATTGTAAACAAAGAGAAACCCGGCAGTGTTGGGCGGCGCCATGGAAGAACAAGAGCACTGGAGGACGCCATTATAAGTACATTTTTAACTTATCCCCCCCACCCACAGCCATATGTCAAACACTTTAATTGAGTTTATTTACTTGATTTGTAAGGAGCCCACATAAACATCATGCTTGGCTTGACCCAATGTGCTAGATTATTTGACAGTGGTAAATGTTAGAAGAAGCGGCTATTAAATTCTTCTGCCACTGGTTGAATTTCAGCCTGCAATAAAGGATCAGGCATAATTAACACCAACATGCCCAATCCTTTGCATTTGCTGTTTGTGGCCCTTCAGATGTCATTATACACAGCTAATCCTGGCAAAATGTGTGGATCCAGACAAATTTGATCTAATACATATGGTTTGCTTCTGAGCTTCACATCAAGTAGAACTGTTAAAGTAATAAGAAAGGCGAAGCTGAGAAGAACAATGATCCTCTCTGCAATGATGGATTGAAGTGTAGCTGTATTTACTGACAAACACTTTGGAAAGGCCTTTTCCTTCTCTATTTGCTATGAGTCAGGCTGATGATGACACTAACTTAAAATCACAGACTCAAAGGTCACTCATTTAAATAATTTCATTCACCCAAAGAAAACCTTTATTTCTCTGACATATAAAATGCCGAGTGAAGGCCATTGTCCATCAAAATTTCATGACTACTGAAACGAAAGCGGAAATAAAAGGTTCTGCTAGAATATTGTTGAAGTGTTGATTTAATTTGTGATTCTATTCTAATGGAACCTTTAAAGGAAAGGCCACATGATATACAATTCAAATAGCGCATATATGTGTGGATTGCCGAAGGAGAATGCATTATTTATCTGTAAACACCCGATAACTCGATAAACTTATAAATTAACAAGAAAGGTGAAGTAATAGGTGAATTCATAAAGGTCAAGAACACCGGCAGGTATAAGAAAGACATTTGCATTCTCTTTGCCAGATGTGATTTTGTGCTCACATTTTTTTTTCAGTTTTTCTTCCATATGCAGTGAATACTAGGATTTTGGATGTATCCCCATTGATTTGTGTAAATAATAAATTAAAATACTATGAGGAACATGTATCAAACTTTTAGCTCAACTTTTTCTTTAGTTTTTGAGACATTTCATGGTGTTTGCACTCATTTGAGAGTCCGCCTTTAAAGTTCTCCATTGTCTAGTCTTCTGCAGTTATCACCTGAAGCTGGATGTGAAAGTTGCGACTTTTTTAAAAAGTTGCAAATTTTTCTTTAAAAATTTTTCTTTTTAAAAATTTAAAAATTAGCTTAGAGTTGATTGTAAATTTTCAAGATTCATTAAAGACCACACACCACATTTATCAATAAGGGAAGACCACTAAGGTACATCTGACCAGCAGATCAAAGCCCCTGTGGGAGTAGAAGAAAATGTTTATGAGGTTATTAAAGATACATCCACATTGCAAACTTAACTGTGGATATAAGTGGTATGGACAAAATATTTTTTGTGAATCTGCAGTATATTCAGAAAAGCTTAATGGAATATTGCTTTAAAATATGCAACATACTAGGGCTGATGAATAATGACTGGTGCTGTGTGTGTCGCTCTTAATAATGGCCACACCATTAGGAGTAGAACTCTCTACTGGAATTGAAATTTACACCAATGGCCTCCGTAAGTTTTCTGACACGGGTTATAGTAAATTCACCTACTCAATAAATCCCCAATCAAAGAGTAATATTTTCAACAGAGGGCAGTAGAAAATTGCCACATGGTTGGGACGACACCACTGGGTTCTGTAAACGGCCCGAGTTAACGGGAGCAGGGAATGTAGTCAGTATATGATCTTTATTGTTTTTAAAGCTTGCCAAGTCATATATAAAAATAAACCATAGACAACCCCTTTAATATGACACCAAAAGCATGATTCTAAGTACTATAGAACTATACATAGGAACGTCTGAAGTGATGCTCCCCCATTCAGCCACTAAGCTTGACTCATCCCAGGCAAAGAATGACTCTTCTCTCCTCATTTTCACATGACTTCGGAGATTTTTTTAATAGTTTAACTGGTAAGATTTCACTTAAAGAGGGGATTTGTGGGAGTTTTTGAGCTGGAGACATAGTTATCCTTTTTCTATTTCCTAGAATTTAATTTTGCATATTCAACTAAATGATAAATTATCATGTTTTGATTACAAATAGCAAAACATAATTTTTTATATCTTTATATGGGTCTAATAAAATTTCACTGTCATTAAAATTAATTTCTTCTGCTGATTTCAAAATAGATATGCATTTTACATTTTTTTTCACTGCTTGCTGTTATTTATAGATACTACCAGCTTCAAACATTTTAGGGGCAAGGTTAAGCAAGAGTTAATATTGCAGTAATAGAAAACAATATTTAGCAAAAAAAAAAATCATGAAATGTAAAAAAGACCCTACAAACACATAAAGATGAAGGTGGCAGTTTTCTGTATGTGCCATTTCACTTCCACTCAGTGCATGAGCTCTTACTCTGGTTCTAATCATTATCAGTATGTAATAAATATAACATGACATTTGGCCTAATCCCTTAGCTCGCTGTGGAATCCAAATGACTGTGGAATTCACCTTTCAGAAAATACAGTCTAGAAAATTAGATTTACTATAGTTTCCAAAATAACCCCCAGCTATTTATTTTATCACATTGATTTATTTTTTTACATAGTATTCCAGAAACACATTTTTTTTAGTATTCCAGAACCAGAACATGTTAATTTAGTATATACAAGATAAAAGGTGAGAGAGCCAAATCAGGTTATACTGTGATTAATACTCCATGTTACTCCATGGGTACTATTACTCTGGTGGGTAAAATAATACATTGCATCCATGTTTATGGAAGCAACCAAAGTCATGTGTGTATTGTGTAAGTGTTCAAATATTTCCATAAACTTTGTGAAAACTAAATTACAAAAATATTGAATATTTTATGTTACATGGAAGAAATATACATTGTAAATTAACCATTTAAAATTATTACACAAAAACAAATGATAGAAATGAAGGAAAACAGTTGATATTTGTAAAAGAAAACAAATTCATGATAAAAACACATTGGGGTATATTTTTTACGGTGTGGTAGCACCAACTCCTCTCTGGAAGAGCCCGATAAATCTGCCAGCCTTCAGCCAGTGACTTTTCATTTGTGAGAATTACCCTAGCCGGCCCACTCCCCGCCGGTTGTGCCCCCTTCAAGTCCCCCCCAATCTCCCCTAGGATGGAGGTGGCAGAAGGGGAAAATAATCATAAGTGGCTTTCATGCGACACAAATCGGGGACCGTGGCCGTCGGACAACCCGACTGAATCGGACTAAACGCGGGATTTAACATTCAAAATTGTGTCGCAAGCCATGTACTTACATCTACCGGGAAGAAGATGTTGAATTCCGGCGGACCTCAGTGGGGAAGCGACACATGCAGGAAATTGGACGCATGATCTTAGTGAATCACGGTAGCTCCGAATCCGCATCAAACAACACACCTTGGGGATCGCAACAGGACGGGTAAGTAAATGTGCCCCTATGTCTTCATGTATGCATTATGTATGTGTCCTTACATGTTCAAAAGTGCTAAAACATCTATAAGAAATCTAGATCTAGAAATCTATCTAGAAAATGCCTTCCATTTCTTTCTAAAGTGTTCCTACAAGCAGAGGAACTCGCAGCATCAACATAGAAAATGATACAGTACAATTTCATTCTTTTTGTTCCGATTTGCTTCCTTCGTGAAATCATTTGTGTAATAATGAATGGTCTCCAGCGACGGCATTACTGGCATGCCAATGTAATAAGTAGGCAGCGACAATCAGCTAGAGATTGGTAATCTTTGATCAATCTACTCTCTGCATTCTAATAACAGCATTTGCACAATTCTGCAGATGTTCTGAAGTGAAAAGTTTTAAATAGCGGAATGACTAACAGATCCTAGAAGTAAAAGGTTTCTATTAGTCAACTGCAGAAACAAACATTAAGCAGCTGCAGACTTTCATTTTCAGAGTTAGTTGACATTTGCAAGCTGACTGCCTTTTAAAGAAAATGATGTCATTCCCACCAAGCTTAATGACAATCACCAGACTGATATGGCACACGCTGCTGACAATCATCGCCTGCCCAATTCATGTCATTCTGTGCTTATTATTGAAGCATTGATGAGTTTCAAAGGAATCTGCCACTTTTTAATTTATTTTTTGGTTGTGAAAAATTCCTGCTGTTTACTGAAAAAAAAATAAAAGTGGTCCTCCAAATAGACTGGAAGTAGCATCTTAACTTTATACCCCTTTAAAATAGTGAATTGGGATATAACTTGCCGGACTGGAAATATTATGTAAAACAGATTCATAATGGGTCGAAATAAAAAGAAGCAATATCCGGCTTATCATTCAATGAATTCTTCACTGGTTATGGGTTTCTGTTCCTTTTCTACACATAGGAAATGATGTTCTGCCAATCACTGAATGAGGAGGGTCACTGCTGTGATTAGTACAGGCTGTTCCCTACTTAAGAACACCCGACTTACAGACGACCCCTAATTACAAACGGACCTCTGGATGTTGGTAATTCAATGTACTTTAGCCCTAGGCTACAATAAACAGCTATAACAGTTATCAAAAGTGTCTGCAGTTAAGATTCATTGTTAATCCTAGTTCTTAACCCAACATTTTTAAAATCCAATTGTCACAGAGACCAAAGAAAATTTGGCTGGGGTTACCATAGTTGACTTACATAAAATTCAACTTAAGAACAAAACTACAGAACCTATCTTGTATGTAACCGCCGGTAATTGGCTGATTGTTTCAAAATGGCAACATAACAAGTACTTTAACAAAAAATTCAAAGAGACAGTTTATGCACATAAACCATATGGGGGGATTTTTCATGGCGTACAATCCTATTCCTAAAAAGACAAGTGCTACAATTCACTAAGATCATGCACCTGATATCCTGCAAGTTTCGCTTCCCCGCTCAGGTCCGCCGGAGTTCACCTTCTTCGTGGTGCATGTAAATGCATTGTCTTGCGACACAATTTGGAAGTTAAATCCCCCACTCAGTCTGAATCAGTCGTATCATCCGATGGCAACCCCCCCCCCCAATTTCTGTCGCATGAAAGTCAACGCACAATCCCTGAAAACGTTGGAAACTCTGGCAAAAGAGCAATCCACACCCCATAGTAAATAAGCTCCAGTGCCTTGATAGTTTGAAAAAGTTAAGGAATTCTGAATCCACCTCCATTTATGCCTCTTCATGGCACAAAGGGAAGGATTGAGTGGTCCTTCACAGTGCAGAGACCCCTCATGCGGCACATTATCTATAGCAGATGCCAGTTCCTGGAGTAGAACCGATCTAAGCCAAATCTTCATAGTATATCCATCGTGATGTGCGCATGATGTGCAAACTGCCACTTCACTATGTGCTGTTTGCCTGTGCAGTGTGCGCAAGATTCATTAATTGTGCTGCACGGTCTACATCAATATGGCTCCCAATGCACTGCTCTGGAAGTGTGCACCATTTTTTTGGGTGAACTCTGTTCATGCTGCAGGATTGTGGCGCAGTCGGATAGAATTGTGTTGCACAGTCCGACTAAGCACTAACATACACCTTTTGGTGCACATATTTTGTGTTTTGTCGGACACAATGTAACCGTGACACAAAACTGGCGCAGACACTATAAATACACGTGCAATCAGTGTGCACATTGTTTCTAGTGCAAAGTCAGATAGAAAACTGGTGCAAACACTTTAATAAATGTGGGCCATTTTCTCATAAAATATGCACAGAATTACAACATGAAGCTGCTGGGTTTTAGTTTTAGTGCTGTGGGTCGGTTCCACCCCAAATAGTGTCAAGTAAAGTAAAGTAAATATTGTCAAGTAAATCCATGCACTCATAGATTAAATGAAACCTATTAATAAGAAATAATTATCTAAGTAACACCCATCAAAACATTAAATAGTTCCATCTGTTTTACTAGAATTTCAATAGATCTTGACATTTTAACTTTTAACTGACTGGAGATTATATGCAATATTTGTGTGGCAGCATTTTGAGTTATACACATACCTGGACAGGATCCTTCTGCTGATCTGTTATCTCTCTTGACATATCTATTTGAGGAGATACTGTCCTTGTTAGGCTCATGAAATAACCATTGTGGAGCACATGTTCTGGGTCTTTTTAGTTATTTCTCTTGAAAAATGATGCAAAGGTAGATGTTATCAGTCTTAGAATAATGTATTTAATTTAGAGATGCTGAAATAACATATTATAACTGTTAACATATGGGTTGGATGTAATAAATTAGCTTAAAAATAGCAAACAACAGTGTTCATTGGTGAGGAAATGATCGGTACTATTAAATTAAAGCGTAAAGTTACTGGACAAAAATAAGTTTTGATAACAATTCTAACAATACCTGTTTCGCGCTTCCGGCTTATTTCTAGGCCGAGATATATCTATCATTGCGTTCTCTAAAATGTATTCAACTTTTCCTGAAGGGGGCGGGGGCTTCCTGCTTGTGACATCAGCTCTGGGCAGTGAAGCCAAAATTTCTCCTGGCATTCTCATGAACGAGCACAATAAGGACCCCATGTTACAAGCGGAGGATGTGTATAAAAGATCCTAGCACCAGCAACCTAAGTTCCAGGCAATCGACCTCGCCCCTCCCTGTCCCCTCTCTGCCCCACAGTGAGAGAGTTAACGTATATAGTCTTTCATTTACATCCTCCACATTGCACTACATGCCCCCATACTTCACCCGGGGAACCTGATCTGCTGTTCCAAGACGGGTCAACAGGTCATCTTCCTTGTACCATGTTGCCTGGTGCCATAGCTGAGATGGAGCGGAGTTGGAGCCAAGCAGAGTCCTCAGATCAGGGGCAGGAGGAGAGATGCAGTATTTAGCCACAGCTCACTGCACAGGATGAGTCCCGGGGAGGTCTGCAGTCAGTTTTGATGCTCTACCTACTCATACTGCTGCTCCTCTATTAGGTGAAGGATTGGGAGCTCACACTTGTGAGAAATGCACATTCCCGATTCTCTGCTCAATACAGGAGCAACAGAACAACATGCATCATGCAAGTAGCACAACACACAGCTGCGGGATTGTGCTGTGGTTGTTAGGATATGTATAAAATGTATTGAGTAGTGGAGCGATTTGAGGTAGCTTAGGTGTTACCTATTCCTTTATTTGTATTTTATAAATATAATTAATTTTTAAGATACAGGGCATAGCTCACATGAAGAGCACATCATCTGTTTGTTATCCCCCACTTTCAAATATCCATAACTTTTCAAAATGTTTCAGGGTAAAGAACTTGTTTTCTGCATAACAAATTGTATTTCCTAGTTATGGTAGAAAAAAGATGCTACTTTGCTTGGGCGCTCTGTGTACGTCACACAGGTGCACATGGCCTTCAGCGTGATGTCATCAGGCTCCAGCAAGGGAGGGGAGGTGAGTAGTAATTATTAGGTGTGCGTAATTATTAGGCGAGAGCACCTGTGTGCCGTACACAGATCGCCCGAGTTTAAGTAGCATCAATTAAAACATTTTTTCAGGAATCTTGGCTTGTCAAGGCAAATGAAGAAAAATATGCTGACATCTGGTAGAAGCCGCTGACAGGAAAGTATATCTAGCTTAAATGGCTGCCATGTTGTTTGAGCTTTTTTGTTTTTTAAAAGTTTTATCTTTTTTGAAAATTTTTTTTTATTTTTTTAGTATTCCTAGGCTTGGGAATCTCACATGGACTCCAAGCTCACCAAAACCTATATATAACAAAGAAACCCCATTGGGTGAGCTAAATTCAATATTTCATTTTTAGAATACAAAATATCAATACTGTATATACTCGAGTATAAGCCAACCAAGTATAAGCCGAGACCCCTAATTT
The DNA here is from genome assembly GCA_019512145.1 of Engystomops pustulosus. NCBI lineage: Eukaryota > Metazoa > Chordata > Amphibia > Anura > Leptodactylidae > Engystomops > Engystomops pustulosus. The sequence continues at coordinate 265,859,719 of CM033641.1, read as the reverse complement.
TGACACAAAAAACGGGAAAAACCTATTGACTCGAGTATGAGCCGAGGGTGGAAAATGCATTGGTCACAGTCTCCCCAGTATATAGCCTGCCAGCCCCCTGCAAGTATACAGCCTGCCAGCCCCCTGCAATTATACAGCCTGCCAGCTCCCTGCAAGTATACAGCCTGCCAGCCCCTTGCAAGTATACAGGCTGCCTGCCCCCTGCTAGTATACAGCCGCCAGTCCCCTGCAGGTATACAGCATGCCACCCTGCAGGTATACAGCCTTGCCAGCCCCCTGCAAGTATACAATGCCAGCCCCGCAAGTATACAGCCTGCCAGCCCCAGCAGTATACAGCTTCCAGCCCCCGCAAGTACAGTATACAGCTGCCAGCCCCAGGCAAGTATACAGGCGCCAGCCCCCTGCAAAGTATACAGTCTGCCAGCCCCCTGCAAGTATAAAGCCTGCCCAGCCCCAGCAAGTATACAGCCTGACAGCCACGCAGGTATACAGCCTGACAGTCCTGCAGGTATACAGCCTGCCAGCCCCATGCATAATATACAGGCTGCCAGCCCCTGCAGGTATAAGCCTGCCAGCCCCTGCAAGTATACAGCCTCCCAGCCCCCAGCAAGTATACAGCCTGACAGCCCCCTGCAGGTATACAGCCTGACAGTCCCCTGCAGGTATACAGCCTGCCAGCCCCATGCAAATATACAGGCTGCCAGCCCCCTGCAGGTATACAGCCTGCCAGCCCCCTGCAAGTATACAGCCTGCCAGCCCCCTGCAAGTATACAGCCTGCCAGCCCCCTGCAAGTATACAGCCTGCCAGCCCCCTGCAGGTATACAGCCTGCCAGCCCCCTGCAAGTATACAGGCTGCCAGCCCCCTGCAAGTATACAGCCTGCCAGCCCCCTGCAAGTATACAGCCTGCCAGCCCCCTGCAAGTATACAGCCTGCCAGCCCCCAGCAAGTATACAGCCTGCTAGCCCTCTGCAAATATACAGCCTTCCAGCCCCCTGCAAATATACAGCCTACCAGCCCCTTCTGATAAGAAAAAAAAAGTTAACTCACCTTCCGACATCCAGCGCGAGTCCGACATCGGGTCCCGGTCCGTTGCAGTCTTCGTGAAGTCAGCCGCAAGCTGACATCATACACATTAGAGCGCCACGTCACGAAGACTGCGATGGATCGGGACCCGATGTCGGACACGCGCTGGAAGTCGGAAGTTCACTTTTTTGTGAGTTAATTTTTTTTTTTTCTTGACTTGAGTAGAAGCCGAGTTAGGGATTTTCAGCACAATTTTTGTGCTGAAAAACTTGGCGTATACTCGAGTATGCACATTTCATAAAAGACATTTAAAAATGGCTATAGTGATTTAATCACAACATGTGTGAACAAAGTTGGCATGGGTGAATCCTATACCTGATTAACTCCACCACCATGCGAATAAATATTGTATATTTCAAAAGTAGAAATCTTTATAAAATGTATTCTGCAATGTATCAATGTAAATCTATACATAGACTCCCAAGTGTCAGGGTAATGGAATGTTGCCTTAGAATGATTTTCAGGGGAGCAACAATCTGGCCCAAGATGTTGGCACCCATGTGCCTCAGTGTTTTGATACCCACAGCAGCTATGCTGGGTGCTTCTAAATGGTTAACACCTGCGATTGGTTTATTATGTAGCAAACACCCAGTGTGTATGAAAAGGGGTCCGCCCGTGAGCCCTCTTCATACACCCACTGCCACCCCAGGTTGTACTGGTACGTCCTGGTGTGGCAAGGGGATAAAATACTTCTCAATTATAATGTAAAATAATTCAAACATGAACATACTCAAACTTATCTTTTTTTTTTTTTTTTTTCTATATCTGTAAATCAATCTATCTACTCAGGAGCCAAACAATGTCCATACTTGGTAAACCCTGTTTTCCCACAGAAGAACAAATAGCTCTTATACATGAAGTAACAAAATAGTTTCTTGAGTCTATAGCTTAAACATTCCATACCCCCAAAGTTTACATCATGCCATCCATATCCAGCAGCGTTAGCGATTCATTCAACAACATCATAACTTGAAAAAAAAATAGAAGACATTTTGGAATCAAAGCCTTTGGGTTGCAATTGAAGACTTCATTAGAGAAGATAAAAACAAAGAGTATGTATGCATGTGCATACGAAATGAAATTCCCACAGTTAGGATCCAATGCGTTCACAATAAAATCACTGTCCATTCCACAGCAAAAATGCAATCAACCTCCTCTAATATCCCAATAATTACGCTATGAAGTTTCTTGTAGCATTCACTTATTTCCACAAAAGTTGCTTTGCTAAATGAAAAAATAAAAAAAAAAATAGAGTGCTTTAATTGGGGCTCGGGGATTTAAAGGCCATTGTCCTTTTAGAAGACTCTGCATCAGTGCCTCTGATCTACGGGCTGAATAAAACAAGCATGAGAATCCAGAGAATTTAATTGGTTTAATAAATCCTACCAGTTGCAGTGTTTTGCCCTTTTCTTCTTGGCAATAGGGTAATTGGTTACAAAGGATGTAAGTGCAGTTTTGTAAACCAATGTCAATTATTATTGATTTGTGTTACTTGTCGAGGAAGGTTGTAATACATTTCCTGGTTATGTGGAACTTAAGAGGTGAGCTTTTAGAGTGTCTGGCAAACTGTCCTTCCCTGCAAACAGGGCAAACATTGTCTGCAAGCTGGACGCGCGGCACCACGGAAAGATGATTCGGAATGTGTAATAAAAAGCTAATAAGGATATTTTGTGCAGTAGACACCTGACAAAGTCTGTCCTTGAATTACCCATGGTTAATCACTTGTAGAGAGTCACGGGTGCATTTATTATTTATCTGATCCTTGCTGAAGTATGCTGGAAGGTGACTGGCCATCATTGCTGTGGAAGGTTCGGAAAACAAGCATTTGCATTTTTCCTCTGTGAATGTGTCTGACGTCTGACAATATCATCTTTGGTTATACAATCTATTAGGTTACAGCCGCCTGTCACGTATCTCGTAATAACATCACAAAGTACAGACATGACTCTGCTCTGATAAAGGATAAAAGCTCATTATTAAATGCACAACCTGCTTGTATTTGTCTGCTTCTTGGCAGGAACATCACTGTTGACCACACAGGGGAAACCAGAAACCTTTACTCTTGGCGCCAGAATGTTAAATTAAAATTGGAAATAGTTTGAAGAGACTCAGAATAAATTAGTATACGTTATCAGTGAAATTTAACATTTTCACTTAACAATTAAAGGACATCTACCATCAGTTTAGTGATGGTAGATGTGTCCTAGTAAGAAGTTCCCGAGGAACTATGCTCCATGGAACTATTGAGTTATAAAAGTCATGCTAATTCAGGCTGGCATTTTAATGCATGCACACCCCCTGTAGAGCTAGCAGTCTCCCATGTCACCTATCTAGGCACTCAGGATATAGAGTTCTGCACTACTGGATACAGAGTTATATTAAAAGAAGTCCTGAGGAACTTAAATTTATGGTAGATGTCCAATAAGATAAACTTTTCAACCTTATACTGAGGTGTCTACACACATAGCACTATGTACTGTGTAGTGGTTTCCTGCGAATCGCTCCTCTTTGTCAGGAATACAGGGTTGAAGGCTACTGTTGGGAGAGTAGCAAGGAGTTTGTGGACCCTCTGGACCAACACGGGAGTTGATGCTAGCCACAACCTGGGACCGGAGTCTAAGTGGCACCTGGTCTTCACCAGAGCCCGCCGCAAAGCAGGATGGGCTTGTTGCGGCAGGATACCATCAGGTTACTCCGCAGGTGCAACTAGTCCCGCGGTGGCAGTCAAGGTGGGATTCAGGAGACAGTCCGTGCCCAGAAAGACAGCTGGAGTACAATACTGGAAGGAACCCTGGAACCTCTCAGCAGGGACACAGAGCTGGCAGGAGCGTAGTAACGCTGGACACAGGAGAGACAGAGGAACAATGGTAATGCTGGAGACAGGAACATGGAGGAACACTGGTAACGCTGGAGAAGGAACAGGGAGGAACACTGGTAATGCTGGATACAGGTACCCCAGGAGCGTATGGGAACGTTGGAGACACAGGAGACACCGGGAGCATATGGTAACACTGGAGACGCATAGGAAGCGTAGGAATGGAGGATGGCTCTCTCTTCCTCAGGAATGGCTTAGGGAAGCCTGGTATGGAAACCATAGGAGATCCTAGGAGAAGATCCAGCAGAGAGTGAAGGGAGGTGCCGGATTATAAGGTCGAGCTGGATTAACAAGCTCCAATTAAATGGACGCTAGCCCTTTAAATCATAAGGAGCCGGCATGCACGCACCCTAGTAAGTGGGGACTCGGGCGGCCTAGTTGGGGAAGACGGCGTGTGGCCTGGACGGGACCGAGGCAACATCAGGAGCCAGGAGTGGTCAGTCCGTTCTGAGGAACGGGGACATCGCATCACATAGGGGGGCACGAGTGCCCAGTACAGGCATACCTGTAGTAAGGGCTAATTTGATTGGCTGATCAGAAGCCCATCAACCAGCTTTACTGTGTGTCACACGGCCATATGGGGGACGTATGTATGGCTGCAAGCTTGCAGGCATACATACATCCCCCATAGAGGGCAATAGTCGCACACCACTGGTACCATACCAATCCATACACAGGAAAAAGATAGGACAGGTCCTAACATTTCCCACTTGTACATCCTGTACACAGTGCATTTCTATGGAGAGGGGAGGGGTCACCCCTCTTCCTATCCATGGCCCGAACGTATTCCCGGCTGACTACTGCCCAGTGGGCATTAATTCATGTAAATTCAGCCTAAGGCTGCATTCACACTACCGCAAAGGGGACGTATATTCAGCCGATGTATATAAGGCCGATATACATCCCCCATAGACGGCAATGGGCGTGCGGCGCCCCATGTGCGGCACCGTACCACTCCGTACCCCGGGAAAAAATAGGACATGTCCTATTTATTCAGGGCATACGGTGCCGTGCGCCATGTATCCCTATGGAGAGGGGCAAGGGTGAGCTCCCCCTCCTCCTCTCCCCGCGCGCTGCCGTGTGCCTGCCGTGCCACGGTACGGCGGGCACCGGTCGTGTGAATCCAGCCTAAGTCATGAACTCCAGACCCGGGCCTAAACTTCTGACTGCAGTTTATGTTGACCTGAACTTTCTGGTTCGAGTTCACTAATGACTCATTACTACAATAAATTATAGATGAGGTGCTGTCTCTTCAGAAAACTGCATTCAGTAAACCTAACCTTAATTCCAAAAATATACACAGTAAATAAATCTTTAGCATCATTTCCTGGTGACTGACTTGGCCATTCAATAATATTCCACTTCTATGCTTTATTAAACCCCTGGGTTGCTTTGGCTTTATATTTTGGGTCATTGTCCATCTGTATTATGAAATGCAGATCAATCAGTTTGGCTTCAATTGGCAGGATGCGAACACACAGCATGTCTCTGAATTCATCCGGCTGCTTCTGTCCTTTGTCACATCATCAATAAACATTAGTGACATAGGGCCACTGGCAGCCATGCATACCCAGCCGTCATACCTCCTCCACAGTGTTTTACAGATGATGTTCTATGCTTTGGATCATGAACTGTACCACACCTTTCATATACTTATTTCTTTCCATCGTTCTGGTTGAAGTTGATCTTGGTTTCTTCTGTCCAAAGAATGTTCTTCCAGAACTGTGTTAGCTTTTTTAGATGTTTTTTCATATCCTTTTTATAATTGAGGGTTATGAGTGACATGCAACGTACAGTGAACCCTCCTTATTTACATTCATGCAGTAGATTTGGATATTAATGCACCTACATCCTGCAGAATGTTGTTCACTGTTGGATGTTGTGAATTGGTTTCTCTTCACCATCTAAATTACATTGAATTCATCCACCACTGTTGTGTTCCATGTGCATCCAGATCTTTTTACTTTCACCAGTGCTTACTTTCTCAGGATGTATCAAACTGTATATTTTGCCATTTCTAATATTGTAGCAATTTCTCAGATGGGTTTTTGTTTTCGAAGATCAATGGCTTGTTTCACCTGCATAGAGAGCTTCTCTGATGACATGTTTTCTTCACAGCGAAATCTTCCAAATGTAAGCAGTACACCTCAAATTAACTCAAGGCCTTTTATCTGCTTAATTGATAATGACATACTGGGGCACATGTATGAAACTTGCCATTTTCTTTCATTTTGAGACTTTTTTATGGTGCTTGTGCTTATTTGCCACTTATTTTCGACTTTCTATTTGCAACAGTCTCCCTCTAGCCCCTTAACAACTTGGCCCTTTTTTGTTTTTTCATTCCATTTTTCACTTCCCACCTTCAAAAATCTATAACTTTTTTAGTTTTACACATAAAGAGCTGTGTGATGGCTTGTTTTCTGCGTAACGAATTGCACTTCATAGGGGAGTGACGATCATCACAGGGAGCAACAATCGTCACCAATATGGCGACACACTGATCAAAGGTGTCACCAGTAAGTCTTTGCTGCAATATGTATCAAAGACTTACTATCTATGGAGAGGGCGCAACCCGTGAGCTCTCTCCATGTACCCGCGGTAAGGGGTTAAAGTTCGTCATTGTCAAGTTTTCTGTAGTGTTTCTTGAATGAGAACCTGACCCAGATATGAAATTTGCTGCTTTTTTTTTTTAAAGTTGCAAATTTTGGCACAAAGGCTGTCCCTGACCAGGCATAGAAATTAGCTTTGAACTGATTACGTCTTCTGGAGACTTTTTGTGACTTTTGATTTAAAAAAGACCTCTAAAGACCAAACGCTACATCAAATATGGTATCAAACCACTAAGATACATCTGACTAGCAGAAAATTAAAGAAAAGTCCATAAAAAACGACAGACTAGGCCGGACTTATAATACACTGGAATGGAGGAATTGCCCACATCTGAAACAGAAGACTTTTAATCAATTAATTTATTCCCTTTAAAAACAAGGTGACACATGTTAAGGAGCTGAAACTCCTAACTCCTTCATCCAATTTTAATGTGTATACCCTTGAATGAAAGAAAAATTGTCTATGATTAAGTCTATTATCAAATAACTATAACTTGAAAATGCTTTAATAAACAGGTAAAAAAATAAAAAATTGTGTAAGTTTCCAAATATTTATGGACCTAACTCTATGCAAAGGGGAAAAAAAGTAAAATAATTTTTTTTCTAAAATAGTGTTTGTTAGTGTTATATTCTATCAAAGAGAATGAGCAATCTTTAAAGTGACTCTTTGTTAGAAAATAGTACTGTATAGTTCCTTCTCTTCTCAAAGATAACGATCGGCTTTCTCAAATCTGGTGTATTGTCAGCTAAGTAATGAGTCATTCAGCGCTGTGTTCCTTGTAGGCTGAAGACAACAGTCAACTGTACACAGTGGGTCTTATCTTATTACCACTTAGTCATCAGGCCTTGGAAAGAAACATTGGAGTCACTTTCAGATCGCCAATTGAAAATCTAAGGGAAGAACAGCAGTCAGAAGTGGCGCAGGTTACTGATTCACCTGTTGTGATTGATCCCTTTAACTTGGTCATAGACTGTTTTCTTAAATACTTGGCTATCACAAAAAAACAGCAACTAGAGAATGGTAAGATAACACTGGGAAGGTTTTTCATTATGTGTCACTGATACGGGCTGTGAAAAGCGGTGACCTTTGTAGGGTAATGCTATGTGTGTTTCACTACTCAGAGAGGGAATATCTCAAATTAAAGCACTAAAAATACCAACAGATCATCACAATCTGATAAAACTTGTCTTTTTCTTTGAAGCTGTCTGCGATCTTATCAATCTGTGAATGATTCATGTGCTTAAACAATGCAGTCAATTGTTCACTATGTGGGAAGTTTCACAAGTTGCATTTTGTAAGCCACTCACTAGAGGTATAGATCATTATGGAGACATGTTCAGTATAGAATGTCTATAAAGGGCATGTTACCTATGTACATTCTCATGGTCTTGTCAGAAATTCATGGTACCCCTAGCCTCTCTGTATCTGATTGCCATTGGTTAAAATTTCTGTGTCCTAACTCATACCACACAAGTTAATAGGATTTACATAAATCCTTGTCCCATGCCAAGGAAAATATTGCTTTAGATATATTGTGGTGGGCGGCAATGCTGCATCGGCAGAGCATTTCTATGGCAGGTCCAGCTTGACATCGAATCGCTCCATAGCCTGTACCTAAATGGGCGCAGGGAACAGCTTATGCACAGGTGCAGGCCTGGCATACCCTGTATGCTCTCAACCGTGCCCCTGCATGTCAGGTCACAGATTATTTAGCAGTAAAATTATTTGTCATTGCAAGGGTTTTGTGACCAATTGTCTACAGGTCCCAATTTGGGACAAGACAGAAAGACAGAGAGAATATGGACTGCCATATAGAAAAAGGGGGGATTGTGAAGAAGACAGAAACACAGGTGTTAGGTGGTGTCTTAATACTCCACCTGGATGGCATCTAAATTGCTGTAATGGTACGACACAAACAGTGAGCCCTAGCACTGAACCCCCCAAACTTTTACCTACTTACTAATTGGGTCCCCCATATACATAGGCAACAACTGGGCAACGTTCCCTCCCTATGTTAATTGTCAACCCACAATAAGACACACACACACACAAAACACAATAGGCAAAGATGCCAATCCGAGTCGGAAACAGCGAGTAAAACCAATGACCAAATCGCAATCCAAATAGAGAGGTCCGAAATAAAGGCAGGAGATTGGATACCAAGATATAGAAAAAGCAAGAGAAAAGCTAGGGTTCACAATTGTACAGCAGTTTGACCAGCAGGGAGTGAAGGCTTTGCTGGACACTTATAGGAAAACTAAGCCCTGCAGTAGGTGGAAGGAGCAAGCAATCACAGGTCCACAGCATTAACTCTTGCAAGACAGAAGCAGATTGCAGATTGAGTGGTGCGGCAGACGTCAGGTCAGTCAGCCACTAGAGCCCAGTTTACTGCCACATGAGAAAAAACTACCTACTAACCTAAACCTACTAATACAGTAGAGGAAGCGGGCTCAGACGTGACAGTTGCTTTATTTCTTTAGTAGAAATCCTGGGGTCTGCCCCATTCAGCCTAAAGATAACAATTGACATAGCAGTACAGGTACTGCCATATTAGTATTTTCCTAAAAATGTTGATGAAGCTCACCAGAAGTTTTTAAACTGATTCAAATTCAGTGACTGGGCATGTCTATTGTTAGACAAGTGATCTTGCTGCACACTGTCTATGTATAAAATGTAGGTGTTTCTGGAAAGGGACCAAATCCCATAGTACGATTCCAGCAACACTGGAACAATAATATATTTATTGAGAATTATCACAGCAAACACAAAGTGACGTTCTGGTTTGTTTCAGACCTTTTTCAGACAAATATATCAAGTGAAGCCACAGTAAGAAGCGGTGTTCCTTAAATAAAATAGTGGCAACCGCCACAAGGCAATACTTTTGTTCACATATATTTATTACTGTAAGCAATTCATTTGATTTCACAAATTACGTGGAACATGTATGATGACCCATTGTCACGGCCGTACCCGCAATCCTCGGTATAGATCGTGGGTACACCTGTGCCCTCCTACGTGGCGCTTTGTTCCCCAGCCCGTACTTACCTATCCAGGCTCCTGGCTCTGCTCGGGTTCCGGCATGTAGATCACACGTATCCTTCCAGGCCGCGCGTTCCCGCTGCTAGGGCGTGTGCGCCAACTTCTCAGGATTTAAAGTGCCAGCGTCCTAATTGGCGCTGGCTAATCTGGCTCAGCCCTTATAATATGGGACCTCCCTTCACTCCCCGCTGGATCTTCTCCTAGGATCTCCTATGGTTTCCAGGCCAAGCTTCCTTAAGCCGTTCCTGAGGAAGAGAAAGCAATCCAGCGTTCCAATACACTCCTGTGTTCCAGTCTCCAGCGTTTCCAGGCTTCCTCCATGTTTGTCCAGCAGTTTCTCCATCGTCCCTATATGCCAGTTTTCTGGCATACAAGGCATAAAAAAGTCACAATAAATTCTTTTTGATTTTTCAATTTGCACAACACTTTTTGAAAAGTCGGCACAGTGGAGGAGATTCCCTTGCTAGCCAAATTTACCATGTGCCAGAATACAAACACAAGGCCATACTCTATACTAGACGGGAGCTGGCATAGATTTAATTCTAGCGTACATGTGCTACGTACTTAGAGGATGTATGGTTCGCCTGAACGGGGATTTTTAGGACGAAACCATGATTATACCTTAATAGAACATATTAAGATTAAAAAAATAAATGAAAAGTTTGACCTACAGTTGCCTATGTGACATGTATCATCCCCTTTCTGTAAACCAATATTATCAAGTCCCTTTATATTATTAATTACCCTGGGACCTGGATCAGTATTTTACTGGAGATTGTAATTGGAGGATAATTTCCTAACACTATAAAACCCTTTCTTTAAGCAGAACTATCATTAAAAAAAATTACAATGACTTCTTATGCAGCTATACAGTAGATATATATTAAATTGAGATTTTAAACCATATCTATTTTCATTTCACAGTTTCTTTCTCCTTGCTTATGAAGTAAATGTTTTTTTAGGAGGTCAGCGGTTCTGTTGTCTGTGCCCTGATCCATCCTATTTAACTAAATGAACCCTGACATATACATAGAGGGCGTAACACTACAGAAGCGCCTCCTCCAATGTCCTTCATTGTCTACTTCACATTTTTTATTTAGTGTCACAACAAACCGACAGAAAGGGTTTTCCAAAAGCCATAAATGATGAACTATGTAGTGCTGAATGAGATCACTAACAGCTAATGATTGATGGGTTATAATGATTTTTTTCATGTAAGCTTACTATAATATATAGCCAGCAGTAGACTGAACAAGAACTCAAACTGGTTTTTGCTTTTTCCACCCTTTGACCCCCATATATAATATTGTCTTTATTGCTATATGATCAACAGGTCTCTACCTCTCCAAGTAATCCAGGTAGAAGTGGTAGATAAGGAAGGTCAAATAATGGCACACATAGATCACAGAATAGCAGAACAGACACATTTGCAATGACCTATAATGCTCAGGCACCTTCCTTCAGGAGAAAGTGGCTTTCGTAAATTAAGTTTTTTCCATCCATAAAGTAAAGCCCTCTCCACAGGATCGCTGCGGTCTCAGTGATGAGACCTCCACAGATCACGAGAACAGGAGATGAATGGAGCAAAACATGTCTGTTCTGCCCCATTCATCTCTATGGTGATGACATCAGACCCCCCAGGTATGTCTCATGGTGCATATCAAGTGGCCTAAGACTCTAAAAGAAATGGTCATTGATTTTAGGAGAAGCCAGAGTTGTAGGTAACACAACATTTCACAAAGGTGATGAATAAAGTATTATTATTAAATTGGAGTGGCTTTGCGTGGCAGCACTGATACGCCAACAGCATATAGGAGCTGCCATTTTTGAAAGGATCGCCACTCACCGATGACATAATCAGGAATGAGGACCCTCCCTAAAATGATGGAGTGCCAGCATTAATCGTGGGTATTACTGGTTGTGTTGTGTATGAATTGTGTTTGACCAATTAGCGTAATTTTCTATAAATCTAATATTCCTAAAAGTCTAATAGCTTGGAAAACATCACCGGCCCCTTGGGTGTTGGCTTATCATTTAGTGTATAAACAAATCTTGCACTATATGCTTTTAATTTTCTGAATTCATTGAAGTCTGTCAAGCTAATTTAGTTTAATCATATGTTAGCAAATAATGACTTTAACAATCTTCTATGGCACGACAAGAAAGTTAGTAAAGTGATAATTAGAAAGAAGAGTCAAACATATCATTTTTAAACCTTATGGAAAAACCTTATGTAAACCTTAGTAAAAACTCTTTACTGTATATAATGATAAAACTATGCAGTGGTGTTTTATGTATCCACCAAATTAATAACTCTGAAGTGTGGAGTGGCTTGTGATGCTGAACTCCTAACCCTTGTATAGCCATTAATGTGAGATCAGTCGGAGCACCCAATGATCAGCTGCCTGAAAGGACTGTTTGAGTATTGCAGTCACATGACTGTTTTCCTTAGTTCCTCTATTTTATTGGACAAAACTGTTGTAATGTACGGTAATATTATTCTCTAATACTACTCTGTGCTCTAATATCTGTATAGCTCTAATATCTGTACAGCCTCGAATTGCTAAGGGGGCTTCCTTACAGGGTAGTTGAGGCAATGTTTTCCTTAGTAGACTGAAAATAGACAATGTACAGACCACAGTACTGGCAGAGTGGGACCTATAACATTATTAAATCAATGGTGAATCCTAAAAAAACAGAAATCGCGGCGTGCCGTCGGACGATCCGACCGATTTGTACAAACTGTGGAATTTAACTTCAAAATTGTGTCACAAGCCAACCAATTACAAGGACCAGGAAGAAGAAGGTGATCTCTGGTGGACCTGAGCGGGGAAGCAACAGATGCAGGAAATCGGGCACACGATCTAGGTGAATCACGGCACAGTGCATTCCGGATGGACAATGCACTTTCAGGAACTCCGAGGGACCGGGTAAGTAAATGTGCCCCACCGTGTCTATTGACTATCTACTCGTCCTTGGTCATGTGACTATTGAAGTAAGTGATTGATCAAAGTGGTCACAGGGTCTTCACCACTTCTAGTCTGCTGTGATAAACAGAGGGAATAGGTGTTCCTGTGGGAATAGGATCTTTTTTATTATTATTTACTATTGCCTCAGCTTTCCAGGGTTTTTCAGAAAGTAAATTCACTATTCAATTTTTCTTTTCAAATGTCAGCTATCTCACCTGATTCCTGTTCTTCCCAATAGTATCAGAGGCCTAACAGTGGAAATACGTTTTTTGGTTACCTAATATTTTATGTAGGAAAGAAATAAGAGACAGACTAAAAATCAATACTGTAGACTTGGCAACACTGAGTACACTGGAACAGTTAAGGTCCTATTTAATCGAAGTAAAGGATTTTGAGAATCTGTGCTGTAATAGAGATCTATTAAATCATGATACGATGCAGCAGGCTCATTTTGTTGTGAAGATTAATATTTTCACCTCTACCAACCTTAATAACAATCTCAACTGCTCAAATGCTACTTTAAACACATCTCTTCTGATTACTTAAATGTATATATATCATGTAAGCTGCACATATCGTTATGTGAAAATAATAGTCCTAAAGCTGTATATGTTTATTTGCCCTTATAGTAACTTTCAAGAATTAGGAGAGTTACTCTTCTAGAACCTATACATTTAGTGTGGACATATGACACATATCACAATGCAAAGAAACTTCTTTTTAATATCAGGATCAAAAACATAATAAACAAATTACATTAGAATTGAAATCACTTAAAATAAGTGATTTCAGTTTACAATTCACTGCAGTTGCCCAGCCTCACAGCTACTCACTGCATCCAACTTCTGAGGACAGGCACTTCATCCTGTGTATACGGCCTATTCTTCCAGGTCATGTGACTTGAGACATGACCTTAGATATGATCGCAGGACCTGTTTCTTACATATCGGGACAGAAGGAAGAGGAGAGCAGTGCACAGTTACTTCTCCCATGGGGTGAAACACTTTATCAGCGCTTCACCCGATCTCCATTTCAGGGGTCAGGAGGGTTTAGGAGTACTAGACCCTCCTGACTCAAAGAGACAAGCACTTTTATAGCAAGATTATTTTTTTGTTAAATAGTGTGCTTCTCATCACTTGAGTAGTTTTTTTAGTACATTTTTTAGTCCTGAGTATATACGGTACAAGTTTGAGAATACTTGTGTCCTATGTGTATTTTAATTTTCATACATTGGATGATACAATGCTTTGCTTTTAAAATCCAGTATTACTTTTTATGCTAAATCACCTCACTGAGAGATGTAATGCACTTGGAAGCCAATATTGTTGTTAAGTAGTTTATGACCCCATCCATAGTGGATCATGACCTCATTTTTCTATTCAACATTTAGTAATAGGATTGCTGTGCCAAAAGGAGCGTGTGATGATCTAGTTGCCAGTATCCTGTGAAGTCATACAATATCACAATGTAATCAGATAGTGGATGGGTAAGAGAAGATAGGAAGCCACAAACTCACCCCAATTCATCTCAGTCAGATGAAAGCATGCTTAACTGAGTATGCAGTGTTAACACTTTCTGGCCAAAAAAAAGAAGACAGAATCCCAACACCAAGATCAAAAGAATAAAGTGGTGAGAGGGGCTCTCTGTCCTTCTAAAAGTTCGACTTGAAGATGTTCCCCCCAAAGAACATTTGACATGTTAACAGGATATATCATATTTGTCTGATAAATAGGACCCAAAACTGCACCCCGCCTTCCCCTTTGCATCCCTGTTGACAGCTATATCAAGACTGTTGGCAGTGATTGAGTTTATTGAAATAACGGTGTACTGCGCTGTAGTATACTTTATTATGCTATATATTTTAATAAAACTGCCTCAATTTCTTCTAGAAATGTCTTTTATATTTTTTAAGATTAAGAGTCAATCTTCTCACCATTAATGGGGAAATGGAGAAGATGTTCACAAGATGACATTATATGAGCTAGATCATTGTTTTAGAAGCTGGGATCCATACCACAGAGAAAATATAGCCTCAGGTTTTCAGCTGTGTGTGACTTAAGCCATGCCCGATCATGACCTCACTTTTGTTTTCTACATCCAATAAAAGAATTGCGTGCCAAAAACGGTGTGATGATCCAGTATCCTGTGAAGTCATACAATATCACAATGTAATCAGATAGTAGATGGCTAAGAGAAGATAGGAAGCCGCAAAGTCACCCTAATTAATCTCAGTCAGATGAGAGCATACTTATTGACTATGCAGTGTGAGAATCTAAGGCAGATTGAATTGTCTCTGAGAAAAAAAGAAGATGTACATTGGGGTCAACTGGTCAAAATCTCAAATACAATAAACTGCTCGGGTGAACAATGTATAATGAAAAGCATAGACAAACAAGTTAAAGTTTTTGGTCAGCAGAACAATATTTCTAGTAAAACTCCAAATCTAGAATGTACAATTCATAATAATTTCTATTTTTGTGTCTGAAAGATTTTTGGTCCATTCAAAAACTAGGCACCTAGATGTGACTGCTAGATCTGAATTCAATGTCTAGAACATGGTCCGATTTCTTTTGTTTCCACTGCCCCATCCATGAGTTGACTGTCAGAGCCACAAAACTCAGGTTTTCAAAGCAGGTCTTATTCCTGTCTATGGTTGCAGCTGGGGTAGTGTTTACTACTGCCATTTGGCCTGTGAGTGGACCTCACATGGGTTGCAGGCAAAAAACCACTGGCCTCATTGTTTGCAGCCTGAGGGAACACCATGTTCTTGGACATGCAGCCTTATAATAACAACTACAAGTATCTGCCAAAGAGTGATGACTGG
Source organism: Engystomops pustulosus (assembly GCA_019512145.1). Classification (NCBI taxonomy): domain Eukaryota; kingdom Metazoa; phylum Chordata; class Amphibia; order Anura; family Leptodactylidae; genus Engystomops; species Engystomops pustulosus. The sequence continues at coordinate 265,844,317 of CM033641.1, read as the reverse complement.
ACCCAATTTGCCCATGCCCATGCCCGATTTTCAAATTATAACCCACTCGTGATATTTACACAACAAAGATAATTTTAATGGTGGTAAGTGTAAAATTCAAGAGTGTGGGTGGGTACTCTCTAAGCGGACACTTCTGAAGATTCTACTAGTATCCGACACATAGAAAAAGAGAGATAAGAGATGATGAGATCCATGGGATGAATATAACACATAATGACGCTCTGTTATCTGCTTACTCAGCTACAACACATACAGTCAGCTCTGTGATATGTCTCCTTCCCCTGCTATAAAAATCTTATGTTATCTATAGCTTGTATAGATACAAGCTCGTCTTGTAATGGAGGGGGTGGGGCAGAGATCACACTGCATGGAGCAGACAAGAGAAGCAATTCATGAGAAGGATCTGCCGTGACCGACCATAAAAATCTGAAGATTTATGGTCAGATCCTGGGGCAACCAAAATTGTATACACCAGGACTGATAGAGACAGGTTGGAGTTATATCTGTGAAATGCTGTATTTTTGTTAATACCAGTGAATTAGAGAAGGCGGTAATAATTAAGCTTTTTACCCTCACTTACCTGCGAAAAAAGTAAATTCAGTAAACCTTCATGTTTTCAAGAATGAGAAGCATATCAGCTACCATATCTCACAAATTATAACTTTGCCATACAAACATTTTCTTGTTTTCCGGATATGCATCATTTCAGAGAAAAGCTACTTTTTACATTTATGTAAATAAGCTTCATGCTGCATCGGGCAGTTGTGGCTCTGCCTGCTGGCACACTCACCCATCACTAAACACCACCCATTTATCTTAATTGAACAACCGATTGTCTGTGACACTTACTAAATGTATAACACACAGAGAGAAAAGGGGTTTACAAGATGAGTGGTCAAATATTTATGTTTCACTTTTAAAATTCATCATCTTGGTTTTCTGTGCCATGCCCTTACATTTTAAGTTTGTTTAATATTTTTTTAACAAAGATATTTATTGTACATAGTGAAGAAAGCATAACCATAGTGGTTACACTATTGACAGTGAAAGGGTTAAAACTAAGTGTCAACAAAAATGGAATGCAATGAATTTTGGCTTTGCTACAAGGTATAAAGTGGAAGTTTCCTGGTAATTCTATAGATTCCTAATTCTGAATATTCCCTATATGATTCCCATGACCTTAATGACCCCTACAGGAAAAATCGTCAGTGCCTTTGGGTGACAATAATTTATGTTGACCTCAAAACGTCACAATAGCTCTGTCATATAGAAAACAGGGAAAGCTGAGATGTGCTCCATGAAAAGGTGTGAACTTATTGATGGTGTTAATAGTAAAAGGACAAAAGAAATTGGTCAACATTTGGTCCATGCTAAACAGATTTTTTTTCAACCCTAAAAATAAAAAAAATTATCCTCTTTTGTCATTGCTACTAACAATACAGTATAGTGAGTGTGGCATTAAAGTTGTACCAAGGCCAGTCACCTTACTTAGCCATGTGCCATGTCAGCACCCTAGTTATGCAGTAATATTTCCACCATATCCATACAACTGATTATAAAGGAGAATGTTAGCTAGGAAAACATCTAACCCCTTACTACACAACGTCAATCCCAAATATAACGTAAATACTATTTAATATTCCAAATATTGTACATCTGGGAAAAAAAGAAAGCTAATGAGAAAAATCACAATTGACAGGTATCTATGGCCATGTGCGTGGTACAACTGAAGAATCGTAGAAACACAGAAGTGAGCAAATGGCTAAAGTTTAAAGAGGTTTTACTGGAAGTGATGGAAGTGATGGTATAACCATTTTACTAGAAACTTGGCAACTGGAGACAAAAGACTGTGGGGGTCATTTACTAAGGCCCGATTCACGTTTTCCCAACGTGTTACCCAAATATTTCCGATTTGCGCCGATTTCCCCTGAATTGCCCCGGGATTTAAAAAAAAAATGTGTTGCGAAAATTGCACTTACCTTCACTCAGCCCGGATGGGTGTATTCCAGTGCATTCCGATGCTCTGCAGCGCAGCAGCCCCACCTGGTGGACAGAGGAGGAACTAGCTTAATAAATCCCGGCCGGACCTTTATTGTTTTAGGACAGATGCAGCTTCCTGAATGGCATAACTTGTAAATATGCCATAAAAGGGCTGGGAAAGCTTCTTTGAAGGGAGTCTATCGCCTACCAAATCACCCAAGTAAAATCAGCACTGTTGAGGGCACTACAGAAGTTGAGGTGTTGGGCTGGTGCACCTGTTTTCTTCTCTTTGCATGATATGGTGGGAAGAATTGGTGTGTAAAGCAGCAGTGCGGGAGAAAACATGCACTCCAGCAGGCGTAGCCACAAATTGGTGCACTGAGAATCTACAAAAGACAAGGTTTGTCTGGAAAGTCTATACAATTTGAGAGCTGTGCGATTATTTCAATGAAATGCCTAACTTACTAAAGAACTTGCTGAAGTTAGATCGCATTTGGTATACATTAACTATTATATAGAAATGGAAACATTTGCTGTGAAGTGATCAGTTACATATAATAGGAAAGTGTAAAAAGACTTTTCCGGGAGAGGCTTGACTTGACACCATATGGTGAGAAGCGTTACGGAAATAATATCAATGTCAGGTTTAAAATAACTACAGTGTTTTAAGGATTTACTAAACGAAAAAGCATCTGTATAGTAAAAGTAAAAGAAAGTGGATCACCTTGTTAGAATACCGGCTCGGAGACTCAATAAATGTGGAAGCAGATTTTTATCATACAAATGAAATGGAAGAAGACAGAAACTATACTGCTGTGGTAGAGGACCCACACTTGGCATGCCCTCCTTTATCTTCAATCATAGCGGTGACCTTTACTCAGCGTGTCTGCTTGAACATTCACACTATGTAATTGTGCCAACTCTGGAAATTGGAACTGATGTAAAACCTGTCGCTTGAGATCCAACGCCCATATGGCCAATAATTGTTCAGCAAGACTATCTTTGGTATTTAATATTGTAATAAAACAGGTTCATTTTAATTCAATAATTTCCTTATTTCCCTGATGTTCATAGATCATAAATATCCCGAACAAAGAAAAAGGCTGGACTTTTCATGATGTTTACTTAAAGCAGTTGTCCAGGTTTATAGTGTTTTTTTTGTTATGTGGGAGATTTAAAAACAACAATCAAGCTGTACTTACCTCTCTTCAGCTCTCCAGTAAATCTCTTCTTGTCATAGCGGATCTCTGTATACAGGGGGGCCGCAGTGATATGACATTGACTGTGCACACCTGCTACAGCATGTAGCTGCTGCTGTAGCAGGTGGGTGGTGTCAATGTGATGGTACCCCCGAGTCTTTGTATATAAACAAAGAACTGCAATGATGGGTAGAGACACACTGCACGGAAGCACCGGAGGGAGGTGAGTATAGCTTGCTTGTTAGTTTTAGGACTACTAGAACAAATATGTAAAAAAAAACAAATCCATACAACCCCTTTACTACAGCACATGGGTGGCGCAACCATGAAGAAGATTTATAACTTTCATGGCCAAACTAGATATGATTTATTCACTTAACTAAACTTCTTTTACAAAAAAACCTTATCAAGTAGGTGATGGTGGGACTGGAATTATTCATATTACTTGTCTCATTTGTATGATTGAATGTTTTATGATATCGGTGTATCTTTTTATCATCTGTCAACCTATTCCAGTCATTTTATGACAACTGCATTTGATTTATTGCAGCTGGGAATGAAAACAATACTCAAATGTGTTACATCTGTCATTCACAATAACAGCTTTTTCTTAAATAAGGGCATCTAAGGTGGTCTAGAAGAGGTTAGAAAAATTTTGACTGTTTTGATAAAGTTTACAGAGGATCATTTACACACATTTGGCTCACGTGATTTCCTAAGGAGTCAAGGAATGATACTATATCCCGTTATCTCAATAGTGATGAACCACTGTACAGATAATGCTCCCACTGTGCATGTACAGGTGAGCAGGTGAAAATTTGTGTAACCTTTTATTGAAGGAGACATATATTCACAAGTGTATTGACATTTACCAGTTTCCCCAGTTTGCAATTAAAACCCATTTATGAATAAAGCTTTTATGCAAGAAAAAATGTCAGCTGGTATCTAAATGAAAAGAAAACCAACAAGCAACCTATAAAAATAAATTCTATCTGAAAGCAGGGCATAATAGTGGTAGAGTAGTTGGTCTCTGTGGTATATACAGTAGGTTTACATCCTGGTTACCGTACTCACACACAGTGATTGAAAGCCTTCTATGAAAACAATTATAAAGGTTTCCAGGATAGGATAAGGAAAACCACTCCTCTTTTAGCTACATTGCAAGGCAGCTCCCTTGACATCATCAATGACCTACAAGAGGCCTTATGACATGATGCAGGAATAAAACCAAACCAGTATATCTGTTTCAGAAGGAACAGACTCAGAACTGTAGACAGCACTGTTTCAACCTGATTGGGTCTCATCAGTACTGCGTAGGGTTTGGCTGAGTGAAAGGCTTGTAACTGGGGTCATGCTTGATGTCAAGAGAGCTGATGTCAAGAGACAAGGTAACTAAAAGAGGCATGGTTTTCCTTATCCCATCCTGGAAAACTCTGCATATTTTCCCAGAATCTCCCTAGTGGAGCATCAATGGCTATAAGACTCCACATTCTTAGACAGTCGCCTTAATCAGCAGTCTCCATAAGGAGAACTCTTACTTACTGACATTAGTCATAAGCCACTTACTCAGCCAAACCACTTCCCTACATTGTACTGAGGAGACAGAATCCTTCTGCAATAGATATACTGGAATGGTTTTAATCCTGCATCATGTCTTCTAGGTCATGCTTGGTGTCAAGGGAGCTGCCTTTCAAGGTAGCTAAAAAAGGTGTGGTTTTATTTATCCCATCCTGGAAAGCATTGCATATTTTCTATAAATTGAATAGCTGTCATAGACCATGTGTAGGCAGATTCACTCTACTTTTTATCAGAATTCCTGCCTGATAATATATAAACCCATAAATCACAGATATTAAATTCTCTCCCACATGTGACAGAACTTTCAACATTATAGAAGGGAAAGAAAAATGGTGTTAAAGGGATTGTCCACTTTATCTCAACTTTTTTGTCAACTTTTTTGATATTAGGTAATTTCCCAATATACATCTACCATATATACTTGAGTATAAGCCAACTCAAATATATTGACCTAAGTATAATCACAGAGTCAAAAATGCATTGGTAACTGCTTCCACCCAGTATATAGCTAGATAGCCCGCTAGCCCCCCAATATATACATAGCCAGCCCATGTCCCCCAGTCTATAAACAGCCAACCCATGCCCCCCAGTTTATAGGTATCCTTGCCCCCAAGTATCTAGCCAGCCCATGCCCCCAGTATATAGCCAGCCCATGCCCCCCTGCACATAGCTAGCCCATTCCTCCAATATATAGCTAGTCCATGCTCTCAATATATAGCCAGACAGCCCATGCCCTCTAGTATATAGCCAGCCGGCCCCCATTATGTTGCCATCTAGTCCCCATTATATAGCCATCCATTCTATGCCCCCAGGATATAACCAGACAAAAGTGTGTGTATATATATATATATATATATATATATATGGCATTAAAAGATCTGCACCACTTTTTGATATGTGAAGTGAAGCCTTCTGTCTTTTACCTCATCAGCCAGTTTTTCCTGTGCCAAAAATGGCCACGTGTAATCTCTCTATGTTCATCACTCTGCCAGGACTATTCATTCCTGTATGCAATAAAGGGTGAACAAGTCTCTTCCTTTGCGACCATGCTGTACTTTGAGACTCTATGACAAAGTAGATGTAAAATCATTCATTGTTGATCACTCTTGCAAAAATGTCATAGGGTCATGGCACAGCTCAATCAAGTTTGGATGGTAAGATACATTAATGTGTAATAGTGAAACTGCAATAGTTTGCAAAAGTAAACATTTATTACTAACAGATGATCTAATATAAAGATACAAATATATGTGTGGCACACTATTAAGTCTAACCACTCTATAAAGAGCCAAGGAATATACATTTTGGGGATTATTTATCATACACCAGTGCTCATGATAAGAGCGTTGAGTGCTCTTGATGACCAGTGTTTCATTTCTGCGCTAGGTGTAGAGAGTGCACCAATGCAGGAATGCCTTGTGCTGGAATATTCCCACCCATCGGGAGTGTTAGGATTCTTTTGATACAAGTTGCAGGAATTGCAAATTTGGTTATAAGAGGCTGAATAAGGAATTATCCTGAGCGAATCCTTGGATTTTGATGTTCTCTTGATTAATACTTTAGAATTAATGGTTGGACCTGATATAAACCTCATAGAATATGTTATTATGTAACTACAATATTTAACAAAAGAAAGTTTGCCAAAAGTGAGCTGCCTGCACTATCTACTTTGGCAAATAATTTGTTTACTGCAAAATCATCCCTTCTACCACCCTGATTATAAATCCCAATATGGCATTGTTTGTTATATTGTTATGTGTAAAGTCTCATATAACCTCTATAGTTAACCAGGTATAGTATTTACCTTCCCAACTATTACACACTTGTCCCATTGTTTTGCTAAGTATCCCTTGTCATAAGGTAAAGACCTGTATTCATTTATGGAAAACGTAGAAGTTTTTATTCTCAATAGCCCATTAACGCGAAAGCCTTTATCTTTGTACTACCTTAACCCTGTAGGGCAGCAAGGTCACAACAGGTTCATCTGATCCTTTTATCTCCAGCATTTGAGACCAGGGCTGATGTCATCACATCTGCTAAATTACAAGATTGAATTACACAATCACACTTTCCTGCACCCTCGCTCAGTGCACCTGGATTATAATAAAACTTGATAGCCTACAGATTTCTGGAATCCTGAAGGACTCACATAACACTGTCAGGTATTCTGTGCTTTACTGTCCATTGATTAATAATGATTATTCCTTCCTTTCTGCAGTGCACATTACATGTGCCGTTTTAATGTCACACTAGTGATTTTCTGTTTGTTTAACTTTAATATCACACTTGTGACCTCATGCCTGTTTATTTCACTTAGACCTCTTCTGTAACACAGATTACTTTTATTACTTGTAGAGTGTCTCTTTTCTACAGGTGTGAAACCACCATAATATAATACCAATAAATTACGTTGGAAGTGGTAGCTCATGTCCTAGTAAGTGGAATGATTTCACATAAAAGGATAAACCAAACATATTCAGGTTATGTTGTGTCCATAGACCAGCGCTCATAGAGTAGTTTTATTGTGCTAACTGATATGGGTGGATTATAATGGGGCTCACCAGATTGAGTTGTGCTAGATTAGGCACAACTCTATTTTTGGTGTTTTGGTGCTGGTATACATGCCTCGGGTAGCTAACCCTTTACCCATGCAGCAATATTTTCACTTGATAAAGGAGTTGCATTTGACTAGTGTTGTGTTGTATGCCTGAGACACCAAATAAAAGTGTTTTACTGCAAACCTCCCGATTATACGAATACCTGTGTGCACCATTTCAGACAATCCTTCCTGTAACTTCTATAGCATAGGGGAGTACATGGAGGTCAGCGTGGGTCCTACTGCTGGGACCCCTACTGATCAGATCATGAGAAGGCCCCCCCTTACCATTTGGAGAATGTAAATCATTGATTCCAATTTTATCATCTGATTAGCTAATACTCTGTAATGTCTTGTTTTATTTGTATATTAATATTCATCTTGTTCTCTAATGGATGAAGTGATAGGAAGAGCATATGTTCTGTCACTCCATTGTATTGGAGTACCAAAGCTAGCCATGCGTTGTGCTCGCCAATTTCTTACTGCTTCTTGAATTTAATTGAATGGCTTTCTCATTTTGCTGCTCCATTCATAAGTGAGAACAGGATCCCCATTCTCAGGTCCCAGCAGTCGGACCTTCACCAATCACCTTGTTTCGGGGACAACATCAGCAGTTGGGACAACCCCTTTGAAGACTACAATACACAACACTATCACTTTGATTTAACTTCGAGACACAATGGGGCACCTTTACTGTACCTTTACTTGTCCGACGATAATGTACTCTGCCGCGATTCACTAAGGTCGTGCTCCCGATATCCTGCATGTGTCGCTTCCCCACTCTGGTTCGACTGTTCACCATGTTTTAAGTGGTGCGTGTAAGGGCATTATCTTGCAACACAATTTGAAAGTTAAATCCCGTGCTCAGTCCGAATCAGTCCGATTGTCCGACGTTACGCCCCCCAAGTCGCATGGAAGCCAGTCGCAGCTCCCCAAAAAAACTATCTCTTGGGCCAAATTCCCAGCTCATACACCTGTTAAATACCTTTCCAAGTCGTGCAACCCCCAAAAAAGGTGCACAGTCCGACAAAAGTGAGCAATGCGACCCTTAGTAAATCAGCCCCAATGTTGAAAGACAAAATTATTTTGAAAAGTGGATCATTATTTGACAAATTATAAGAAGGGACACATCTGTAACCATTACTCAATGTACATGTGATTATATTAAGCTATTTTGGTAACATTATTTACATCATTAAGTGGTGACACTTAAATATGTAATAAAAATTTATTTTTCTGTATATATTTGGTATTGCCATAAGTGTAAGCTAAGGCGAAACATATTAACATTAATAGTCATCTTAGGTCAAACAGAAGTTACAATTAATGATAAATATACTACTGTAAAATAATAAAAGGCAAAGAAGGATGTGACAAAACTATCATAAAATCTGGAGCTTTATCAGGAGATCATCTTGCAGTGTTCATTGAGTAAATGTGGCTGTGATCTCACAGGTCAGTGAGCGCTCATGCACCTGCTGTCTGGACTCCCGCCAAAGCTTTGATGTCATGCTCATTAAAATAGGGGGTTGCTAGTTTATTCTTATGTTTGCTGGACTTAACAAACCTACTCCTGAGAGTTCAATGACTAGAAAATCCTTAATGATTAGACCACAGTTAATAAACCTGGTGCCTTAAATGAAAGACTTCTGAGTTTCTAGTATATTATATTGTAAAATAAACTCTACATTAATTTGTGTGATTATATTTTGGCAATATCTTAACTTTTACTGACTTTTCTATATATGTTTCTATAAGTTTTCGTTCTCTTTGGTGCATAATTATTTTTAGTTGTAAATAAGTTAATGAGACATGCAAAGCTCACACAGCAAACTAATTTAGCTTAACTGAGAGTGAATGCGGCATCATCACATGGTGCTCATATAAGACCTGTAATTTTGTTCTGCTCTTAAATGGCTGGCTACTGACACACTATATACTAAAATTATTAGGTTGTAGCATCTTGATAACTCTGCTACATCCTGGACTATAGAAATGAAATTTATATCAGCCAAAGTCCAGCAGAAAACTATGTCTGCTTATCAATTGATCAGCTGCCTACATAATTCTTACACTTTAGGCAATAGCTACCTGTTAGAATGGACCCTTGACTATATGTTTCCCCTTCTGAGAGGACCAATGAATGGCCACTATCTGATGAGAATTCAGGCTCTGATAATTCAGTTTTATTGTGACATTGAGGCAATTGACCATACATGGAGCCATTCAAGTTCATACTTTTCTTATACAATGTAAAACAGGACAAATCCTCCAGGAGGAGAGATCCTTTTTGAAGCCGCTTCCCATACTGAATACATGAAGGTCCAAAGCAGTGGGCAATCGAAATTGTATATACCAGGACTGATAGAGACAAGCTGGAATTATATCTGTGAAATGCAGTTTTTTTTTATTAGTAACGGTGAATTAGAGAATGTGTTATTTTGTTACCCTGGGTATATTTAAGAATCTTGTCTTCGGGAGAATAACCCTTATAATTCCTTTATTTAAATAGTGTTGTCACGGGTGCTCCCGCGATCCATGTTGCGGATAGCGGGTGCATCCGTGCCGGTCCCCATCCCCCTGCACTTACCTCTCCTGGCCCCTGGCTGTGCTCCGCATGCCTTCTTCCCTCCAGGCCACGGGCTCCCGCTGCTAGGGCGTGCAAGGACTTCTCAAGATTTAAAGGGCCAGCGTCCTCCAGATTGGCGCTGGCTAATCCGGATCACCCTTTATAATCCGGCATCTCCCTTCCTTGCTTGCCAGGTCTTCAGCATTGTTACAGCATTCTAAGGAACTTCCAAGGTTTCCACACCTCGCTTTCCATAGCGGTTCCTGTTGAAGTGATTGCCCAAAAGCATTCCCAGACAGTCCTGTCTTCAAGTGTTTCCAGACGCTCCGTTCTTCCAGCGTTCCCATACGCCCCTGGTGTGTTCTGTCTTCCTGCATTTCCAGATGCCTCCGTGTCTCCTGTCTCCAGTGTTCCCATACGCTTCCTGCTGTGCCTTCCAGGGTTCCAGTCCAGCGGTGTCTTCAGTCCTGTCTGCCAGCATTACCAGTGTTCCTCCGTGTTCCTGCTGTCATCCCAGGCTTGGACTGTTTCCTGCACATCCTTGCACCTTGGCTGCCACCACAGGCCTCATACGATCTCTCGCGGTGGTCGCGAGGGTCCACTGGTCCACAGACTTCTTCTTCCGAACTCTTCCCATAGAGACTTTTCCTTCTGTTGTCTGTGTGAACCATTACAAGTGTGCACAAATTACGCAGCACTGCACATAGATTGCCAAATCAGTCCCTGTCGTTAATGGGGCTCACAATCCAATCGACCTACCAATAAGTAGGAGTGTGGGAGGATACCGGAGGACCCGGAAGAAACCCACGCAAACACGAAAGAAGTGCATAGGTTGTCATTTATTCAAAGGAAAGGGGAAAACAAGGTAAGATCTGTGAGGATTTGAATGTTGGGATCCCCACCGATTATGAGAATGGGAGCCCAACAATCTGGAAAATGGGGGTCTTTTCTTACTAATGGATGGAGTAAATGGACAAAGGTGTCCTGACACCCTCATCAATAATATGGGAGTATCAGAATTTGACAAATAGAGTGCATGGCTTCCTCCAGGACTCCATGAATGATGTGAACAGGTGTCAGCTTGGTAAAACTAGGTTAAACTAGAAACATGTACATGTCTTATTTGTATAATCGCATTGGAAGAAAAGATAAAGAAGCCTGCATTACTATCAATGTGAGCGTCATTCTTTTTTTCTCATTGTAAACAATGATTTTTCTACCCTTAATGTTCATAGCATGGGCTGCCGATAAGATTTATTTTTATTTAGGAAACTTAACATTTCTTAACTAAAATGGCGGTACAAGAGATGGAAATAGAAAAAATAGATGTACAAAACTTTTTATAAAGTAATAAAGAAATCATGTAAGCATAGATTGTTTATTGACTTTATGCAACTATTTTGTATAAAAGTATGAATAATGGGTTTGCATGAGACTGCACCAAGATGAGGACACCCGCAAAATACTTAAAGATTTTCATGGTCTGGTTGAGAGCAACTTGTTTGGACATTCCAAGAAAAATGTGGAGAGCATTCATGCGCAACATCCTTAAGTAAGAAGAAAGGATTGTCTTTACCTACAAAACAGTTTAATCTCTGTTCTAAAAGAATAATTTTTCTCTGTTTTTCCTCAAAATATGTGTTTAAATCTAGTAATGATAAGTTAAGCTGTTGCCAATGTCCTGGTTTACATCAAAATATCTTCTTTTGATCTCAGGTTGGAATGATGAGGAGGGTTCCCAGTTTTCTGAACAATTTATAGATTGTGTTGTCATCTTTTAACTTTTTTCAATGTTGGAATGTTCTAAAAAAGAAAGCAATTTCCAACTTTTTACCATGTCACTCAGCAGTTAGCTAAAATGGACTCTTTTAACAGGTATTACACCATCTAATATAGCATCTCTGTTTTTCACTCCATTCCTTAGGAAAAAAAACAATATATTTTTTAATTTTAGGGCTTGTTATCTATGGGACAAATTAAATTCTGGGCAATGTTATTTCATACTGTAGTATGGTAGTATATGATAGGATCAATCAGACAACCGAGGGTTAAAGTACCCTTGGGAGTCTCAAAAATAGTAAAAGTAAAATAAAAAAGTAAAAAAAATTATATTAAAAAACCCAAAAAAATTCAAATCACCCCCCTTTCCCTTGAGATGATATAAATATAAATAAACAGTAGAAATCATAAACACATCGCCGCATCCAAAAATGCCCGATCTATCAAAATTTAATAACAGTTTTTCACTGCGTTTACACCCTGTAATGGAAAATAGTGCCCAAATTTGAAAATGTCACTTTTTTGCAATTTTGAAAAATATAAAAATTCAATAAAAAGTGATCAGAAGGTCGTACAGCCTTAAAAATACTAGCATTGAAAACTTCGCAAAAGTCGCAAAAAGTGACACCACCAAGCTCCTACACCAAAGTATGAAAAAGTTATTAGTGCCAGAAGATGGCAAAATCTAAAAAAAAAAATTATTTTAGTAAATGTATGAAAACATTCTAAAACCTATACAAATTAAAGAATAAAGTAGACATGCCATTTGTGATGCACAGTGAAAGCCGTAAAATCCAAGCCCACAAGAAAACGTCGCCAGGTCCTTAAAGGGTTAAAGTTGAAATCGGAACTTTCAAAAAGATTGGGTTATGAGCTACAGAACCAGAGTTAAAGGCAGTTAAAGACATGGGCAGGAATTGGAACCCCAACTATGTCTCTAATTTGCTATATCTCCAAATGATAGCGCACTTAGCTACAAGCCTGATGGTATACAATATACATATTATATAATTCATGTTTGTGTTGATTTTGATGGTAGAGTTCTTTTAATCCTAAGAATCGTTCTTTCCGCAACCCCTTGGCAGTTGGTTGTTTGAGGTGAGCTGTGAGCCCTTTGTGCTGTTGTGTCAGGCCCCCACTAATGTCAGGAGTCGGACCCCCAACCATCTGATTTTGATGAACTATTCATAGCATATTGTCGGTTAATAATAATGAAGTCCTGGCACACTCCTTAACACATTTCACACTTTCTGTGTTAAAACAAAAGTAAAATAACTAGCATCTTATATATATATATATATCTTGTTGTCTTACATGGTGTTGTGTAATGTAATAGTTGGCAGATTCTGGAGAAAAAGATGATTTATACATTTCGAGAGATTTCTGAAGTCTGTATTAAAGGAAGTCTATCATCAAGAACTGACAGATTTTTAAACCAAATTTGATTCATTATAGATTCCCTTTAAAAGAAGAATTTTGCCCATGTAGTATGTTCTGGCCAGCAATGCTTTCTTCAGAAAATAAACAGCTTTTCTGTCTCCAAAATGTTTCTGTGCCGTTAATAACATTGGCATTAGTTCCATTTTCACTGGCCAAGCACTTAATTAATGGACAGTTGGCAACTCTGTTTGAAACAGAAAACCAGAAGTCCATGTGACCTGAATATAATTACTAGTCATTGCTTTCTACTAGGAACAAAAAGTTATGTATTACAGCTCCACTAATCCAAATTGAGCTGACATGAAAGGAACAGATTTAGGGGACCATGAACCATTTAGTGAATGTGGGCCCCACTCCCTACAGAGTTTACTAAAAAATGTGCAGTGGAACATCTACATATACATTAAATATTGCATACAGATACAGTAGCAAATACAACCTAAACAATGTGAGATGGGGACTTCATGGATTTGACTTGTTTTTCCAGTACATTCCACAGATGGTGAGTTACATTGACATCTAGGGTCAAGTCAACACCTTGAACTCTTTGTTATGCTCCTCAAATCATTCATGGATATTTACAAAAGCATGAGAAGAGGCATTATAAGACTGAAAAATGACACTACTTATATGGTATACCATTTGCTTGAGTCATCTCCTTTTCAGGTGAGTGATGGATAACACCCTGCCAGCATTAGACAATGTATCATTGGACCCACCAAATTAAACTTTATTTATCCCCCTTTTCAATGCACACTGTTTTGCAGGAAGGGAACACCTTGGATAAACTAGAGGAAAGTGAAGCACAGTTAACACCAACTGTGCCTTCCTAATTGCCCAGCCTACCCTAAGGGATAGGTGACAGCTGGCCGATGTTCCTTTCCCGTGCCTAAGTGAAAACCTAAAAACAAAAACTGGACAATATAAACATAGAAGAAAAGCATGGGTCAGAACCAAGAAGACAATGCAGTAGAGAATTGCACATAAAGGAAGAAAGAGGCGGCACTCACCGAGCCTGTGGAACAACTTCTTTATTCAGCAAACGGTGTGGTACAGGGGGAATGCTGGAGCCATACGGCGACGGGCCGTTTTGCGCTTACTAGCGCATCTTTAAGCCGTTTAACCAGTAGAGAATTGATAGCCAAAACTGATGGTCAGAAAACAGGCAAATGGTTAACAAGGCTGCAACATCCCCCACCGTCCTAGCCTTTTCTTGTGGCCTGGAAGCAGCCATGGCCCAGAATAACGGTGTGGCTGGCTATTGCGGCCTAGGGCATGCTGTGGCCACGGTGCTTGGTATGGGGACTGGAGGATTGACCTACAGCCTGACAGGTCTCCAGCAGGTGGTATATGCAAGAAATAAGGAGGGAGAGTCTGATGCAATGGTTTCTCCCTGGGGCAACCCCTAAGTGTCTGTAGGATGGGTAATGGATGGGGAAGCCCGTGGTGGTAAGCAGCCGTATCCAGGGATCAGATAGAGGCAACATTGTGCAAATCAACTTACAGTTCTTTATTGAACCTGAAACAGCAGGCAACAGCCAAACATAATTAACATTGGATTCTGGTTACTGGAGTGATCATGGAGAGTGGTCCGCAGGAATAGTGCACCAGCCTGATAGTAGATACAGGCTGGGATAGTTGAGGTGGAGCTGTGTCCAAATTGTGGAAGCTGCTGTTTTGGGGTTAGAGTCTCCTGACTCAGTTCCCGGGATTAGCATCTGCGGCATAAGTGAAGGTGTGCTGCACACACTGGAGCAGATTTACTTACCCGGTCCATTCGCGATCCAGCATCACGTTTTCCGACAGCCATGCCCCCGATTTCCGTCGTGTGCGCCACAATCCGATCGCGTGCGCCAAAACCCGGGGGGAATTCAGGGAAAATCGGCGCAAAACGGAAAAATTTGGGTAACCCACCGCAAAAATGCGATTCAGGCCCTTAGTAAATGACCCCCACTGTCTCTCTCTCACTGAACAGACTTCTGAAACAGACCATGTGCTCCCCCTGCACAGGAGCTTTCTAATCCCCCTGGTCAGGTGGTAGCACCTCTCCAATCACACTCCATCTAAAAATATAGCCACATAATTGGATAATTACTTACACCAATTTAACTGTTGCCTTTCCAGGGAGAATCTACAGCTGAAATTTATGTTAAGTTCTCGTAGCATTGTCTTCTGTGTGAGTTGCGCAGGCTCACGAGAGAGATCCTGACATGGGGAGGGCGCTATTTGCAACTTCCTCCTTGCCTATACATTTGAAGGGGTGATACAAATCCAAGACACAGAAGTCATGATGAACTTATAAGAAGCACAGGGTAAATGGGAGGCAATCCTTTTATGAGATGGCACGGTGCAGAAGGTGAATAGTGATGGGTGTGATAAAAAATCTATTAGACAGTCAGGAAAGGAATTAAGTAGCCTTCAGACTAGTAAAGACAGAATGTAACCTAAGAGCAAAATCACTCATCAGCGGACTTGAATAAATAATAAAAAAATCATCATCAGCTCTCAAAAAAAATAAAATAGTGGAATAAAATAGGTATACAGTAAGTGTTATAATAACCGGTCAATTATGTATGTTTAAGCTATTGCATGCAGAGTAGGTCACACTAGTTTTATTGACTTGGGCTTTGGGGCGTTGTAAAATATAAGAACACTACATTACGGCCTCTCACTTCATCATTGGTAATTTTATAATGTAAATGTAGATGCAACAGACATCTTAAAGTCTAACCTTTACAATGAATTTCATTTGTTTTCCACTAATTATGTTGACCATAAATGTCAAAATATTAAGTGTGGTTTTCAGCAGTTTACTGTTGTTAAAATGTTTACAGAGTGCCTTTTAGTCTTCTACATGTATATATTTTAGTGTAATAAGGAAGAGCCTGGTCAAGCAGGTGTCAAGCAGGTGCAATAGCAAAGCTAGGTGCTAAACAACATCTGTATGTGTTGTACTTTTCCACAGCTAAAACACCAATTATGTATCTAAAATCCGTCATGTGTATTTTTTATAGTATCTACATTCTTGATATTCTGTAACAATTAGAGATGAGCGAGCACTAAAATGTTCGGGTGCACGTTATTCGATACGAGCTTTTCCCGATGCTCGGGTGCTCGTATCGAATAACGAACCCCATTAAAGTCAATGGAAGACCCGAGCATTTTTTTAGTAAAAGAGAACATTAAAAGAACAGTGCATAATAAAATATTCCAGATGTTTACTGATGTTTTGCTTGTAAGAACACATTGAAAGAACACTATTCTTCACTTTCCAGGTGTTCGCGCGTTTCTCCCGCTAAGTTAGGAGATGTGCATGAACATCTGGAATGTGAAGAATAGTGTTCTTTCAATGTGTTCTGCACTTAAATGGTCCTGTATTCACTGTTGTTAATGTTTTAATTCTATTCTTCACATTGCAGGCATGCACGCGACCGGAATCCAGGGGCGTGGCCGAATGAAAACCCGATGGATTCGAAAAAAACGCATTTAAAAAAAAAAGTGTCGCTCGGCACGCGCTTACCTTCACTCAGCCCGGCTCGGTGTACTCCAGTGTGTTCCGATGCTCTTCAGCGCAGCAGCGACATCTGGTGAATGTCGGAGGAACTGCCTTAGTGAATCCCGGCCGGACCCGAATCCACCGCAGAGAACGGGCCGCTGGATCGCGAATGGGCCGTGTAAGTAAATCTGCCCCAATGTGTGCCACAGTTCTGCAGAAGAAACAAAGTGCACACAAAAAATGGTGCACACTTCTAGAGCAGTGCAGATTAATGAAGACCATGCGCCAGTTTTAATTAATATGGCGCTCTCTGCACATTCCACAGGTAAACTGCGCATAGTTCAGTTTAGGTAAATGTGGGCCAATGTATACAGCGTTGTTAAAGTGCAGAATTAATACACACAGTGATGTCACAGTAAGCAAAATAGTAAACAGTGAAGTTACTGTGTAAAATTAATGCTTACAGTAATGTCACAGGTTGATATAATGCACAAATTTATGTTACAGTTCATGAATAATGCAGTGATGTCATGAAACAATAGAAAGTTTTTTCACAATAAAAATTGTGCTCACAATAATTTCACAGTACAGATAAAATAGATTAAGATATAATAATTATAATAATAATAATATTCAGATAAAATACAGACTTATTGCACACAGTCATGTCACAGTACAGATATAATGCATGCAATAATGTTACAATACAGAATTAATGCACAATGATGTCACAGAATTAAAATACCGTAACTCACACTATTATCTCACAGCACAAAGAAAGCACATAGCAATTAATTATCACAATGTAGTTAGAGTACAGAGACAATGCACACAGTGACATGACAGAGTTGCATAATGTATACAGTGATGTCACAGTTCAGTAATAATTCATACAGTGATGTCACAATACAGAATTGATGCACACTATACAGGAAAAATGCACACTTTAATATCACAGTGCAGGGATACAGTAACAGTAATATAAGAAAATAATAAGTAAAATAATTCATAATGCAATTTCATAGTACCTTCATAATGCAGACAAAGAGGTCACATGTGTAATAAATAACATTAGCCACTGTCGGCAGAATCAAAATATTACATTTACTATTCACCCAGTGGGGCACATTTAATAATAAGGACCCTGCGCCAGCTTTTTGTCGCACTTTGCCCATTCTTTTATGTGCAAACAAGTGTCCGCACCACATATGTGTCGCACAAGACTCTTTTGTGTTGCAGCTATAACTCATGTGTCCCAATTTTCGGCACTGAAATTCGGAGTTCCGTCACACAGTCGTAACATGGAACACATTTGTGCAGTTTGCACTGTTTTTAGTAAATGTGCCCCTATAGATTGTGCTTCTGAATGTGATATGAAATGTTTCCTCATTTCCCTAAATGAATAATTTTCTGATTTTTCTTGCTTAAGACCCACTGTATGGGTTTGCAGTGTAGAAATGTTCTAAGTTTTAACAAGTTACTTTGTACCAACACCATTTGTCATTTTTACCCTTTCACCTAAACTTGCTGTCCCTTTACGGATAACGGAATCAGCAGGCGCAGTAAGTAGTGATGTCCTGTGATGTATCAGTGTGCAGGATGCAAGCACTTGAAGCTCTCTTCTAACTTATGTCATGTATTCTTTCTCTCTGACACCTGGTATAGTGTCCTATTATTTCTGTAACATTTCACAGCCGCACCACTACACCGACGTTCTGTGCTAGCATCCCAATTACGATGTATTCCAGTTGTTTGCATAATATGCTTTATACGCCGTTCGCTTTGTAGATCACACACTGGATGTGGACAACTCTTTGTTTGTCCCAATCAAAGCAAATGTGTTTGCTAACAAAATGGAGAGGCTGCCACCTACTGTACAGAACGACTTTCCATGGTGTCACATCATTATCTATCAATTACAAGAACACTGACAACCTTAAAAACAGAAAAATCGAAAATGAGCTCGTCTTAATAAATTTAATAAAATAATACAAATGTCTTTTATATTTATTACATATTATGCAATATAAGTTATTAAGATTTCATAGACAAACAATATGTTTCTCTTTGTAATGATTGAAGTCATGCACAAGTGCCCGTTAGTGGCAGGTTCTAATTAATCTGACATACCTGGAATTCAGATCTTTTATATGGGGAAGGTTTTCCGCGACATTTAATGTTATTTTTAATTAGTGATGGAATACTTTGTGCAAGTGCTGCTCAGTGTAGAGATACAAACAGCGCAAAGCCATAAACAGATGTCTCATCATGACGAGCGTTTGAAGAGACTCTTCATAAATTGAACCAATTAACACCTGGAGCAAAGTCATACAGTCACACCACCTATGTAATTATATTAATTATACACACCTGACCTGTGATATTAATAACTTGAAAATCCTGTTTTTTGTTGGGGATTTAGAAATTTTCGATGCAATTTCTGAAAGTCATTAAATTAAAAAAAAATTCTTACTGCAACGTGACCAAGCTGCCTGCTTGTCTTTCTATAGAGAGGATGGGGGTGTGGATACCTACCAGTACGCCATCAAGAGGCATCCACAGTTATGCTGTTTGATTTGCTAACCTAGAGCAGGGGTGCACAACCTCTAGGGGTCTGAGAGCCGCATTTTCATACCACTGAACTGCAAAGGGCCACACTAGTAGCCTGCCCTAAATGCCATCTCAGAAACCAAAAACTGCATTCAGACAATAAATAATAATACAGACCGAAGGACCAGATGAGACTCGAAATATACTGGAGACCCCAGACCAGACTACAAAATTACTGTAGACTCCAGACCAGTCTAAAAAATACTTGAGACCCCAGACCAGTTTATTCACACTAGAGACCCCAGACCAGACTACCTAAACTGGAGACTCCAGACCAGACTACTAAGACTGGAGACCCCAGACCAGACTACCAAGACTGAAGACCCCAGACCAGATTACCAAGACTGAAGTTCCCATGCCAGACTACCAAGACTAGAGACCCCCTGTCAGACTACCAAGACTGGAGACCCCAGACTACTAAGTCTAGAAGCCACAGAACAGCTTACTTATACTGGAGACCACAGACCAGAACACTTATACCGGAGACCCCAGACCAGACAATTTATATCGGAGACCCCATACTAGACAATTTATACCAGAGACCCAAACAAGACATTTTATACTGGAGATCAGACATGGCCAGTAGTAAATGGAGACCTCGGACCAGGCCAATAATAATAGAGACCCCCTAGAGCTGATAAAAATAAATAAATACTCACCTCTAATCGCTCCTCTTCTCCTTCCTGAGACACATTAGGAGATCATAGTATGCAATACTTTGCTACTGGCTTCTCTTCTGCTCTGGCCGCTCTTCTCTGGGTCCTAACATTGATGCATACTGTTAGCTCCTGGACTTAAAACAGAGCAGCAGGAGAGGAGCTGCAAGCCCACTACCCAGATTCTTATGGCAGTGCTCATTGTACTCTTCTGGGCAGCAAGTGCACATTGCAGGTTGTACACCCCTGATCTGGACAGAAGGGTGACTTTTACCAATCCGTGTCCCTTGCGCACAAAGAGTGTAGTTTCTCTGAATTTGACAATCAGTAACAAAGCAGATGGAATTCTGATTGCAATGCAATTCTGCAGCATGAACAAATTGCACCAAAGAAAATAGTGCACACTTCCCTAGCCGTGCAGGGGTGCCATATTTATGAAGACCATGCGCCAGTTTTGATGAATTTGCAGTACTCGGCATACTCCACAGGAAAACTGCACAAACTGCACTAGTTGTGATAAATGTGGCCCAATGGGTCCAAATCTTAAACAATGAAATTAAAGCTATGCTTGAAGAGTAACTAATAGGCAGATCATTCTGTAGAAACATATCGGAGGACTCATTCAGCTGCGGCACCACCCGTCACTGCCAGCCTTTGTTTTTGGCAGTGACATGGCATCAACAGCCACTCGGATTTTTGTGCTATAGCAAAAGCATGACTGACAACATATATCCCGAAGCACCAGAGGAGGTGCGTACCAACTCTTTAATGTTTTCTCAGCCAAAGAACCCTTTTTTTTAACCCTTGACAACCCCTTTAATTATTCTTCCCAATTTTGCATAGAGAATTTTTTTTTCCCAATAGTCTACCAACAAATATCTTCTCATTGTCACTGAATACAAATGTTTGTACCTGACCAAAATGTTCTGTGTGAATCCCATCTTATAATCCAAAGATACAGTATGATGAGCTAAGCCGGAGGGCAGAATGAATGCAAGGAATTGGAAACAGCTGCTATACAAAATACATATATTGATAGACTCTACACTAAATTAAACATGTGCCGACTATCCCTTTTGAGTTTCATCTCCTTTATTTTTTATAGTCTGGCTTAACAGTGTGCAATAGCTATTCCAGCCATATGTCTACTTCTGTGTACAATGCTATTGTCATCTGTTTTGCATATAAAATGTAATACAGTTTTGCACATTTGTTGATGTCCTGTGTAGTGAAGATGCAGCTGTTGGGAGCTTTTCTCCCTCCAGATTAACAGCTTGTTACTATAATGGTCTGTCAACCCAGGCAAACTACATGTAGATTCCTGTGATGTGTTTACAGCCATGGTCAAGAAGCTTTCTAGCTACCTAAAAAATGTAAGTCTCTGAAAATGGAAATGCTAGATGTTTAGAAGACAATGCTAATTCCAATCCTGTCATTCAATATATTTATGAATATCCTTGAAAATTATTGAATACAAAATGGATATTGAGGGTAGGAAACCCCCTGTAACACAATAAACTAACATATTGTTTTAAATTAATTGAAAGCTTTAATATCCATAGTATCTATTCTACTACACTGTTCTTATATTTGCTATTTACCTGATAGCTTTTTTTCATACCCTTAAAGGCTTATTGAAATATTTGTTAAGGCTATAATCTCTGCTGTGAATTTTGTGTATGTTAGTAAAAGCACTGGGGTTAAGCTTTTAGTATCTTGTACATAAAGTACATAATTGTAACAAGTATGAAAGTTACAAGCCATATGTATATTCAATGTCTTTATACCATGCTGCTATATTGTCTTTTTCTCAAGTAAATTAAATTTAATTCTAATGCTTAGAGGAAGCATGCAAAATGCTGGTTAAGTTACAACACATATGACTATTTCTTTTACAGTAAAATTAGCACTGAGGATTCTGAATAAGGAAAATTCAAATAAAGTTTCCAGGGTGGGAAAAGGAAAACTATGCCTGCAGTGCTTTATTAAAAAGACAGCTTCTTATACATCAAGCATAACATACAAGAAGTCTAATGACATGACATGGGATATGGGAATTCTTTTCCAAAAGTCATAGACACCTAACTGTAGACTGCCCTCTTTCAGCGTTATTACATTTCATCAGTACAGTATAGGAAGGTAGTTAGCTAGGTCATAGGCCATGGACATAGGTTAGAATGACATGATGCTCTTCATGAAGATTTCATTTGCAGGCCACTTTTTAAGACATAAAAAGATCTTAGTAGTACAGTATAGGCAACTGGTTTGGCTAGGTGAGAGAACATTAGTGAGGATGGTATTATTTCTCATTATGAAGGTTCCCTTTAAGCTGCTCGTGAAAGACCCCCATGGAATACATTTTTGCCTTTAACTTTTGGTCAGTTCACTGAGGATGTTTGTTATATCTATATGGCAAGCCTAAGACAGGCTACAATCTTGTCCTATCCAATCTCATTGTTTAGCAGATAAGTAGCTGGTCTATTCGCTTGGTATCATGTTCCATGGCACTTTGACGGACATGTGCAGGTGAAATACTACATTACAGATATAGATACATATACAGACATATAGATAGATAGACATACAGATAGACATCTCTTTAGGCAAGCCTATCACATGTGCTTACTGCATGAAACTTCAACTCTCTTTGCTAACCAATTCTATGTCCTTCTCCATCTGTTATCCGTCTGTTGCTCCTCTGCAGACCCATTCACCTTGGAATTTGTATAATAGATGGCGGCTGATGGCTAGTTCAATCAGCAGCATCTTTATTTATTATATTATTGTATATTATTATATTCCATTATAAAGAATGGCTGGACCATTATACCTCTTGTGTCAGTCCCATCATCCTCATAGAATGAAAGCTCTTGCGAGCCATATGACCGGTTTATGATGTTTCATTTTATTTGTATATGTCACTTATGTTGTAAAGGGCTACAGAATAGGATGGTGCTATATAAATAAATATTATTATTATTATTATTATAGGTATAAACACACAGCTATGCTGAAAATGTAACGCAGAGGGTCTAGATGTGCCTTGTGCACTGTAGTGTTCATAGCGACAGTTCATAAATAATGGCGCTTGCATTCCAAACAATGACTTTGTTTTGAAGACCATCAAGACCGCCAAAAAACATAAAGTAGATAATGAATGCCCAAGATTGTGTTTGCTAGTTGTGTAAGTTATATAAGCACTATACATCTCCAAGACAACTGTACATTACATTAAAGTTATTTAGTTGACTATTTATTGATATATGTTTAACTATGTAGGTGAAATGTTTTGAAAAAAGATTCACATCTCCATAAAAAAGTTGTCACTGGTGCTCCTGCGACCCATGTCCTGATTTGCTGTTGCCCCTCTGTGCCCCTGGGGCCAGTCTGCAGCCTCACTTTTCTTACCTCGCTCCAGTGGCGGTCCCCGTGCTTCTGCACTCCCTCGTCCTTGCCTCTTAGTGCACGCGACGACCCTGTAAGATTTAAAGGGCCAGTGCACCGGTAATTGGCGCTAGTTGGCCAACTGCCTGGATAAATTGCCAGCCTCTTCCTGCGTCACCTGCTGGATCTTTGCACCTAGGGCTCTAGAGAAAGCTTGTTTCATATGTCCTGTGCGTTCCTATGTCCTAGTGATTTCCCATTGTGACCCCGATTCCATTCCTGACTTTGCTCCTCTGCTGCCAGCTATGACCTTCTACCTCGTACCTGTACTTTCGTCAACACTGGCAGTGGTACATTGGGTGCACCACCCCAATTCTAGGTCTACTTGCTTTTAGTGACTGTCATGTGAAAAAAAAAACCTGGCACTGTTGTTATTTCAATTACAGTACTAAAGGGGAAATCTTAATGTAAATGAAAGCAAAGTCTAGACATTTTCCCCATTTGTCTTTAGTTTATGTATTATTTATATGTATTAAAAAGGTTCATAGTTTTCCAATAATCTACTGTGATAAACATACTGCAGATGTGAAATATCCTCTACATTTTTGGAAATAAAGTTCTGCAATTTGTGGAAGGTGTATTAAAAATCTTTCTCACATGATCCCTACGGTAAATACAAAACTATCTACTACATCTAAATGTGCCTATAGAGAAACATCTTCCCTATTGTTTCCATTCTGTTTTCATACTTTTAGGTTAAAACTTTTTGTTTAACTTAGATCAATATACTTGAGATCAGATTTTATAGAGTTCTCATTTTTAAGTAATATATAAGAGATGTGGAGTAGACTTGGCTTGGATTAGAAATAACATTTCTGACACATTTATGTACGTTGTGATTTAATTAATATATTGATTTAATGTCTGAGATACAACCTCAAGCTTCCAAATAAATTTAGTTTGAGAAGTGCAGATAGCAGAAGTTTCCAGAAGTCACTGTCAGGTCAAATATTAATAGCGCTTGAACACACAGGGGTTTCATTTTGTAATTTATTTTCACTTGCGGAAATAAAATTAGAATTAATATCAAGGGGTTATATTGCTGAAAACAAATAAGAGTCAAACAATGAATTCACCATATGGTGCCGTTATTCTTCAGTTTTGCTGGGTCATTTACATCTGAAATAGTGTTTTATTTTTCTCTTTCTTCATGTCCAATATATAATTGGATATTTCAAGTGAATGTTACCATGGATTCTGCTTGTAGGAACTTTGTATCGTAACCAACATAATAGTCAAATTCAGGGCTTTTATCTTCACATTGGAATTTCAAAAATAAAAGCATTAGTCAAATTTTTCTGCACAGAAAACACAATTGATTCATAATCATCAGTTCCTGCTGGTTATTAAACAATAGTTCACACAGGATCATCAGAACTTTACTGACAACAAGTTTCCATTATTGGTGTGGACTTATGATGGGGGGTGTGATAACATAAGTACTTTTATAAATCTAGGGAATGTATCTGCCTGTTGAAAATTAGTGCGGAGAAAAATAGTTTCCCATAAAACCTAAATTCCCATAACACTTGAATTCATTCCTTACATTAAACATTCTAAATATGACCAAATCAGGTAAAGTTTAATAGAAAAAGTGGACATAGAAGGTTGGAAACGGGTGATTTGGAGCAAGTAGATGAAAGAATTAAGCAAAAAGGGTACTAACAGATTGAGAAATTGCAATAATTGCAGTTGTTTCACAGCCTAGGGCATTGCATACTTGACCAGGGCAAATGCGGATCGATGCATGTACATTGGCCATGAGGCAGCCACACAAACTTCAGCTAACTCCCAGCCCTATAGCTTCTACTGGGCACATTCATAGTGTGGTGTATGCACCATGAAACACTGTTCTCAATAAACCGGGAATGTGCTGACTGTCTGCACTACAAGTATTACAGCATGGCCAATTCCTGCCCATCTTTGCCGTGGGAGCTGTCACTTCCGATGGCGAGCTGTGCCAACCTGCTGATGTTAGATTGGCCACAGGTAAGAATTTTGTATGTGAAATGGACAGCCATTAATCCCATTCAGCCATGTTTCAACTACATTGGATATTATTCTTTGTTTCTCATGGTAGCAGCACTAGCAGGGAGGGTACTTCCTGTCTGCTCAGGTCAGCATTTGAAGAGACACAAAGCTGTTAGATGGAGGCATGGTTCACTGGCAATCTAGGAGAAAACTTGACTTTTCTCTTCAGAAGTTGACTCATATCTACTAATTTGCATATCATGAAAATGACTGTAATTAAAGTATTGTGTCTCAGTGGCACATAATATTGGGTCATCTGGGGAAGACTTTTAACCCTTTACCAGCAGGTATTACTGGTGTCAGGGATATCTGGTGACAAATGTTCTTTAAGAACAGTCACTGATAATAAATTTATATGTGGATGTACCTGGATCCTTAGATCAATTGACTGCGAATTACATAGGCCAAAAAATCTTAACCACATAGAGATTACCGGTATTCTGTCTCTCCCATGATAGCAACACTAGCAGGAAGAGTGCTTCCTCTCTGCTTGATCAAGATTTGAAGAGCTGTCAATCAAAAGATGGAGGCATGATTCACTGGAAACCTGGGAGAAAACGTGATTCTTCTATTCAGAAGTTGGTGACAGGTTTTGTTTAAGACCAGTCATTGATCATAAATGCATATGTAGGTGTTCATCGATCCTTAGATCAATTGCCTGCTAATAAATAGGTAAAAAAATCTTAACCACATAATCCATTTTCAACAGTTAGACTGCTAGATCTACCTCTGAACTTGGTACATTATGTGATAGTTATTATATAATATATGAACTGGAACCCAGATGGTGGAGGTCCATCTAAAAGCAGAATTCTGTTTGTGTCTGTGAGAACCTTGATATGTAAAATTTCAGAGCCACCCATGCCCACTCTCCTTCATTAAAACCCTCGTTAAATTTCATAGACCCAGAGTTCTATGTACTCTATCATGTCTACACGTTTGGTTGCCCTTTCCCCTAGTCACTAGTATTAATAAACCTCCAACCATCAAGCAATCTTCTCACCAAAGACATCTAAAGTTTTCCCACTGAGATATAATCCATTCTCACAATAACATCTATAGCCTATGGCGAGGGCGGGCCATTTCTCCAAGTACCAAAGCCATTCCTTCTTACACAAGTTTTTTGGTCACCTTTTTACTTTCCCAAATTAGTACTACTTTTCTTGTATAGTCGTACAGGTGAAGTTTTTGAGTATACTACATTTTCTTTAAGCTCAATATATAACAGTTGGATAATCATTAGTCTTTCGCAGTGATTAATACAAGTGTAGAGATCAGTAGCTGTAAGAAAAGTGCTTGTTACTATGCTCAAAACATTGAGCTTGTATTGCCATAGTATTACAATAAGATGCTTATCCATACACTGATCATCTTTGAAACTGGGATATGCTGAGCCAATAGGAAAGGTGAGGTGAGTTACATATTTATAGCACCACTGGGACATTCACAGATGAATAGAGCAGATGTTTTTGTTTTGTAAGACCACATTGAGAATGAGTTTAAATGTGGTGGTGCATTCTCACTGCCAATCCGATGTCTGTGGGGGCCAACCAAAACGGCACTTTACATGTCTGTCACTCAGAGCGTAGTAGACTTGGAGCCTGCTGACCACTTTATTTGATCTTTTCCTCAGAGTATGACCAGACAGAAAACCAACCACATACAAATAGAAAAGAGTTATTGGTTTAGTGGCGGAATAACATATTCTTTACTAGGGCTTGACAGTTACAGCCTTTTCCAATTGATTTGAACATTTGTATAATCATTGACATTAGGATAATTCACAATTCTTCTAACAAAACACTTGTTTTTAATTCTCAGGTTTCACTTTCCCAACTGCAAGAACAGACTGTGCTGATCGGCAGATCTCCCAGAATGGGCTCTAAAACATAACTGTTCCTGTCAGCTCAATGTCAACCATATCTCTTTTCTTACAATAGAGAAACATTTACTCTACGCTGTTACAGTCAAGTGCATGCTGTATTAAAGAGATTAGTGTTTCAGAGACCATTAATGTTTTGTAACCCACAGATTGTACAGTGCCAGGCTTGTAAAAGTGGCATTTTATTTTTCAAGTACAATGACAAATTACATAAGAACTTGATAAAAACTAATACTAATTATAATAAATCACAAAAAAATAAAATAAACTTTCAAGATTGAGGGGATTTTTTGTCCTGACACCAAAAAGAAATGTAAAAAGATTAACCCCTTTAGATGTACATATATGTCAGTAAATGCGGTCTGTTGCCATACCCTTAAATGTATGTACGTGTTAGAGATCGCAGAGGCTCAGAAGCAGAGGCCGTGAGATAGCTGCTGGAGTCCAGCTTATTTGATAGCCGGGTTCCCAGACTAACAGCTGGGATCGTGATATTCGCAATCAGCTGTGCCACTGTCTAAAATCTTCAGAGATTCCATGGTGTGGTGCCAAGTGACTTATGCAAGGTAAATTTGGTGCTAATATTTATAAAGACGTCTAGAACTTCGCCAGGCGATTACAGGCCTGTAAGCTTGACTGCGAATGTGGGGATAATATTGGAAAGGTTAATAAAAGACTATATACTGGAGTATGTGACATCAAATAGTATAATAAGTGACAGCCAGCATGGGTTTACTAAGGATAGAAGTTGTCAGACTAATCTGATCTGCTTCTATGAAGAGGTGAGCAGATGCCTGGATGGAGGAGCAGCTGTGGATGTTGTGTTCTTGGACTTTGCAAAGGCATTTGACACTGTCCCTCATAGACGGCTGATGGGTAAAATTAGGGCTATTGGTTTGGCAGAAATAATTTGCAATTGAACTGAAAACTGGCTGAAGGATCGTATCCAGAGAGTTGTGGTCAATGATTCCTACTCAGATCATAGAGAAAGCCTTTGTGGCTCTGTACACACAAAAACTAATTTTAATTTTATGTTCTCATCTTATATAAAGTGTTTTGACACCTTCTGACATGTAATACTAGTGAAATACTAGGAGTCTTTCATGAGAACATAATGATCTCTGCTGGAAAACGTTCCATGAAAGCATCCTCTCTGTGTACTGTAGTTCACCGCCCATTGCTGTCATTGTAATTGATATCGAAGTATTAACTTTACTTTTCTACCATCCTAGAATCACACAAAGACATAGTCCACTGTACTGGAAAACACTGTTATTACCAAGAAAATAAATCAGAAAAACTGAGTTGTCAGAAATTAAAGAAATGGCTCTTTACAGTAAGTATTATCCCAACATAGATTTTCGTTTCCTTTTAAAGGAAATATACCACCAGGATGAAGGATTGTAAACCAAGCACACTGACATACTGATGTGTTCCCCCTCTGGCAGGATCTGCTCTTCTTTTAGCGTCTTATGCCCTGGTCTTTACGAAAAAAGGCTTTTAAAATGATCCAAATGAACCTGAGGGGCTATAGGGATCAGAGAGAGGTGTTAATGAAGCCCTGAGCCCCTAAGGCGGCTCATTTGCATAATGTTTAAGTCTTTATTCTTAAAAGCAAGGGCATAGGAAGCTTAAAGAAGAGCAAATCCTACCAGAGATGGCACACACCACTATGTCAGTGTGCTTGGTTTACAATGCTTCATGCTGGTGGTAGATGTCCTTTAAGTACCCATTCTATACAGATCACAGGTACAAACTGGTAGTAGTAGAAAAAATATTAACCGCTTACTGTACATTAGTGTCATGAAAAAATATGGGACTTTCAAGTCCTTCAAGTCTACATTTGCCAGGACTGCATTGGAATACAAAGTTATTAGAAAACGGTCATTATTTTTCCTTTTTTATATATATCTTTACAAAAACATTAATAACTATGGATATAATTAAATTAAAGATTCCTTAGACATCAATAGTATCAGGCCAGGCAGGTCTCATACAGTTTATGGATGTGCTTATCAACCACCTAATGTCTTAGCTCATACCTATCTAGAACAAGAAAAGTATACTGCAACCTACAACAAAGTCAACAAAGAACAATGAGCAAGGTATAATAACTAGTAATCCCAAAATGATAGATGACAGCCTATCAGCAGCAGCAATGAAAATGGTGTACCGACTGTTCACACCCAAAACAATGGATGCATCCTACCAACAGCAATAGACAGGGTACATTGACTATTGACCCCCAAAATTATTTTAATTAGACTATCAACTTCATCCAAATCAAGTCACTCATCTCTAACAACAAGGACAATAAACTTTTAATGGACATTGTTTAAAAGCACAAATAGTGTGATATTTATCATGGTTTGTAAGTTTATGTTTTTTTGGCATATAAGGCTAAAATAATAGCAAATTCCTGGCACAACGCTAAGATTTGCACTTATTTTCCCTTAACGTCCCATGCATGCCGAGTCAGTGTAGTGAGGTGTGAATGGGGCACACCAGGCAGCGCAGATTAAGACACAAATCTACAGGTAGGGCCGGGTGTAGAATTACCCACGGGCGCAGCTGCCTGCCAGATAGATCAGGGAAAATCATGGGCTAGGGCGGCAAGTGCCAGAGTATGATAAATGACCCCCGTAGCCATTTAAATAACTGCATTAAATATCTATATGGTATCTTCCTTGTTTCCCTTGTATCTTTGATTATTTCTGCCACCAGGATGAAGGATTTTAAACTAAGCACACTGATATACTGCTGTGTGCCCCTTCTGGCAGGATCTGTTCTTCTTTAGGTTTCCTATGCACTTGGTTTTAAGAAAAAAGGCATTAAAATTATGCAACTGTGCCTGGGGCGCTCTAGGCTCCATTAACACCTACGTAGCCTGGAGCTCCTCAGGCTCATTTACATAATTTTTGTAAAAAACCAAAACAAAAAAACAGGGAAATAGAAGATAAAAGAAGAGGAGGCCCTGCCAGAAGGGGAACACATCCGTATGTCAGTGTGCTTGGTTTACAATCATTTATCTTGTTGGTAGATGTCCTTTAACAACTAAATTGAGAAATGACTGCAAAGCATTATGGGAAAGCAATCTGACTAGTAGCATCACTTGGCAACAGCCACCTTTGCAGATAACAGTATTTTTTGGACTATAAGGCACACCGGATTATAAGGCGCACCATCAATAAATGTCTGCTAAAACGTCTAGGTTCGTATATAAGGTGCACCGGATTATAAGGGGCACCTGATTGTAAGGATAAATGACCAGCAGGTGGCAGACCTGTGCACAGTTCAAGGCAGCTGTAGTCTGTAAGTACAGTTCATATATAAGGCGCACTGCACTATAAAGCGCACCTTTGATTTCTGAGAAAATCAAAAGGATTTTTTGTGCGCCTTATTGTCCGAAAAATACGGATATCTGTTAAATATCTGTTTTGAATGTAAAAAGAGAACATTCTCAAAATGTGGCTGAGAACAGTTTGTTAGTAATCCTAAAGTACAGTTCAACAAGAAGATAAGACATTCAACATTTAGGCCATGTGACAATGTCTACCTCTGCTAGTCTGAATACTAAGCAGCCAAAAAAATGAAAAACACATTGGGATGATGTTACGGCTTAGCAATTCTATAAACTGCTTTGGAATAATGTTCTGTGATGATATGTGATATTTATGTCTCCAAATTTCCTAGGTAGAATTAGGGCTGCTCATGAAAACGCTGAAACCATTTATAAACCAATATAGCGTTTCCATTGAATCTTGAACATTCTGTGCACCAAATTATATATGATAATGATTTGAGTTGTATAGAATAAGATATACAAGTAAAAGTTGCAAAATAATAGCAAGCAAACATCCTTGCATGCCATAAACTCTTTAGCTTACTCCGAGATGTGTTTCTTTTCAAGAATTCTCCAGCTTTATGACAGCATTCAGCAGTAATCTGATGTGTGGCTGGTGATTAAAGCAGAATAAATATTTTTTATTCCGTCAGTGTCTTTATACTAAAAGTGTTCTTCATCAAATGGAAGCAATTTATTTTTTATGCCGGAGAATGATAGTAACTTTGAGCAAACCATATCTCAGTTTGTTATTATGGCATAAATAGTTGGAACATCGATGACATGAAATATTCATAATTATTTTGAAAGTCCTATTTGTGTAAAAAATTATATCTTTTGTATATTCCAAATGTATAATGGAAGCAATTTTAGTATGTTTCCAAATGCTATAGATTAAATTTTTCTTTATATGGTCTGAGTATATACTTCTTTCAATACCTACCTGAAGCAAATATGGAAGAATGTTATCAAGAGTGCTCAGTAGTGGATAATAATACAGGTGGTTTGGGCGGTAGCCCAGGGCCCAAGCCTTCTAGGGGGTCCATGGCCATCCAAACCATTCACCAAATTTTAGGACTTTCACCCATGAAATCTTCATTCATCTGTTCCTGCTCTCAATACACATGCAAACAAGAGCCCTTTCTGGATCTTTGAAGGTCCTCCAAAGGTCCTGAAACAAAAGATAGAAGAAGGCAGAGGGAACGCATCCTCCATTCACCAAAAAGCTTGATACTAGTGCGATATGTAGGAAGGGAATTCCGGATGTGTAGGGACTATAATATTCATACAGCCCAGAGCCCATGGCAGTTAATCCACCCCTGTGAGTGTTATTTAATATGTTGCTCTTAATTTAAGGTGTCTTGAAGAAAAATATGTCACATCATCTGCATGCAAAGCTGGAAACATAGTTAGGTAGCAGTCCTTGAAAACCATATGATCATACATTTGAGCATGTCTGACACTAATATGGCCTGACACTGCTGTGCTTGGTGCAGTGAGCTGCTCTATATCCCCTCACCATGCACAGACTACAACATTATGAGAATGTACCCCACTTAAAAAGCGGCTCACCTTTGCCTTTGGTTGTGTTCGAGAAGTGCGTCCGGACCCCGATGTTCTGTTGCAAAATGTAAGTAAGATTCACTCTGGCACTGACGTGGCTCGTTTAAAAACTTTCAATCTTTATTTTCTTCCAATTTTGGAAAATACAGGATAAAATGAAACATGACATCCCAATGGCAACACCAGTTGTTACATATTGCGGGACAATACTTGCTGCTTTATGAATACCTCCTTTCACAGTTCTGCTGCTACTATCAAATCCACAGGTCTTTGGGACTTTTACCTACAGTAACACTATCTGTCTGCAGCTTTACATGGTCAAAAATGTTGAGAGGCATTTCCCTTTAAAAGACACTCGCTTCTCCTTATCATTGTATAATAAGAACCCACTAGCACACCATGTACCATAATATATGTTGGGTTCATTTATCCCCAAATCATCCTAATGCACCTGACAAGCTTTATTAAATGTAAAACACTTTCATCAGTTTAAATTGCAGCTATAATTAATATAATTGAATATCGGAGGGGTGCAAAACCTGCTTAGACAATTTTTAAAAATAATACCCGTTGGTGTACATTTACTAAGGGCTTTGTGCCGCCTCGCGACACACTTTTTTCGGGCTGTGCTCATTCTGCAATGTTAAAATGGATTGCACAGGTATTTAAGTAGTGTGTGTGCTGCTATTGTGCCACACGCAACACTTTTTTTGGCGCAGCTGCGCTGGCCTCCATGCGACACAATTTAGGCAGCGTGCTGTTGGACAGTTCGACTGATTTGGAGCGCACCACTAAAAAGATTTTGAACACTGTTGGACTTGAGAGGGGAAACACATGCAGGATATCGGGCGCACAATCTTAGGGAATTGCGGCACAGTGCATTATAGTCGGACAATGCACTTTCTGGTGACCGGGTAAGTAAATGTGCCCCATTATGTTTGCAAACCCATGGGACCGGTGGGCACATCTTACAAGAATTAGTGCTCCTGTGACCTCTCCTGCGGCACTGTGCTGGTTCCTGCGCATAGTGCGGGTTGATGCATGGGCATACACACCAGACGTTGTTCTTGCTGTGCAGGTGCATTCTAGTTCCTCTAGTACGCCTACGCAGTACTTCAGGATAGGACATGTGCCGTGGCTGGGCAGAAGATTATGCATGTGACTTTCCAGCATTGGACATTTTATGGACGAACCAATGGCCGCAGGTAGAACATTTCCCATGGCACCTACAAACAACGCAACATCTTTGGATAATTGTGGCAAATATGGGGCAGCTGTATTCAAATATTTGATGATAGGTGTCCAACACTTTTAATTAAACCACATAATTACAGAAGTGACATCGCTGTTAAATCAGATTGTAATGTGTGTTTCAAAATTTGATGTGTTCCATAAAATTCAAAGCCAATTGAGGATTTTACCTGCAATTTAAGAAATAAAAAATGAACTTCTTAGAACTCTTAGATTTGTTTTGTTCTATCGTAATTGCTAGTATCTAGAAAAAAGATTAAGAAACACAATAGCATCTTATCATTGGCAAGTAAACATCCATAAACCACAGAATCAATGAAGCGCTTTGCACCCAACAACATCGCTCTATGGAAAGGACATTTGTTCTCCAACACCTCTGCAGGGTATAACAGGCTACAAGAAAGCAGTAAAATGTGATTTTTGTGTCATACAAAGAAAACATAAATCAGAGCTAAAATACTGTAGAAGAGTTCATAACAAATAGACAACAAATATATGCCCCTTATAGCAGATTTTAATAGGATAAAATGATAGAGTGAGCACGGAAATACTAAGTTACACATTGGAGCACAATAGGGGTCATTTACTAAGGGCCAGATTCGCGTTACCCAAATATTTCCGATTTGCGCCGATTTTCCCTAAATTGCCCTGGGATTTTGGCGCATCGGCACCGGCATGCACGCAACGGAAATTGGGGGGCATGGGCGTAACAAAAAAACCTGACGGATTCGGAAAAACCGCTGCATTTTTTTAAAAAAAGTGTAGCTTGACACGCGCTTACCTGCACCCAGCGGAGAACGCGCTGCTGGATCGCGAATGGACCGGGAAAGTAAATCTGCCCCACTACGGCTACTTTTAATAGTTTTTCCTTAAAATTCTTCATGGCCTCATCCTCAAACATTCGTTGCAGTTATATATTGAACAAATCATGAGACATTAGAATCCTAAATTGAATTTGCCAATCACTAAGATTGTGCGTCTGAAATCATGAATGTGTCGCTTCCCCGCACTGGTCCGACAGAGTTCACCATCTTTTTTGTGGTGCACCTTTAACATAGGGCGTGCAACACTATTTAAATCAGTCGGACCTTCCAAAGGGACACCCCCTACTCGTTCCACATGGAAGCCAGCGCAGCTGCGCCACAAAAGGGTTGCATGCAACACAATCACAGTGCAGACACTCCTTAAATACCTGTTCAGGCTGTTTTAGCCATACACGGTCCGACTAAAGTGCAGCACAAAGCCCAATGTAAACGTGCCCCAATGCGTTCCAAAATATTCCAAATGTGCAAAATAATAATTCAGACATTGGACCACATTTATTAAAGTGTTTGCACCAGTTTTTTGTCTGACATGCCACAAAATTCTGCACCTAAAGGGGCATCCCGGTGCAGAGTTGGATCACGTACCACATTTATTACTGTGACTCAACAGAATTGTGTTGTAAGCTCTATGTTAAAGGTGCACCCAAAAAAAGTTGGTGCCCACTACCCGAGCTACTCTACTGCTGAATGCATCACACTGCTCGGTCATGCATATATATTGGCTCCCTGAGCAGCCAGGGATCACACATGGAAACAAGGTTGATGGCAGTCTCTTTATTCAATGGACTTCTAATGCAGCAATAGATAACAGGCTGAGGTAGAAGGTTCTTACTGCAGGGTTCAACAAGGTAGCTGTTGGTTGGGTTCAGAGTCTGGATATCGTCACAACCTTGTGAATAGCTTTGACTGCTTGAGCTGGTAAAAGCTCTATGGAGGGATATACCCAGAGCTGCTGGTCTGGAAAATGGATAGCCCTCTGAGGGAGATGACACCTGTGGGCTGTTGCTGAAAGATAGAGCTATACCCTAAGACTCTCCTGAAATCCAGCCAGAGGGAATATATATTATCTTAGACTCTGGGGGAATTCCATGCTTCCAACCAACAACAGACCTTGCTGCAGAGAAGGATAAGCATAGTGTGACAATTAATTGTAAACAGTGTAAACATTAACATTTCTTTCACAGGCAGATTACATTTCAGCTGCAACACCACAAGTAGTCATTAGGCGGTAGCAGAGAGCTAAACACACTTTGCTTACTACACAGGGAGCCAATAGGAGTGGGTTTAGTTCGTAATGGCCTTCCAGGGGGCCATTACAAAATCCCCAATCAGTTTGTTATACTCTATCCTGTATATAGGGAATATACATATACTTGCTAACTTGGTACAACCCCTTTAAAGTAACACTGCTGCTTAGTTCCCCTGACTACAACTAAAACCTGTATATCCTTACTGTATCTAGAAGTTTACAACCAACACCACTCTGGGCCGGAGCAGAGTTTCATTCACTTCCAGTCTTCAGTGGTCATTTGTCCCTGCTATTTACAGTTATAATATTATGTTTTCCTCAACTAATCTCGGACTACAATTTTAGCTAACCCACATTTTAACTACCTTGATGCTTTGGGAGTTCAACATTGTCTATGATTTATTGATTTACAACTGACTTCTTCAGAGATCGAAGCTGGAAGATTCCCTATGGGTAGGTCCTTACTTCAAACCTGCTATTGACCCAGCATAGAGTACCGGACACTACTCCAAATATGAATTCCAAATTCACATTACCCTGCATCTCCAGCAGTTTTATGGACAGGAATGTCTGGCTGATGAGGTAAAAGACAAGAGGCTTCACTTTACATTTCAAGAAAGCAGAGCGGAACTATTAATAGATTTATACGCCTAATATCCTGCCCCCCACACTTACACACACATTACCAAAACATGAGGTAAAGTGGCCAACCCCTTTTAATCACCAAAAATTATCAAATCAAATTAATGAATGTGACATTCTTTACGCTGGAGGAAAAACTTTAACAATGGGGCTCATTTACACACCCGGTCCTGTCACGATCCAGCAGCGCGTTCTCTGACGAGGATTCGGGTCTACCGGCGATTCAGTAAGGTCATGCGCCCGATGTCCACCAGGTGCCGCTGCTGCGCCGAAGTCCGTCGAGGTCCGCCGGAGTTCACCATCCTATTCCTGGTGCATGTAAGTGTGTGTCAAGCGCCACTTTTTTTTTTTGAATAGCTCAATTTTTTCCTTGCATGCAAGACGGCGCCGGTGCGACACGATTGCATGCACCAACACGGGGCAATTTGCCGCAAAACGGTAAAATTCAGAAAACCAGCCGGAAAAACGTGATTCGGACCTTAGTAAATGTGCCCCAATGTTCTTAATACGTACAATTGTTACCACTGCTCTCAACATATAGGAATAACCTATATATCTGAACAGGCCGCAATCCTGGATGGCTATTTGTTTATTCCAGACATCAAGCCAAGCTAATGAAGAGCCCCTTTAAATATTTGTTAAGATTTTGGCGCCACTATTGACAGAGCTTGTTATTCTGCTCCAGAGCATTTGTCAGGGCTTGTATACTGTCTTCTCACTAAAGGCTGCCATTCTTCCCTATGAATAGGACTCTTTCTTTATATTAGTCCTTTTTCTTTTTTTATTTGGATCCATTCCCAGTCTGAAGAGAAAAAACTGCAAATAGATAAATGCAAGCCTAGGTTGTATTGTGTGAACACAACCATATGATGTGACATGACATCCTCTGCTGTGCTGTAAAACAGTTTTGGTTAAACAAGCTTGTAAAACTGGTTAACATTTAACCCGTCCACAATAACAGCTGTCATACTATGTGTAACCCAGCTTTCCTGGAGACCCAAACAGTTTATCTCATTATAGAAGACTCAGAGCATATGTTACTGCAGAAAGTTGGGGAAACAGTTTGCAAAATTGACGTGGGGAGCAAACATGGAGCCTTAGGTTAGAATCCAAAGCAAATTTGCAGCATAAGTTTCATATTCCCTACCACTGTGCAGCTAATGTCAATTGCAGCAGGTCAGCCACCAATATTTCACTGCAGTAAACCCGCAATGATTCTGCTCAGTGTGTCCTGGGCCAAAGTAGGCAAGAGCAGTTCAGCAACTTGGAAAACTGCCGTGTGAAACAATAAATGTCTAAAGCAAACTCTAAGGTTGCATTTACATGTACAGTATGTACAGCTGCAAGCTTGCGGCCCTTCATACATCCCCCATAGATGGCAATGGAAGCATGGAGCGGTACGGTGCTGCACACATGTGGCACGGTACCGCTCCGTATACGGGAAAAAGATAGGACATGTCCTGTCTTTCCCCGTGTGTACGGCCCGTACACCATGCACAGCGTCGGACTGGCCCAGCGGAGTACCGGAGAAACCTCCGGTGGGCCCTGAGTCCTGACACTTGCACAGTAAAACAGTATCTGTGATCAAGCACTGGCGGACGCTGGTTCCGCCAGCACCTAAGACTCCCTAGGGTACTTTAACCCTAGGTTGTCTGATTGATCCTACCACATACTGCCATACTACAGTATGGCACAGCGTCGGACTGGCCCAGCGGAGCACCGGAGAAACCTCCGGTGGGCCCCGAGTCCTTACACTTGCACAGTAAAACAGTATCTGTGATCAAGCACTGGCGGACGCTGGTTCCGCCAGCACCAGTTCGCAGTGTACTGTTGACGCGGTCGTCCGCGGCGGCAGCATCAGTGTGCAGGCTGCCGCTGCTGCACAGCTACTGGGAAGCTCCTAGGAAGGCAGGCTTCAGTGTACTCCGCGGTCGTCCGCGGCGTCTGCATCAGTGTGTGTGCACCGCCGTCACCAGCGTACGCGCAGCGGCGCGTCAGTGTGGACCCCGCAGGCTGGAGGTAAGCGTAAGGAGCCCTGTAGTATAAGCTGCCGGGGGCGGGAGGCCCTGTATCAAAAAAATTTTCTCTGGTGGGCCCAAGGTACTCCAGTCCGACACTGACCGTGCATTTCTATGGAGAGGGAACTGGTCACTCCTCTTCCTTTTCATGGCTCCAAACGTATATGCCTGGCTACAGACCGGTGGGAATATGTTAGTGTAAATTCAGCCTTAGGCTACATTCACACTACAGTATGGGGGATGTATATACGGCCGATATACGTCCCCCATACACTCCTATGGGCTCACGGCCCTGTACGGGAGCGGTACGGTGCAGCACCGTACCGCTCCGTAGCCCGGGGAAAGATAGGACCTGTCCTATCTTTCCCCGTATTACGGCGCCGTGCGCCATTAGTTTCTATGGAGAGGTAAAAGCACAATAGAGCATGCTGAGTATTTTTATCATGGTTTGTAAGTTAATGTTTTTTTTGGACATAAGGGACTTAAAATAATAGCAAATTCCTGGCACACGCTAAGATTGTTGCACTTATTTCCCTTCAACTCCAAGCATGCCGAGTCAGGGTGTGAGGTGTGACTGGGTCACACCAGGCAGCGCAGATTAGACAAATCTACAGGTTAGGTCGTGGTGAGAATCTACCCCACCGGTGCGCAGCGCACTGCCAGATAGATCAGGGAAAATCATGGCTAGGGGCGTCAAGTGCCAGAGTATGATAATGACCCCCGTAGGCCATTTAAATAACGGCATTAAATATATATATGGTTATCTTCTTGTTTGCCTGTATCTTTGATTATTTGCCCACCAGTATGAAGGATTTTCAAAATAAGACACTAGTCATACTGCTCTGTGTGCCCCTTTGGCAGGACTGTTCTATCTTAGGTTTCTCTGCACTTGGGTTTTAAGAAAAGGCAAATTAAAATTATGCAACTGTTGCCCTGGGCGCTCTGGCCCATTAGACAGCCTACGAGCCTGGAGCTCCTCAGTGTCATTGTACATAATTTTTGTAAAAAACCAAAACAAAAAACAGGGAATAAATAGTATCAAGAGAGGGGCCCTGCCAGAAGAGGGAACACATACGTATTCAGATGTGCTTGGTTTAACAATTCATTATATCTTGTGAGTAGATGTCCTTTAACAATCACTAAATTGAGAATGATGCCAAGCATTTATGGAAAGCAATCTGACTGATAGTCCAATCATTGCAAACAGACACCTTTGCATATAGGAACAGTATTTTTGGACTATAAGGCACACCGGATTATAAGGCGCACCATCAATAAATGGTCGGCTAACGTCTGATGTTTCGGACATAATATAAGGTGCCACCGGATTATAAAGGGGCACCATGATTGTAAGGAATAAATGACCAGCAGGTGGCATACCTGTGCAATTTCAAGCAAGGCTGTAGGTTCGTGTTAATTGTACAGTTCATATAAAGGCGCACTGCACGATAAGAGCAGCCCTTTGAATCTTCTGGAACAATAAAGGATTTTTGTGCGCCTATGTGTCCGGCAAAATCCGGATATCCTTGTAATATACTGTTTTGAATGTAAAAGAGAACATTCTCAAATGTGGCTGGAACAGTTTGTGTTAATCTTAAAGTACAGTTGCAACAAGAAGATAGAGACAATTTCAACCTTTAGGCCATGTGACAATGTCACCCTGCTAGTCTGAATACTAAGCCAGCCAAAAAAGGAAAAACACATTGGTGTGATGTTTACGGGCTTAGCAAATTCTATAAATGCTTTGGATAATGTTCTGGATGTGATATTGGGATATTTATTCTCCCAATTTCCTAGGTAGACTTAGGCCTGCTCATGGAACGCTGAACCATTTATAAACCAATATAGCGTTTCCATTGAATCTTGACACATTTCTGTGCATCGCAATTTATATGTGATAATGATTTAGTTGTATCAGAATAAGATTACAAGGAAACGTTGGCAAAATATAGCAAGGCAAACATCCTGTGCATGCCATAAACTCTTAGCTTACTCCGAGATGGTGTTTCTTTTCAAGGGAATTCCTCCGCTTTATGACAGCATTCAGCAGTAATATGGATGTGTGGCTGGTGATTAAAGCGAATAAATATTTTTCATTCGTGCATGTCTTTATACTAAAGTGTTTCATGTCACATCAAATGACAGCAATTGATTTTTTTATGTCCGGAGGATGATGTAACTTTGAGCTAATACCATATCGTCAGATTTAGTTATTATTATGCATATAGTGGAAACATGGTCGAGGACAGAAATAATTCATAATTTATTTTGAAAGTCCAGTTTGTTAAAAACTTATATCTGTTTGTATATTCCAAATGTTAATGGAAGCAATTAGTATGTTTCCAAATGCATATAGTATTAATTTCTTTATATATGGTCGAGTATTACTTCTTTCCATACCTACCTGAAGGCAATAATATGGAAGAAATGTTTCAAGAGTGCTCAGTAGTGGATAACTAATACAGGTTGGTTGGCGGTAGCCCAGGGCCCAAGCCTTTTAGGGCGGTCCATGGCCATCCAACCATTCAACCAAATTTTAGGACTTCACCATGATAATCTTCAGTTCATCTGTTCCTGCTCTCAATACCACAGCAAACAAGAGCCCTTTCTGGATCTTTGAAGGTCCTCCAAAGGTCCTGAAACAAAGATAGAAGGAAGGCGAGGGAACGCATCTCGCTCTCACCAAAAAGCTTGATACTAGTGCAGATTGTAGGAGGGAATTCCGGATGTTGTAGGGACTTAATATATTTGCATCAGCCAGAGCCCATGCGCTAGTTAATCCACCCTGTGAGTGTTATTTTAATATGTTGCTCTTTATTTAGTGTTGGAAGAAAAAATATGTCACATCATATGCATGGCAAAGCTGAACATATTAAGGAGTCAGTCGCTTTGAAAACTCATTGATCATACATTTGAGCATGTCTGACACTAATGGGCCTGACAACTGCTGTGCTTGGTCAGTGAGCGCTCTATATCCCCTCACCATGCACAAGACATACGAACATTTGGAGAATGTACCCCACCACGTTAAAAAGCGGCTCACCTTTGCCTTTGGTGTGTTCGAGAAGTGCGTCGGGACCGCCGATGTTCGTGTGGGCAAAATGTCATAAGATTCACTCTGGCACGGACGGGGCTCGTTAAAAACTTTCAATCTTTATTTTCTTCCGCTCAATTTGGAAAATACAGATAAAATGAAACCGATACATCAAATGGGAAACCAGTTGTTACATATTGCGGACAATACTTGACTGCTTATGAATACCTCTTCATAGTTCTGCTGCTACTATCAAATCCACAGATCTCTGGGAATTACTACAGTAACACTATCTGTCTGCAGCATGTGGTCAAAAAGTTGAGAGGCATTCCCTTTAAAAGACACTCGCTTCTCCTTATCAGTTATAATAAGAACCCACTGCACACAGTGATCCGATAATATAGTGTGGGTTCATTATCCCCAATTAATCCTAATGCACCTGAAAGCTTATTAAATGTAA
This sequence comes from Engystomops pustulosus, assembly GCA_019512145.1. Taxonomy (NCBI): domain Eukaryota; kingdom Metazoa; phylum Chordata; class Amphibia; order Anura; family Leptodactylidae; genus Engystomops; species Engystomops pustulosus. The sequence goes on along the minus strand of CM033641.1, from coordinate 265,802,673 downwards.
AAAACTTGCATCAGTTTAAATTGCAGCTATAATGTAATATAGATTGAATATCGGAGGGGTTGTAAAACCAGCTCAGATAATTTTTAAAAATAATAGCATGGGTGGCATTTAGCAACGGTCTTTGTGCCGCTCCGCGACAGCCACACTTTTTGGGCTGTGCCCATTTGTAATGTTAAAATGGATTGCACAGGTATTTAAGTAGTGTGGTGCTGCTATTGTGCCGACACGCAACACTTTTTTTGGCCAGCTGCTGGCCTCCATGCGACACTGAATTTAGGACGCGTGCTGTGGACAGTTTTGCTGATACTGATTTGGAGGCGCACCACTAAAAAGATTTTGAACCACGTTTGGACTTGAGAGGGGAAAAACACACTGAAGGGAATACGGGAGGGCAACAATCTTAGGGCAATTTGCGGACAGTGCATTATAGTCGGACAATGCACTTTCTGGTGGACGGGTGGTGGTAAGTAAATGGTGCCCCAGTTTGTTGCAAACCATGGGGACCCGGTGGGGCACATCTTACAAGAATTATGTGCTCTGCTGACCTTCTCTGCGCCAATGTGTCTGGTTCCTGCGCTAGTGCGGGTTGATGCTAGGGCATAACAACCAGACGTGTGTTCTTGCTGGCAGGTGCATTCTAGTGTCCTCTGTAGCCTACAACGTATTCGGATAGGACTGGTTGTGGCTGGGCAAAGATTATGCATGTGACTTCCACAGAAGGGACATTTGAGGACGAAACCAATGGCCGCAGGTAAGGTGTAGACATTTTCCCAGGCACCTCAAAACAACGCAACATCTTGGATAAATTGTGGCAATAGGGGCAGCTGTATTTCAAATATTGAGTGAAGGTGTCCAACTTTTAATTAAACCACATAATTACAGAAGTGAGATCACTGATAAATTCAGATTGTAATGTGTGTTTCAAAATTTGATGTTCCATAAAATTAAAACAATTGAGGATGTTACCGTGCAATTTAGAAATAAAAATGAACTTCTTAGAACTCTTAGATTTGTTTTGTTCTATCGTAATTGCTAGTATTAGAAAAAAGATTAAGAAACAAATAGCATCTTATCATTGCAAGTAAACATCCATAAACCAGCAGAATCAAGAAGCGCTTGCACCCAACAACATCGTCTATGGAAAGGACATTTGTCTCCACAAATCTGAGGGTTATAACAGACTACAAGAAAGCAGTAAAATGTGATTTTGTTCATACAAAGAAAATATAAATCAGAGCTAAAATACTGTTAGAAGAGTTCAAACAAATAGACAACCAAATATATGCCCCTATAGACAGATTTTTTAATAGGATATAAATGTAGAGGAGGAGCACGGAAATACTAGTTACCACATTGGAGCACAATAGGGGTCATTTACTAAGGGCCAGTTCGCGTTACCCATAATATTCCGATTTGCGCCGATTTCCCTAAATTGCCCTGGGATTTTGGCGCATCGCACGGGATGCACGCACGGAAATGTGGGGGCATGGGCCGTAACAAAAAAAACCTGAGGATTCGGAAAAAAAACGCTGCATTTTTTTAAAAAGTGTCGCTTGAAACGCGCTTACCTGCACTCAGCGGAGAACGCGCTGATGGATCGCCGAATGGACCGGGAAAGTAAAATCTTGCCCCACTACGGCATACTTTAATAGTTTTTCTTAAAAATTTCATGGCCTCATCCTCAAACATTCGTTGCAGTATTTATATTACAAATCATGAAACATTAGAATCCTAAATTGAATTTGCCATCACTAAGATTGTGCGCCTGAAATCATGAAGTGGCGCTTCCCCGCACTGGTCCGACAGAGTTCACCATCTTTGTGGTGCACCTTTAACATAGGGGTCTGCAACACTATTTGCAATAGTCGGACCTTCCAAAGGGACACCCCCTACTGTGCCACATGGAAGCCAGCGCAGCTGCGCCACAAAAGGGTTGCATGCAAACAAATCACAGTGCAGACACTCCTTAAATACCTGTTCAGGCTGTTTTAGCAGCATAGGTCCGACTAAAGGCAGCACAAAGGCCCAAATGAACGTGCCCCATGCGTTCCAAAATATTCCAATGTGCAAAATAATAATTCAGACATTGGACCACATTTATAAAGTGTTTGCACCAGTTTTTGTCGACATGGCCACAAAATCTGCACCTAAAGGTGCACCCCGGTGCAGAGTTGGATCACGTACCACATTATTACTGTGACTCAACCGAATTGTGTGTGTAAGCTCTATGTTAAAGGTGCACCCAAAAAAAAGGTGGTGCCCACTACCCGAGCTACTCTACTGCTGAATGCATCACACTGCTGGTTCATGATATATATGGCTCCCTGAGCAGCCAGGGATCACACAGAAACAAGGTTGATGCGAGTCCTTTATTCAATGGACTTCTAATCAGCAATAGAACAGGCTGGGTAGAAGGTTCTTACGCAGGTGTTCAACAAGGTAGCTGTTGGTTGGGTTCAGAGTATGGATATCGTCAAACCGGTGAAAGCTTGACTGCTTGAGCTGGTAAAAGCTCTATGGAGGGATTACCAGTAGCTGCTGGTCTGGAAAATGGATAGCCCTTGAGGGAGATGACACCTGGTGGGCTGTTGCTGAAAGATAGAGCTATACCCTAAGACTCTCCTGAAATCCAGCCAGAGGGAATACTATATTATCTAGACTCGGGGGAATTCCATGCTTCCAACACACAAACAGCCTTCTAGCAGAGAATGATAAGCATAGTGGGACAATTAATTGTAAACAGTGGGTAAACATTAACCTTTCTTTCACAGGCAGATTACATTTCAGCTGCAACACCACAAGTAGTCATTAGGCGGTAGCAGAGAGCTAAACACTTTGCTTACTACACAGGGAGCCAATAGGAGTGGGGGTTTAGTTTCGTAATGGCCCTCCAGGGGGCCATTACAAAATCCCCAATCAGTTTGTTATACTCTATCCTGATATAGAGAATATAAATATACTTGCTAACTTGGTACAACCACTTTAAAGTAACCTCGCTGCTTAGTTCCCTGACTACAACTAAACCTGTATATCCTTACTGTATCTAGAAGTTTACAACCAACCACCACTCTGGGCCGGAGGCAGAGTTTCATTCACTTCCAGTCTTCAGTGGTCATTTGTCCCTGCATTTACAGTTATATATTATGTTTTCCTCAACTAATCTCGGACTACAATTTTATCTAACCAACATTTTAACTACCTGATGCTTGGGAGTCAACATTGTCTATGATTTATTGATTTACAAAACTGACTTTTCAGATGATCGAAGCTGGATGGAATGATTCCTATGGGTAGGTCCTTAATTCAACCTGCTGATTGACCCAGCATAGAGTACCGGACTACTCCAAATATGAATTCCACAATTCACATTACCCTGCATCTCCAGCAATTTTATGGACAGGAAATGTCTGGCTGTTGAGGTAAGACTAGAGGGCTTCACTTTACATTTCAAGAAAGCGGAGCGAACTATTAATAGATTTATACGCTAATATCCTGCCCCCACACTTACACACACACATACGAAAACATGAGGTTAAAAGTGGCAACCCCTTTAATCACCAAAAATTATCAAATCAAATTAAGAATGTGACATTCTTTACGCTGGAGGAAACTTTAACATGGGGCTCATTTACACACCGGTCTGTCACGATCCAGCAGCGCGTTTCTCTGACGAGGATTCGGGTTCTACGGCGATTCAGTAAGGTCATGCGCCCGGATGTCCAACAGTGCCGCTGCTGCGCCGAAGTCCCGTCGAGGTCGCCGGAGTTCACCATCCTATCCTGGTGCATGTAAGGTGTGTCAAACGCCACTTTTTTTTTTTTTGAAGAGATACGATTTTGTTTCCGCATGCAAGACGGCGCCGATGCGACAGCGATGCATGCACCAAAAACACGGGCAATTGGCGCAAAACGGTAATTTGGAAATTGGAAAACCAGCCGGGAAAAAAAAAACGTGAGTCGACCTTAGTAAATGTGCCCCAAGTTCTTAATACGTACAATTGTTACCCCACTGCTCTTTCAACATATAGGAATAACCTATATATCTGAACAGGCCGCATCCTGGATGGCTATTTGTTTATTCCGACATCAAGCCAGCTAATGAAGAGCCCGCTTAAATATTTGTTAAGATTTTGGCGCCCAATATTGACAGAGCTGTATTTCTGCTCCAGAGCATTTGTCAGGGCTTGTATATGTTCTTCTACTAAGGCTGGCCATTTTCCCTATGAATAGGACTCTTTCTTTATATAGTCTTTTCTTTTTTTATTGGATCCATTCCCAGTCTGAAGAGAAAAAACTGCAAATAGAAAATGCAAGCCGGGTTGTATTGTGTAACAAACCATATGATAATGACATGAAATGCCTCTGGTGCTGTTGTTAAAACAGTTTGGTTAAAACAGCTTGTAAAACTGGTAACATTTAACCGTCCACAATAACAGCCTGTCATACTATGGGTAACCCAGCTTCCTGGAGACCCAACAGTTTATCTATTATAGAGTACTAGAGCATATTGTACTGCAGAAAGTTGGGGGGAAAACAGTGCAAAATTGACGTGGGGAGCAAACCTGGAGATAGGTTAGAATCCAAAGCAAATTTGCCAGCATATGTTTCAGATCCCTACCATGTGCAAGCTAATGTCAATTGCAGCAGGTCAGCCACCATATCATTTCTGCAGTAAACCCGCAATGATTCTGCTCAGTGTGTCACTGGCCAAAGTAGGCAAGAGCAGTTCAGCAACTTGGGAAAAAACTGCCGTGTGAAAAACAAATGTCTAAAGCAAAATCTTAAGGTTGCATTTAATGCCGATGTACAGTATGTACAGCTGCAAGCTTGCGGGCCTTCATAATCCCCAAGATGGCCAATGGAAGCATGGAGCGGTACGGTGCCTGCTGCACACATGTGGCCGGCTACGGTACGCTCCGATATACGGGAAAAAGATAGGACATGTCCTGTCTTTCCCCGTGTGTTCGGCCGTACACCAGTGCACAGGCGTCGGAACCTGTGCGCCCAGCGGCACACAGTACCGGAGAAACCCTCCGGTTGGGCCCTGAGTCCCTGAACATGCAACAGGGTATAAACAGTATACTGTGATCAAGTCCGTGGCGGGACGCTGGTTTCCGCCGCACCTGATCGCAGGTTGTACTGTCGACTTGGACGGCGGTCCGTGGCGGCAGCACAGTGTGCAGGCTGCCGCCGCTGACCACACGTACTGGGAGGCTCCATAGGAAGCAGGCTGCAGTGTGTACTCCGCGGTCGGTCGCGGCGCGGCTCCGTGATGCGCACCGACGTCATTAGCATGCTAACGCGCATCAGGCATGGCAGTCTGGCTCATCGTTGCGCGCCGTCCGGCTCATGTGCGCAGGTATGGCGCGCCAGTGTGGACCACCAAGGCTGGATGTAATGAGCACCTTGTCAAGGTAAGACTGCCGGGGGCGGGAGGCCCAGTTATAGAGATGTTTTGGGGGGGGGGTGAGGCCCCTGTATTGATTTATGGGAGGGGAAGGGGAGGGCCCCTGTATAACAGGAAAATATATGGGGGGAAGAGGGCCTGATAACAAAGATATTGGGGGAGGGCAGGCGCCCTGTATTGGATGCTTGTGAGGGGATGGGGGGGCCCTGTCAGAAAAAGGATGCTATTGGGATGGTGACCTGAATATGGGAATGCTGTGGGGGGGGGAGATGGGGGGGCCGGGACACCATGGAAAATGCATGCTGAGGGGGACAGGGATGTGGGAGCTTTTTAATGGATGCTATGGGCGTGGATGGGGAATGGGCCCTGTATGATGGTAGGTGTGGGGGGGGAAGGGTTAGGGGAGGCCCTGTTTATGGATGTACGGGTGAGGGATGGGGAGTGGCGGGGCCCTGAATGGATTCGTGTGGGGGAAAGGGAGGTGGGGGGCCCTGAATGGAGTCTTATGGGTGCGGTATGGGGGATGAGGGGCCCTGTAATAGATGCTGTGGGTGGGATGGAGGATGAGGGGCCCTGTATTGGATGCTATGGGTGGGATGGGGATGGGGGGCCCTGTAATGGATTGGTCTGTGTGGGGAACGATACTTGGGGTGGGTGTATGTTTGTATGTCTGTGTTCTGGGGGTTTATGTTAGCGGACCTGTAATGAATGCTGTTGGGTGGGATGGGGGATGAGGGGCCCTGTAAATGATCGCTGTGGGTGGGAGGGGTACGGATGAGGGGCCCTGTATTGGATGCTAAGGGGGTGGGATGGGGATGGGGGGCTTTGAATGTGCTGTGTGGGGGAAGGGGATGTGGGGGCCCTGGTAATGGATGCTATGGGTGGGATTGGGATGGGGCCCTTAATGGATGTCTGTGGGGGGGAAGGGTATATAGGGGGCCTGTAATGGATTCTGTGGGGGGAAGGGGAATGTGGGGGGCCCTGTAATGGATGCTATGGGTGGGATGGGGGGATGAGGGGCCTTGTAACTGGTGCTGTGGGTGGCATGGTCATGGATAGGTGCCCTGTATTGAGCTGTGGGGGAATAGATGGCCTTTGTTATGGATATATGTTTGCGTGAGGGGGAAGGAGAGCACCTGTAATGAATGTTGCTGGGGGGGGGGGGGAGTGGGGCCACTGTAATAGAGTGTGGTGTTGAGGGGGGGTTTGGAATAGATGGTCTGTGGGGAGAGGGGGGGGCCTGTCGTAATGGTTGCTGTAGGGGCTTTCTGGCATATATTTTTACTAAAGGGATCCGTGGCGATCTTGGGTACTTTGGGGGCACTGTAAAAGTTTTTAAACATCTGCGGAAACTTACTATAGTGCTAATTGGGGGCAACTGTTATTTAATTTGGGCTTGTTTGGGTACCTTATGTCTAAATGGTTATTTTGGGGACATGGTAATATTTGGCTTAAAGTTGGGCAAGCAATACTTAAGCCGCAGTACAACACCATGGATGGAGCTGACCGCTCAGTACACAAGCCGATGGAGGCCTTTCGAGCTACAGCCGCAGTACACGTCGATAAACCGCACCAGCGGATGGAGCTACAGCCACAGTACACAGCCATACATGGAGATACAAGCCACATACACCCCATACTGAGCTAGCCACAGCCCACAGTACACAGCCATCATTGATCTACAGAGCCCAGTCACAGCCATACAGAGTAAGCCACAGACCAAAACAAGCCATGATGAGTACAACCACAGTACACAGCAAACATGCCTGATGGTTAGCTACACCACCCGCCCGTCTGGTCTGCCCAGTATACATGGAGTTACAGCCACAGTACACAGCGCCATACATGGAGCTACAGCTGGCAGTACACAAGCCATGGATGGAGCTACAGACTCCGCAGTACACAGCATGGTGGAGCTCAGCAGCCGCGTCCCAGTGGAGTACAGCCAGTCACAACCTGGATGGAGCTAAGCCGTCAGTGACAAGCCAGGATGGAGCTCACAGGCATCGTCAAAACCAGCCATACATGGAGCTACAGCCACAGTACACCCAGCCCATACAGGAGCTACCAGCCACAGTACACAGCCATATCATGGAGCTTCAGCAGCGTTCCACACAGCCATACTGGAGCTACTAACAGCCCATACACACACAGAATACAATGGAGCTATCAGAGCCCACAGTACACCAGCCATTACATGAGCTTAATATCCACAGTACAACAGGCCATACATGGAGCTATGCAGCCACAGCTACAAGCACATCAAACAGTCGAGCTACAGTCACAGTACACGGCACTCTACATGGAGCTACAGCCGGCAGTACAGCCAAAAGAGCCAGCAAGTACACAGCTACCATGGAGTCCCGGCAGTACACCAGCATGTGAGGCACCATTGAGCTTGAGAGTTGCCAGGCCTGTCACCTATATTATGGAAGCAACTTAATAATAGATCTATACTGCAAGACTAACCGAAGTCTCATTAAGTGAAGCCAAATAGAGTGTGTACCCCAAGCGTGACTGAACATTAGTTGTAAGTTTTAATTGAGCTAAGAGGTTTCCTACTCTTCCCCCGCACTCCAAAAACGTACTGGGGTTGAGTTGTGATTGTGGACCTCTCATGGGGACAGGGGACTGATGTGCTAGTTTCTGGTGCAGCGCTGTCGTAATCTGATGTGAGCTATATGTAAAATGAGATTTTATATTCAACTACATCATATTATATCCAGATTCATTATCATTTGAGGTGGATGATAAGCCTGGCAGTATAAAATCTCGTCCGTCTTCATTTACGCTGCTCTAATGTTGAATGCTTCTGCTAAACTCTACCCCAACGTGTTTGGGTTTTTGCTACAGTATTCTTCTCTATTACAGTTGAAAGGTTGGGGCCCCCAAATTGCAAAACAATTCTACTGGTGGGCACCCCACGAGTACTCCCAGTACCCGACACTGACCCCCGGCATTTCTATGGAGAGTGAACTGAGCATCGCAAATACTCCTCTTCCTTTTCACTGGCTTCCAAACGTATATGCCTGGCTACAGACGGTGGGTAATATTTGATAGTTAGTGTAAATTACAGAGCCTTAGGGCTACATTCACACTAACCTTTGGGGGATGTATATCGCCGATATACGTCCCCCTACACTCCTATGGGCTCACGGCCCTGTACGGGGCGGTAACGGCTGTCAGCACGTTACCGCTCGTAGCTCCGGGAAAGATAGGGACTCTGTCCTTCTTTCCCGTATTACGCGCAGTGCGCCATGTGTCTATGGAGTAGAGGGTCGGGGGTAGCTTGCGCATCACCTCCCTCCTCTCCCCAGCGCGCATGCCGTGAGCCGCCGTACTACGGAGTGCGGCGGTGCTCACGAGGCTCAGTGTGGATTAGCTATGGTGTATTCACACATCGCACTTC